>ML802109.1:114796-154665 GCA_009831015.1 Picea engelmannii | reverse complement strand
ATTATATGCTAGTTGTGTTTCCTACTTTCTTAGTTATGTTTCCTACTTTCTTAGTTGTGTTTGATTTCTAGTTCTTATCATTGTTGTTATTAATTAGTTACATTAGAAGTAGGGATAGAAATTATAGATATTGATGTATTTTTCTTTAAATTGCTTTAGTATAGAGTTAGTAATTGACTATTATATGTTTTGATTATAAATATTATAGCTCTTGCATTACTTTGAATAATAACTTAATAATACTTAATCATTCATTAATACATTATTTGAATCTTGCATATCAATAAAATAAATATATGAGAAAAAAAACAAATAAAACTTATAATTTTGAATATATGATGTATAAAAAAAAAACTAATCTTCCTAGGAAAAAGAATAATTATATCAACTAATTCCATAACCTTAGTTATATACCCTAATGTCATAACCTATGACTAATGAAGGAAATTGTAATACCCTTGTTTCTCCCAACTTGTAAATATAACTATAACCTGTCAAAAGACTATGGGCAGACTGAATATGTGTGGATGATTGGAATTGATGAAATTTTTTATTATAAAAGGTAATGTGTGTGTGTGTGTGTGTGTGTGTGTGTGTGTGTGTATTTGTTATTAAATAAAATGGAAAGTGTTGCACAACTGCTGAAGGGGTTTTTTCCAAGGTAGATCATGATGCTATGAGAGAGATGGTGAGGGGAACCAACAATGGTTGAGATGACCCCCACTAGACTAGTACTTTACTGGATTTAAATTATTCATACCTAGAACAATCCTCTGACCTAGAAAAATAAATTACTAGTCAGGCTGGTAGTTGGGAATTCCTCCTCAAGAGTCAATGAGGAGATGGGCATAGTACCCATCTGAAAACTTCCTGATCTGACCACGAAATGGGGATCTGGACCCACAAAATCTTGCTAAGGAAGGAAAGAGAAGAAGGGAATTCATGGGCATAGAAGAGGATGCGAAGAATATGGGTCGAGAGACCATTTTTCAAAAACAAAAAAGAAGAAGAGCATGTGTAGCAATCGGGTTCTTAAGAGAACTGAAAAACAAGCTTGCTCTGGGTGCAAGAAGTTGTTGGCAGTGTTTTCAGTCCAAGATGATAAATGAGGTTGCAGATAATACGAGTGACTAAGGAAGCACTCGTCGTAGGCCCCCTTGCTTGGTGGAGAGAAAACCAATTGCCAAGTTCTTGTGGGAGGAGGAGAGTGGCCTCCATCCTTGACTGTCGTCGAACGAGAAGGAAGAGTATCTCTCTGAGCATCATGATATAGCTAGGGGGTGGCCAACGGTAAATCCGTCTAGGATTTGTTGTTCCTAGGTGGAAAAGGGAACCCCTCTCAACAATTGCTTCACTATCTGGTTCTTGATAAGTATTCTTATACCTTGTGCACTAGAATGGAAATGAGTGGTTGGGTGTATGTATCTATGGATAAAAATTGCAGTGTATGATTAAAATTAGAAATTTTTATTGTTTTTCTATGAACCTCTGCATGTGAATGGTGTCTTCTTCCCTCTGCTTAGCAGCAAAAGAATTATTAGACATGGTTCTTCAAATGAAATTAGGAATAAGATTATGGTTTCTGTGCTGGTGGGAAAATCCTTAAGGGAATTTTCTCAAGGATGGATTTTGTAAATAATATTCAGAGCATACTTCGTTGGAATTCTTCAGTCTCGTTGATCCCTCGAAAATACCTCTCCATGTTTTATAATCCAATTTATGTGAATGGAAGGCGCTTCCTTCAAACCAGTCGTTCAAGAGACCACGGGCTCATGCCCACGACCTTAACCAAACCACGACTAAGAGTTGAGTGGGGAGCCCCTAAACTTGTTAGGGAATCCATATGACCAGAACCTTGGAACCCTTCGCTAGGTCTGAAAGGAGCTAAGTTATTTTTGGCTTTAGAACTCCGGGATTCTGGAGCTCTGGGATGTTATAACTTTACAACCTTTGAAACCAACCGAGGACAACCTGTTGGTACGGTTACAAGCGAGGTTGACTGGCATCTGGCGGTTTCCTTAACTATGCCTGTGAGATATGCCCCACCATTAAAACCTGATACACTTCCCAGTCGCGAAGTAACACGAGTTGTAGATCTGAGGATGATTTGGGATTTCTCCTGACCGTTGGATCTACATCCTGGTCAGTGCAACGTTGACCACTCTGGGAGAAAGGGAGTGTTAAACAGGTGAAAACCCTAAACTTCTAAGTCACAAAGCGAAGAGGACTGATGATATAAGGATGCTTTGGGATCCCTCCTGACCGTTGGATCTAGACCATGGTTAGTCCGGTGTTGAACACTCCGGGAATAAAAAGGAAACTAGATAGAAAAACTTTTAAATGTCAAAGTTGCAAAGAAACGGAGGCTATAGATCTATGGATCTATGTGGACCTATCTTGATCGTGGGAAAAAGGAGTTCAGGCTTCGAAACTTCAAGGGATTTCGCAGGTATGAAATATTAGAGACTCCCGAAGGCTATCAGTTTGGAGTGACGTGGCATGTTGGCGTTACCTAGGGTTACATGGAACCACATTGGACATGCTAGGTGTCACCTTGATTCGTCATTTTTATAGACCTTATATTCCAATTGGAACGTAACACATGGCACCCATTTATGGGCCCACGTGTCATCTCTTCCCTTTTTCCACGTGTCAATCCCCCTATCACATGCTCGCTTGGGCCTAATAGCTGGTGAAGTACCCCGGACACTGGGAATTCAGGACTTCGAGGAACTTGGGATGTTGGAACATTGGGGTTAATCGGCCGAAGGCCCGGACCTACCTATCCCTGCCTCTACATTTAATGCGCCACCACGTGTAAATGTGGACCCTTTAGGAGTTCAGGGTTTCAGATCTCTGGAGGTTTGGGGCGATGTAATGGATAAGTCGAAAGGGTGGAAGGTTGCAGCCATGTGGCAGGATTCTGGGGTTTCGGGACTCTAGAGGATATGCGAGTAGAGAAAAGGGCGTTCAACGCCGGAGTGCCAAAGTGACGAACAACGAAATCCCTTAAGCCTATGAGTTGAATGAAGGGTGAATATCAATCGTTGGAATTAACAGTGGATTGATATCCACCATAGATGCAGGAGTAGTATGGAACTTCAAGACTTTGGGACTCCAAGAATGTTTCATATATAGACAAGAAGGACGAGGGGTCGAAGGTCCGGTAATCGCGATGGCATGGGGAACATTCACTATGACCTCCCCTCCAACGACCATGTCATCGTTAAAGGATGACAACCCTGGTCAAGTTCGTGCCCAATGGAACGATATGAATGAGGTGAACCCACATGGGCACCACGTGGTTGTTGACCAATGATGTTGAAAGAGCTTCAGAAGGGAATAACTTCCAATCCAGAGCTCATATTTGGGCATGGTAACAGTCGTTGGAAATCTATTGATGAGAAGATGATGATGGAGACCTCGGGAAGAGGATTCAAGATGATTGAGAAAAGATAAAATTTGATGCCCCATACGTTAAAAAGGTACTTACATGTCGGGTGTGTTACAAAGTGGTATCAGAGCTGGAAACAATCCTTGGCTTGCTTGGGATCATGAACGAGTCACATAAAAATATTATTAGAGAAATCTTAAGGGGTAACACCCTATCTTACCCCATTCATAAGAAACTTATCTAAACCATTGTTGAAGAGAGGAATGAATTTTTTTTTGTTGTTATAGGTTTTAAAAATCTGAGTTGTGGTTGCTAGTGTTCCAAATAAAGAAGCTGACTTCACCTTACAAATTGTATGTATTGTTCATAAACTAGTAGATAATTAACAAACAAAAAATGTTTTATCATCACTCAAGCAGTCAGTGGACAATAGGAAAACTACAGTGTAAAGGATGGTGACACACCATGAGTTGGAGGAAAGCTCCCATAATAGAGAAGAGGAATCTGATGAGAGGAGGGTGATGGAAACCCCTCCAGATTTGGATGAAACTGTAAGAAGCTTCATGGCAGAATTACAAAGTTGTAAGGATGAAAATGAAAGGCCGATAAAAGAACATGAAAAAAAAATTGAAATTCACGCATTCCTACTGCAAATCCTATCGAATATACAAAGGAAAATGCAACATGGACCAGCAATCAGTCATGTGGATAGAAATCACACTAAGAAAACTCAAATTCCACCTGAGATACAAAAGAATGGTCCTGAAAGTGGCCACAAAAGGAGGAGCACCTCAAAGAAGTCCCAACATGGAGCCAAGAGACATTCAATGGAAAAATCCTCTAGTGAGGAAATTGACAACTCCCAGGAATTTTCTAGTAGTGAGACTAGTTCACATTCCCATAGGAGACTAAAGAAGAGGAAACATTCCAAGAGCCATGACCCTAAAGAGTTTAATAAATCTGAACCATCCACTTTTTATGGAGATATTAAAAAGGAGGAAGAAGCAAAAGTTTGGCTACTTGTCTTGAAGAAGTACTTCAGAGTCCATGACTACTCTAAAAACTTAAAGGATTGAATAGACATTTTCAATTTGAATGGAAAGGCCTCCATTTGGTGGGAGAACCTTAGGAATGTGAAAGGAATCCATGAGAAGGACTTGTCATGAAAACAATTTGAGAAATACTTCAAGAAGAAGTATCTTTCAGAAAAATACTTCGATGAGAAGACTAAGGAGTTCTATGAACTCAAGATAGGACAACTCACAATAGATGAATATATCAACAAATTTCTTGAGCTAATAAGGTATGTTCCCTACATAAAGCATGAAAAGGTAAATATGAAATGATTTATTAATGGACTGCCTCAGTCCTTCTGAGACAAAATCAAATTTGATGAACCAAAGACTTTAGAAGACATTATCCGGAAGGCAAGATACTGCTATGAGAAATTCAAGAATAAGGTAGAACCTCATAAGGACTGGAATAAGAAAAGTAATTTGGGATTCAAGAAGAAGGGGTTTAAATCCTCAAGATTTAAGAATCATGGGAAAAGTTCTAAGATGAGCCTTCCTACTAAAAGTGTATATCGGCATAATTTTCCATCTTAGAGTGGTAATAAACCCTTTGGAACAACCCTGGGTAATACTGATAATACCAAGAGAGAACCCTTGAAATGTTGGGGCTGCGAAGAAGAACATCTACTGAGGGACTTCCCACATAGGCAACAAGACAATAGGATGGTCTACAATATCCAGGAGGCTACCATAGTCAATGATGTGGCTAGGAGCATGCCACAAATTTATGCAGCCTTGGATAATAGACAAGATGACCACCAAGCTTCAGTTGTGGAGATGGAAGGTATGATTTCCAACCAACTAATTTCCATTTTAATTGACCCTGGTTCTAATTTGAGTTATGTTTCCCCTCACACTATTGAGAAATGTAAATTGCAGCAAGTAAAACATGCTAAATCATGGCTGGTAAAACTATCCATTGGTACCAAAAGAAAGGTAACAGAGGTCATACCAGCATTCCAATTCATTATGAATGGATCACCCACCCAAGCAACCCTAAACATGCTCCCTTTAGGATCTTATGACATGTTGATTGGAATGGACTGGTTGGCTGCCCATAAAACCAAGTTGGACTGTTACAATAAAACTTTGGAGTGTGAAGATGAAGAAGGGAGAAAAATAATCCTACAAGGAATTCAAAAGCCTGTCTCAGTGAGACAAATATCATCCCTTCAAGTGAAGAAGTATTGCATAAAAGGATGTCCTTTGTATGTAATACAAGTGTTGAACTCTGTTGAGAACAATAAACCAAGCCTAGAGGACCATCCCATATTAAGAGAGTATAGAGATGTGTTTCCAAAAGAGGTACTAGGTCTACCTCCAAGAAGAGATATTGAATTTTCAATAGAAATTGTACCAGGAGTGGTACCAGTGTCTAGAGCACCCTATAGAATGAGTACACCAGAGCTAGTTGAGCTCAAACTACAGCTAAAGGAGATGTTGGAAAAAGGATACATTCAACCTAGTGTGTCTCCATGGGGAGCACCAGCCTTGTTTGGGAAAAATAAGGATGGCACACTCGGGTTGTGCATAAACTATAGACAACTCAATAAGATGACCATTAAGAACAAGTATCCCTTGTCAAGGATCGATGACTTGTTTGACCAATTAAGGGGTGCTACAATTTTCTCCAAGATTGACTTGAGGTCTGGATACCATCAAGTCTGAATTAGGGATGAAGACATCCACAAAACAACCTACAGGACAAGATATGGGCACTATGAATTTGTGGTGGTGCCATTTGGGCTTACCAACGCACCAACCATTTTTATGTGTTTAATGAGTAATGTACACAGTAAGTTCTTAGATAGATTTGTGTTGGTTTTCATTGATGATATCCTAATATATTCTAAGAGTAGGGAAGAGCATGAAGAACATCTCAAGTTAGTGCTTCAAGTGCTAAGAGAACATCAGCTATATGCTAAGTTTAGTAATTGTGACATTTTTCATAAAAAAGTCCATTACTTAGGCCCTGTTATTTTTTAAGAAGGGGTAGCAGTTGATCCTGACAAGATCAAATCCATTATGGATTGGCCTACCCCAAAAGATGTATCTGATGTCAGATCTTGTATGGTCCTCGCGGGATACTATAGAAGGTTCATAAAGGGATTTTCCAAGATCGGTTTCCCAGTCACCTCCCTTAGAAAAAAGGGAGTTAAATTCATTTGGACATCAAAATGTGAAGAGAGATTCCAACAGATGAAATACCTTCTAACCAATGCACCTATGCTGAATATTGCAGACCCAAACAAGGATTTTATTGTGTGTATAGATGCCTGCAAGGAAGGGCTCGGAGGACTCCTTATGCAAGAAGGGCATGTGATTTGCTACGAATCCAGAAAATTGAATGAGCATGAAATCAATTATGTGACCCACGATTTGGAATTGGCTGCCATAGTATATGCTTTAAAAATGTGGAGGCATTACCTCCTAAGTAGAATATCTGTGCTAAAGAAAGACCATAGTGGGTTGAGATATTTGTTTGATCAACCAAAACTCAATGCTAGATAAGCTAGATGGATGGCTCTCCTTAGTGAGTTTGATTTTGAAATCAAACATATTAAAGGAAAATAAAATAGGGTGGTTGATGACCTTAGTAGAAGTATGAAAGTGATTCACTTGGAAGTTGTAAGCACTTATGAATTAGACGTCAAGGAGAGAGTCAAAAGCGCACAAGAAAAAAATGCATTTTTCAATACTGTGAAATCATACTTAGAGCAAGAGCTCGCATGGCTTAAGTATGAAGTCTATCAATTGTTGAATGATGGCCTGCTAACTTACAAAGGTAGGTTGTATATTCCAAATTGTTATGACTTGAACAGGTTCATAATGGATGAACTACACAAAAAACCATATACCAGTCATCATGGTTATGAGAAAATGATCACAACCACTAGGAAACTATTTTATTGTCCCAGACTAAAAAAGGACATAGATAATTACTTAGCTAAATGTCTAGAATGACAGTAGGTTAAGGCAGCGCACCGGCATCCAACAGGGTTGTTGCAACCCCTACCAATCCCATAATGGAAATGGGAAACCCTCTCCATGGATTTCATCATAGGGTTACCAAAATCAATCAAATGGAATGACGCCATCATGGTAGTTGTGGACAAACTGAGCAAGGTTGCTCACTTTATTCCCATCAAATCAACTTGCAAGGCAATATATATTGCCAGTATTTTCATGAAAGAAATATTTAGACTGCATGGCATTCCTAAGGAAATCATATCCGACAGAGATACAAAATTTACTTCAATTTTTTGGAAATATTTGTTTGTTCGGTTTGAAACTAAATTGCTATTTAGTACAGCCTATCACCCTCAAACTGATGGGAAGACAAAGAGGGTAAAACAATCATTAGAGGACATGTTAAGGATGCATGTAATGCATCATCCCAAGAAGTGGGAAGACTACCAACCACTGGTAGAGTTTTCTTATAACAATGGATATCAAGGGTCATTGAAGATTAGCCCTTTTGAGGCCCTCTATGGTAGACAATGCAATATTCCAATCAGTTGGAATAACCCAATAGACAAAATTACAATCGGGCCAGATATGCTAAAGGAAATGGAACAATAAGTAGTTCAGATAAAACATAATATGAAAATAGCTCAGGATAGACAGAAAAGCTATGCAGACGGAAAAAGGACTCCTAGGGAGTTCAAATCCAAGGATCATGTGTATCTCTGGTTACACCCAGAAAAATTTCCTTGAGAATGGGATCTTGTACCAAGCTGGCACATCGATATTGTGGACCCTTTGAAATTTTGGATAGAGTGGGACCTGTACCATATAGACTAGCACTTCCTCCCATAGTGAAGGCACATAATACTTTCCATGTTTCGTTACTGAAGAAATATGTACATGATTCTAATCATATAATTGATTGGTTTGTGATTCAGGTGGAACCAGAGGGAGAATTCCTGCCAGAGCCACAATGCATAATAGACAGGAAGGAAATCTCACTCAAAAACAGAACCATTGCACAGGTCAAGGTGTAGTGGAAACACTTTGGTCCAGATGAAGCTACATGGGAAATGGAGGATGCCATGAAACATGCATACCCATTTTTGCTTACTTATGTACATACAAATCACTTCGGAAGGTAGAACATCGAGGACGATGTTCCTTTAAGGGGAAGGAGATTGTAATACCCTTGTTTCTCCCAACTTGTAAATATAACTATAACCTACCAAAAGACTATGGGAAAACTAAATATGTGTGGATGATTTGAATTGATGAACCTTTTTATTATAAAAGGTAATATATATATATATTGTTACTAAATAAAATGGAAAGTGTTGCACAACTGCTGAAGGGGTTTTTTCCAAGGTAGATCATGATGCTATGAGAGAGATGGTGAGGGGAACCAATAATGGTTGAGATGACCCCCACCATACCAGTGCTTTACAGGATTTAAATTATTCAGACCCAGAACGGTCCTCTGACCCAAAAAAATAAATTACCAGTCATGATGGTAATTGGGAAGTCCTCCTCAAGAGTCAATGAGGAGATGGGAAGAGTACCTATTTGAAAACTTCCTAACCTGACCACGAAATGGGGATTCATACCCATGAAATCTTGTTGAGGAAGGAAAGAGAAGAATGGAATTTGTGGGTAGAGAAGATGATGCAAAGAAGATGGGTTGAGAGACCATTTTTCAAAAAAAAAAAGAGCATGTGCAGCTCTCGGGTTTTGAAGAGAACTAAAAAAAAATCTTGCTCTGGGTGGAAGAAGTTGTTGGAAGCGTTTTTAGTCCAAGTTGATAAACGAGGTTGCAAAGAATACAAGTGACCGAGGAAGCACTTGTTGTGGGCCCCCTTGCTTGGTGGAGAGAAAACCAATTACCAAGTTCATGTGGGAGGAGGAGAGTGGCCTCTGTCCCTGATTGTCATCGAATGAGAAGGAAGAGTCTCTCTCTAAGCATCATGATCTAGCTAGGGGGTGGCCAGTGGTAAATCCATCCAGGAGTTGGTGTGCCTACGATTGGGTGGAAAAAGGCACCCCTCTCAGCATTTGCTTCACTATCTGGTTCTTGATAAGTATTCCTATACCTTATGCACTAGAATGGAAATGAGTGATTGGATGTCTATATCTACGGATAAAAATTGCAGTGTATGATTAATATTAGAAATGTTTATTGTTTTTCTGTGAACCCCTACATGTGAATGGTGTTTTCTTTCCTCTGCTTAGCAGTAGGAGAATTATTAGACATGGGTCTTCAAATGAAATTAGGAATAATATTATGGTTTCTTTGTTGGTGGGAAAATCCTTAAGGGAATTTTCCCAAGGATGGATTTTGTAACGTAAGAGTCGGGGCAAACTTCGTTGGAATGCTTCAGTCCTGTTGATCCCTCGAAAATACCTTTCCTTGTTTTAGAATCCAAGTTCTATTAATGGAAGGCACTTCCTTCAAACCAGTTGTCCAAGAGACCACGGTCTCATGCCCACGACCTTAACCAAACCATGGCCAAGAGTTGAGCGGGCAACCTTGAAACTGGTTAGGGAATCCATATGACCAGAACCTTGGAACCCTTCACTAGGTCCGAAAGGAGCTAAGATATTTTTTTCTTTGGAACTTCGGGAGTCTGGAGCTCTGGGATGTTATGAATTTACAACCTTCGAAACCAACCGAAGGCAACTTGCCGGTACGATTACCAACAAGGTTCCGACATCTGGGATTTTTTTTAACTATGACTGTGGGATCCGCCCCACCGTTAAACCCTGATGCACTTCTTGGTCATGAAGTAACATGATTCGTAGATCTAAGGATGATTTGGGATTTCTCTTAACCGTTGGATCTACATCGTGGGCAGTCTGGTGTTGAACACTCCGGGAGAAAGGGAGTGTTAAACGAGCAAAACTCCCGAATGTCGATGTCGCGAAGCGACGAGGACTGTCGATTCGAGGATGATTCAGGATCCCTCCTGACTGTTGGATCTAGACCATGGTCAGTCCGACGCTGACCACTCCGGGAGTAAAAAGAAAAATAGATAGCCAAACTCCTGAATGTCGAAGTTGTGAAGCAACGAAGGTCGTAGATCTATGGATCTACGTGGATCTATCTCGGCCGTGGGACAAAAGGAGTATTGGGAGATTGTTGGCTTGCTGGCAGGAGTTTGGGCTTCAGAGCTCCGGGCGATTTTGCAAGTAGGAGATGCTAGAGACTCCCAGAGGTCGTCAGTCCGGATTGATGTGGCAGGCTGACGTCACCTAGGGTGATGTGGACCCACGTTCGGCATGCCATGTGTCACCTTGATTCGTGCTTTTTACATACCTTATATGCCAATTGGAACGTGACACGTGTCACCCATTGATGGGGCCACATGTCATCTCTTCCCTTTTACTGTGTGTCAATCTCCCTACCACATGCTCGCTTGGGCCTAATAGTTGGTGAAGTACCCGAGACACTGGGAATTCGGGACTTCGGGGAACTTGGGATGTTGGAACATCGGGGTTAATCGGACGAAGGCCCGGACCTACCTGTCCTTGCCTCTGCATTTAATGCGCCACCATATGTAAGTGTGGACCCTTCGGGAGTCTAGGGTTTCAGAACTCCGGAGGTTTGGGGCGGTGTAATGGATAAGTTGAAAGGGCCAAAGGCCGAAGCCATGTGGCAGGATTCCAAAGTTTTGGGACTATGGAGTATATGAGAGTAGAGAAAAGGGCGTTCAGCACCGAAGCGTCGAACGCCGAAATCCCTTAAGCCTATGCGTTGAACGAAGGGTGAATCTCAGCCGTTGGAATTAACGGTGGATTGATCTCCACCATAGATGCAGGAGTGGTAGGGAACTCCAGGACTTCAAGACTCTGAGAATGTTTCAAACATAAACAATAAGGACGAGGGACCAAAGGCTCGGTAATCGCGAAAGCACGAAGAAGAAGATTCAAGATGATTAAGAAAAATGAAAATTAGATGCCCCATCCCTTAAAAAGGTACTTAGGGGTCGGATATGTTACTTAAATTTGAAAATTTGAAAACAAATTCTTGAATATGAATATTATTTTTAAAAATCTACAAATAATACACACAACCATCTTGAAATTCTAACTATGTTTTTTCCAAAATGTCATTATGAGAATACATGATACGTGAATGTATTTTATTTTTGTTCTTTGGATAGCATTGTTCTTTTCATTCTGAAAATACATGTTTTTCGTTGTTCAAATAGTAAGTTGAAATTGCATTGTTCCATTTAATTATATATATTATTTTCAAAGGGTAAATGGGATTGCATTTCAACATTATTAGGAAAAAATACACGTAGGTTGTAAAATAGGGCGAAGTTATAGATTTTATGCATTTCAAATATCGATAACTAGATTGAAACCTTGTTTATATATATAATGTTTTTGAAGGATAGTAATGCATCTCAAATTAAATTGAGGAGTTCATATCATTTAGTCACTTTTTATTTCAATTATTTATTTGTTAAATTTGTGGTTTACAAAGTACATTTTATATTAAATGTTATTTGAATGTAGAATTTAGTTTTTGGATATAATAGTATTAGATATAAAGATAGTTATGTATAAAGGAAAGGCCAGGACACCATGCATATCAAATAGATGAATTGATGAATTGTATGCGTATAATGTTTAATAAAAAAATATATGTGTATAAGAAAATGACAATCATAGCTTTTGTTGAATTTCTAGATTTATTAATAACTTAGAATACATTGTAGTAACAAGGGCGTTCAACTTGCTATGTAAATTAATGATAATTTCTTTGATTGAGGAAATGTTACTTGCATAATGAAAATTTTAATTTTTTTGATGTACGACTTTATTTGATTATGGAGTGATTTTTGTAGCTCTTTCCCTTATGGAATGATCAAATGAGGGAAAAATTAGGTAGCATTTAATCACTATGAAGATCAAAGAAAGGGTTGAAGAAAGTGGGCATCATAATCTTTGGAGAAAAACTTGCAATATAAATTTGCATAAATGAGCTTTTTGAAATGGAGCCCGAGGAGGCTTCAATTTATAAAAGTTTTTGAATGCAAATGGAGCTTGAATGTCAAATCTTCGCCCTTGTAATTTCATTTACACCAGGAATGACCACGTACCCTTCGATTGAATGAAGTGGTTCAGTTGTTATGAGACCCCTTGACCAAAAAATATTCTAAAAGTGAGTTTCTCATTGAATTGAATGGGCTACGAAAATTATGAAATCACATTGTAATAGTAATTAAATGGGTATCGAAGGAGTAAGGGAACAATTATGTGTTGATTTACAAGTGAGGGGAGCATCGGTCATCAAATGGTCAAACTTAGAGTTGATTTTATGTTTAATTTTTAATTTTCCTACGCTCCATGCTTTTGATATTATAATATTCATTAGAAAATGATTTGTAATGCACTCAATGAAAGTCACTTAAGCATCACGAGAGGATGAAAGTGTCGTGATAACAAATTCTCCCTAATGTGTGAGGTTAGGAGAGAATTGTATAACCAAAATACATCAAGTGTTTCTAGAAGCAATGTTGAGAGAGATTTGAAATAAGGGGAACCCCTACTGAAAAGAGAAAGGAGGCCACCTCTAAAACAAAGAAAATTTGATAATATGAAAAAATCTCTTCAAAACAAGGTGGGCATACCCACGGTTGTGTAATAGTCATGTTAAGTAGAATATGGGACCATGGCTATGTAAAATGGTATATATGAAGTGAGGTCATAATACATCTAAAAATGTATGTTGCTTCCTTCTAAAATATGTGATGGAACAATGCTCATGGTGGGGTCATATAACTGAAGAAGGGGTAACCCATAGTAGTGGTTAAGGTTGGGACATCTAGGTAGATCAATGGAGGTAAGCCCAAGATATAGGCTCAAATGAATTCTAGAAAGAAGTTGGATGTGTCCATGGCCTTCAACTAGATATAGGATAATGACATTACCAATTATGAATATCAATGATGGCTTAATGAGTTGAAGTTGAGCACAAGAGAAGCCATCTGGTTAGTAATCAATGATTGAAATCCTTGTTGGATGTGAGGTATCCCACCAATAATGGAAATGCATACCATGGTACAAGTACAAACAAACACATTACAACTAGAATTTTTGAAATCAAATATCAGAGGGAACCAAGAAATTAGGGACTGATGATGGGAATACATTATTGTATGCAAGGTGAACCACCAATGCTAAAAATGGTAGCCAAGGCAATGGGAACCCCCAGAGAAAATGTGGTGTGGTCAATAGGTGTCGATCTATTGAAGATAAGGTATTGGTGAGTCCTTGAAACCAACATGAGGGGTGGAGAGCACTGAATAATGATAATGACTTAAACTTTATGCAATGGAACAAACTTTATATCAAATGAGACATAGAGATTTCCTTGAATGGAACATAAAAGGTGACTGACTTGGGAAATGATTCTAAATCCTTAACATGACAACTCAACCAAATGTTAAAGTGGATACTAGAGGGTGAGTAATGTGGAGGATGTATTGGAGACCATAGAGACATTGAACTTCCAAATTCCATAAGAAAAATAGAGTTCATGAAGAAGTTGTCACGTGGCTTGATGGGGAGTCAATACACCAACATTTGTCTGATGCCTATGAATTAATGTCTTGACTCCATTGTAACACTTTTGAAAAAAGAAAATTCTATCTTCCAACATTGTTGTGACAACATTAATATTAGTCCAATGTCAAAAATTTTACCGAAATATATAGTGCAGCTAAAAACATGTTTGATCTCATCAAGATTCTAGAAATAAATATGCACTTGATACTCTCATTAAGTATGAATAACATGCAAACCCACTTGCTAACATAAAAAATGTTAAAATCATGGCAGATGTTGAGTAGGTTCATAGATGTGTTAAATACTTAATGATTGTAGTAACAACCTATGAAGGAAAACACGCTCATTATCTAAGTCTTCTGGCTATGAATGCTATAAATTTTCTATGAATATGATGACCCTTTTTCTACAATGGGTGGAAATATCCCAACAAAAATCAAAGAGAAGCAAATTACTACATACCCATTGAAAGTTTCGATACAAGTACATTTAATGTTAATGTATTTTCCTTTGGCATGCATTAGCATGGATGACCATGAATTTGTTATTGAACCTACTAGACAACATGTTGTTGGGATATTTCACAATCTAGTATTTACAAATAGGGGATCTAATCTAGCAATGAAATTTGATGGTTCTTCCACCTTCCTCCTTAATAATAGAGTGCAAGAACAAGGATATGACACCAAAGAATCAAATACAATTTTAGCATGGGGAGACTATAATAAAGGTGGGAATATGGGTGTCTAATGAATGTCAACTTGCATTAACGTAATAGTGGTGGATTGTTAGAACCTAATCTTTTGAGGTTGGACTCTACTAACACCATAACTAGGAAAACATTAGAGAGCATTGGATGAAGACAAAATCATTGAAAAAAACATGGTTGAGATATAGGAGGTTAGGTTACCAAGAAAGGGTGAAATCATAGAAGGATTACTCTACTTCTTATAAAAGGCATTCAATCGATCCATTGAGTGTTAGGAGCAATCTTTAAAGTGTAAGATTCATATATTTAAAACTATATTTCAAGCATGGATATAGATGAACACATCCACGCACGAACAAATTCATCATGTTTGAATGAGCTCAAGATCTTCATTTATTCATTCCTCTATACAAAAATGGCTATATATTTACAACTAGTTTTATGGCAATGCCAACTACCTTTTATCTTCCATACGGAGAAGAAAGAAATCGATATCCATTTGGGCATAGTAAAAATTATTTAGACATAGTTAGTCTCGATGTTCATATTGCACAATATGTTTTGATATGTAATATTCCTATATAATAAAAACTTTAAAGCTACTCTTTATGTTCATAGGGCCAAGAAGTTTTAGGCACACCAATGAAGAGGAGGAAAGGGAAGAAACACTAAAGGATGGTATGAGTATAGGTAGATAATAGAAACAAGTTTTGCATGCCAATGCCAACAACCATAGGAAAACCAACGAATTACCAAAGATTGAGAAAGAGGCAATGTTACTTCTCCTCCTCTCTAGAATGACTAAATATTGAGAAAGAGCTAGTGTTCCTTCTCCTCCTCCCGTGAATTATCAAATATTGAGAAATATCTAGTGCTTATTATCCTTATCCCTCGAATTACCAAATATTGAGAAAGACTTGTTACTCCATCTCCTCCTCTCTCAAATTACTAGTGTGATAAAGAGTTGTTGTTCCTCCCTCATCCGTTGAATTACTAAATCTCAAGAAAGAGTTGGTGCTCCTTCTCCTCCTCCCTCAAATTACCAAATCTTGAGAAAGCATTGGTGCTCTTCTCCTCCTCCATAGATTTATTAAATATTTAGAAAGAGTCAGTTCTCCTTCTCCTCCCTTCTCAAATTACTAAATCTTGAGAAAGAGTCAATGCTCCTTCACCTCCTTTATTGAACTACCAAATCTTTGAAAAATAATTGGTGTTCCTTCTCCTCCTCCTCCCTTGAACTATTAATGTGTGGGAAAGATTCAATGATTCTTCTAATCCTCCCTCCAAGTATTAAATCTAAATAAAGAGGTAGTTATCCTTCTCCTCCTCCCTCAAATTACTAAATATTAAGAAAGAATTGGTGATTCTTCTCTTCTTCGATGAAATTACTAAATCTAGAGAAAGGAGTAGTTCTCCTCCTCCACCCTCAAATTACAAAATCATGAAAATGAATTTGTGATCCTTGTCCTCCTCCCTTGAATTATGGAAGCTTAAGAAAGAGTTGGTGCTCCTTCACCTCCACCCTTGAACTACCAAATATCGCAAAAGAGTTTATGTTACTTCTCCTCCACCCTCAAATTACCAAAACTTGAGAAAGAGTTGATGGTCCTTCTCCTCCACTCTTGAATTAACAAAGTGTGATATAGAGTCAATGTTCCTTCTCCTCCCTCAAATTACCAAAGTGTGAGATAGAGTTGATGCTCCTTCTTATCATCCTTCTAATTAATAAATCTTGATAAAGAGTTCTTCTCCTCTTCCCTCAAATTGATAATCTTGAAAAAGAGTTAGTACTCTTTCTCCACCTCCCTTGAATTAAAAATCTTGAGAAATATCTTATGCTCTTTCTCCACCTTCTTTGAATTACCAAATATTGAGAAATATTTGATTCTCCTTTTCCTCTCCCTCAAACTACTAAATCTTGAGAAAGAGTCAATGCTCCTTCTCCTCCTCCCTTGAAATACTAAATATTGAGAAAGAGTTGATGCTCCTCCTCCTCCTCCCTTGAAATACTAAATCTTGAGAAAGAACTAGTGCTCCTTCTCCTCTTCCCTTAAATTACTAAGATTGAGAAATAGTGGTGTTCATTCTTCTCCTCCCTTGAAATACTCAACCTTAAAAAAGAATTGGCTCTCCTTCTCCTCTTTCCCCCGCCATCAAATTACCAAAGCTTTGAAAAGAGTTGGTTTACTAGAAGGTATGCATACTAGAAGGATGTGGGATATTAATGAAGAGTATTCTAAATTTACACATTAGACTTAGTGCTGAAAAGAATTCTAGTTAAACTAATATCATGTTAAACTTTTGGTGTACTTCCACTGTTCACTACCTCTTCTACAACAATGTCATTTTTTTTCATATTTTCATAACCATAGCTCCTCTAGGATTAAGAATGGAAAAAACTAAATAATCTTCTTTATATAGATTACTATTCCATTTTCCAATGGATGGAATTCCTGGTTTGGGAAAATACCACTACAAACTTATATTAATTATTGAAGCGATTAAGGTCATTTACTTTCTTGATAGATTTTAAATTTTATGGTTTAATGGCATACTAGATCCAAAGTATACTTCTATAATCAATTACATAGTTACCTTTTCTTTTCCACGCCTCTCCTTTATTTGTCGAGCTCAATAGATCATATTTCTTTCCTCTCCTCTTCCCTCAAACTACTCCTCTTGTCAGTGCTCCTTCTCCTCATCCCTCAAATTATCAAACCTTAAGAAAGACTCAGTGTTACTCCTCCTCCTCCCTCAAACTACTAAAGATTGAGAAGAGTTGATGCTCCTTCTCCTCCTCCCTTGAACTACTAAATCTTGAGAAAAAACCTAAGATCTTTATGTTATTATGTTAAATTACTAAGCTTCAGAAAGTTAAAATACTCCACCTTCTCCTTCAAACTATTCAAGATTAAGGAGTTGGTATTGCTTCTCCTCCTCCCACCACCATCGAATTACCAAATCTTGAGAAATATCGAGTGCTCCTCCTCCACCACCCTTGAATTACTAATGCTTGAGAAGGAGACAATGCTCCTTCTTCTCCTCCCATTAAAAGAAATATGTTTTTAAAATTTAACCTCAAATCATAAAACCAATTTCCATGTCATATACTATTAATTCTATGTCATATACTATTAGAAAATCAAAATCCTTCAAAATTCAAAAGAGGTGTATGTCTTAAGAAACCAAAAAAAAAACAATTTTTTTAATAATATAATTTATCTACCTAGTTGCCTTACCCAATGCATAAATCCCATAAAGTTGAACATATAAATGACTATATTTATCCACTCTAATCTTCCTCCTAACATTTCCCACTTCTTAACACATTACATGTCCTCATTATAATTTATAATTTGAACCAAAGTATATTTATTAGCAGCGTAGTTATTTATAATTACAATTCAGATGATAGCATTTTATCCTGTGTATTGTTGCATTGTGGAGGGGCATTACAGTGGGAAGCATAAGAAATATGGATGTCAAATATGCCCTACGACTTCCAGCAAGCACAGGAAGATTGGAAATATTGGATGGCAATGAGAATATTTTAGAGAATTATGACCATGGCCCAGTGTATGAAATCCAATCCACTCCACCAATAAAACGTGGATTCAAGAGCAAGGGGTTTTCCCCGTGGGAATAGAAAGTTGGATGGAGCAGGAGAATGAAAGTCAACCTGATGTTGCGTCCAGCAGCTGTTGAGTCCACCATTGATAACCCAAACTACAAACCGGCCGGCGATGTATTTCCAGTTTCAATTATGAAAAAGCAGACCAAAAAAAAAGGACCAGCATATATACAAATCGGAGTTGCAAGACTTTTTGATATCCCTTCTACACGTTAGTATGGTTTTTCATGTGTAAATAACGCTTCTTTCTTTCATAGCCATTCAATGCATCTTTCCAAATATTCATTAGCTTTGTCTTTCAAAAGGTACACCAACTTCTAATTGAGAAAAAATCTCTTCCAATCTTTGACTTTGGGACCATCTTAACATTAAAACTTTATCTTTAGTTATCTTTCTTTAATCAAAGTTAGGTAATGAATCACTCACCTTATCATGATTGTGACAAGATTCAAATTCACCTAAAAGATTATTTCTTGTGATCTTTCTTCAATCAAAGCCAAGAGGTCGGGAATATTTTTATATAAATGATTTATCCATAGATTTAATGAAATTTTTAATTAAGTATTTATGATACATTTAATGGTTATATGTTGCATTATTTTTAAGAAAAGATCTCCATGCATATATAATATTTAATTTGTAAATTTATGGTATGTTTTTTATTGTTTAATCTAAAATATGGAGATATATAAATAATATTTAATTTGTAAATTTAGGAGATGTTTAATCTAGAAATATGGAGATAGAAAAATATAAATAGAAAAGAATGTTTAGGATTATGTTGCAAGCAAAGAGAAATCAATGATTTAAGGTATATGTGATGCTACATTGTATTATGTATGAGCAAGTAATACAAAAGAATTTAATTCGGCATCAAGATTTTAGTAGTGTATATAGTTTGTTGAGTTTTCAAACAAAACAAATAGCCCTTATATTAAGAATGTTTTATAATCACTAAGAAAAAAAATTGTTATTCTTGGTGCTAGTGAAGCACACCATGTAGGATTGATCCAACATGTGTGTCCACTCAAGGTTTCACCTTCACAAGCTCTATGGATATGACATTAGCCTTTGGGTATAGAAATCTTGTAGGAGGGGCCAATACGTGGTAGAATTAGTTGTATGAGGAAACTCATATGTCCATCGTCAATGTGATGATCATCCATCCTCACAATGTAGGTATGAGGCATTGAATTCCAAGGGAAGGAAAGTAGCTCTACGGGAATTATGGAGTGTTTCAAAGTCAATTAGGAGAGAATTTCTAGGATCAATCAAGTGTGTAGTTCATAAGGGGCATAGAACAATGTGGACAATGAATCTCGACTAGCCATAATGAGATCCTTATAATATATTTGGAATTGTAGATGGGAAGGGGAATTTCCAAAACTTGGTTTCAACAATTGGCTTGCTCTAATGACCGATGTCTACCCCTAGTATTTGTGGTAATGGTTGGTATTGAATGGGTTCTCACCATGTTTAGAGAATTGACCTCACATCTAGAAGGATATTGTTGCTCTTGTCATCCTAATTAGCAATATTCATCCAACTTGCCTTCTTCATTATTGTGTAGGTTGAATAAAATGTGTATTGTGCAATAGTATCTCTTCCTTGTCCTATTGGAAGGGAAGGTTCACAAGCCAACTAAGTCTATTGTAGGAAGGAAAAGGCATTTGCAGAATGTCACTAGATAGAAGGGTGATCTATCATCTCTTAGGGTTTTGAGAAGATGCAAGTGATAACAACACATAGATCCAAGATGAGCTTCAAAGAACATAAAAGCACACCAACTTTCATTAATAACAAAGGATAAATTTTAGGATATTAGGTGGTAAACAATAGGCCCAAGATTGGGAGAGATCCGTGTAAATGAGGTATAAGTAGTGAATATAATATGTATTCCCTTATCAAATCTATTCTTGTATTTCTTTTCCAGATTAAATCCAATATATAGGGTGGGTGAACACCTAAGAGAACACAATATTGTTGACCTACTAGTTCATAATGTTGTTGTCGATGTGCATGACTATAAAAAGGATGGACTCACATCTGAAATTATCTAAGAGTGTTAGGTCAAATAACCACCCTATTATTAATAGAAATAGGGGGTAGATTACTCATGCATTTATCTTATCAAACCAAGGGTCTAAATGCTTATGAGATGTCATGCATTGTATGTGTAGGCTTTAGACTCATGGTTTCTCTAATTTCCTACAATGTCTTTTATTTGAAATAGGAAGAAACCTTAATCTCCTTAAACAAAGGCTATAAGTGAAATGACAAATCCTATCTATTATCTCTCAAATTCTACCCTAGGAAGAAAAGTCCTAACTTCGATGGGAGAGCCTAAAGGTACTACAAGGAAATCCACCCACTATCACCTCGATGGCCTTGCCCCAAACTTTAGACTAAGGTAAAAAACTACCCTATCCTAGTGGAGAATCCATAAAGGTCAATCTAAGCTAGGTCTTGTAGGAGTGAATGTAATCCAAAGTCAAAATTAAGCCAAAAAAGGATAGAGGTAAACAACGTGAATATTAAAAATAGAATCTAAGGCTAGAGCTATGCCACTTCATAAAAAAAGGCCTAGCCTCAAGGTCTTCTGCTAAAAATGCATATCTAAATAAAAAGGACTAAGAAAAATTAAGGAAAATATGAAAGGGGTTAATAAAATGTGTCGAGGTGGTAACTCTAAGCCAAGCTCCCTCTTAAAATGCTTATAAGTACAAAAATTGAAGATTCCTAGCTCAAAAAGACTAGTCAGACCAGCAAAAGACCTTATATACCGTTAAAAATGACTTTGAGGATCGCAATATAAAATTTGCCTACCTTTTTCCATCAATTATTCATCAAATTCACCTATATCTAACTAAATCACTTAGGAAATACCATTTTTCCTAAGCATAGACATGTAATAGGGGTAAAAGTTGTCCCACCATGGTAAACATAGAAAAATTGTAAAATTTACCTATGTAAGTTGTTGTTAGAGGATATTGCTTGATGTTTGTTTCCTAATGACTTGTTTGAATCTTTATGGATCATTATAGGTGGGTGCCCCATTGTGAAATATGTGCACTATGCCCACATGTGTTTCACCTTGTTGACCAATATCATATCACATTCATTCATAAAGGGGTTTTTTTAATTGTGAAAAATAATGTCAATATATTGTAGGTATTGGGGGGGGATGTAAGGTACAAGGGGGTTTATAGGCATTCGGGGGTATAAAAAAGGGTATCTAGTAGAAATGGGTTTTTTTTTATTGGAAAGATGTACTAGGAGGGGGTCCAACAAAAGGATTTTGGGAGGAATTTATCAATATCGGTTGAAAATAGAGGCATTGTTTTATATCCCATGAATGCACATGCTATGCCAAAGGTTCACAAAGTGAAGACCCCATGACTATGCCTCAATATCCATCTCACTACCTCAAGATCCGTGTACCTCCATTGGGATCCATGTACCCAAATTCAGCCATATCAACTCACATTCGGATCTGTGAAAAAATTCTTGGGATCTATGTCATTGCATTGGGATTTGTGACAACATAGTGGATGATGACTAGGATGACAAATCATCACCAATGTTTGCACACTTGTCAACATACAAAGCATTGTATGATCCATGTGGCATGTATCCACTTGGCATGTGTGAAAACTCCTCTTCAAGGTGAATTTTTTCTCTCCTCCAAAAGTGGGAAGCTTCTAGAACCTTATGGAAGGAGTGCACCCCACTTTTGGATCAATTCTCATGTGTGAATGTAATTTGCATAATATTATGGGCTAGTTAGACGATATCCCTTGTTCTATGGCCTCCTTTGACCCACGCGTGTGAAGGTTGTTGGAGACTTGCTCAAATAAAATAGTGTGGACCTTCTCTCTCCTCCCTAGACTCACATGTATGAGAATTTTTTGAATATTTCACTCACTTTGAGGAGTTGTTGTAGCCTCCCATGGTTTTCTCACATGGTTTTACTCTAGTAAATGGTATTGGCTCATGGTTTTACCTAGCGCATTGTATGAGCACATGGTTTTATTCTAGCTCATGGTTTTGATATATGGTTTTGAGGAGACCTATTTAAGGAAGGTGTCACTCTCATTATTCATGGTTGGAAATGAAATAAGAAGGCTACTTTGCTCTATTTTGTTGTGTATTTTTCTTTGGTTTCTTTTGTATATTGGTCTAGGGTCCATTTAGAAGGATCTTGGCATACATAAATTATTGAAGAAAAATGTATTGCAAGGTGAACACAAGCGATAAAGGTATGAAAAATATCTATCTTGTTTCTTAATGGTTTATTAAATCTAGGGTTTACAGTCTTAAATTTATATATCATAGGATTTTAAATTTTTACTTTGGATTTTTACTTCAATTAATCAAACTTGTAATGCATGGGATAGATCTAGAAATAGTCTAGTCCCTCTATAAGTTTTGTGGTCCAGGTATCCAAGCTTGATGCTATCCAAGATTTCCTTAAGAGGTTTTTGGGACTTCAACAACAAAAGAGAAAAGGGCATCTACTTAAGTAATTATTTCAGACTCCATGCCCATTGGAGATACTAGGCATTCCTTATATTTTCTAACTACCCCAAATTCCATTTTTCCCTTTTTTCATTTTTTTTGTTTAAAATGTAAACTAGGGTTTAATATTTTCAATTCTCCGAACTAGGTTGTTGTCTCTAAGTTTGAATGAGAGTACTTTATCCATTTTTTAGCTGTAAACTTGGGTATTTTTGTAGGTCGCACTCTTTGTTTGGCCTTATCCTAAACCAATCTTCTCTTTTAGGGGTTATATTTGAATGCTTTCTACCATATTTTACTGAGATCTAACATTGTTTTTTGCAGGTCGACCTCACAGATTCATTTAGAATTGACTTGCATCTTTTAAAATTGGATCCTAGTATAACCATTTTATTTTGTATCTTAAAAAAATCTATGGTAAACAAGCTTTAGTATCTTAGACCTTCAAATCTATTCTCGAAGTTTTCCTTATTGCTAGATATGCATTCATGACTTCATATTGATTTTATGCCACATATTGATTAAGTATTGAAGTTAATTGGATTGGTTGTAAATATGCATGCTATGATTGACAGTCTACATGATTATAAAACCCTAAGTAAGTGAAGTGATGCCTCACAAGCCTGTACATTTTAACTATTCATCAAACAATTTAATCTCTCTTATGATCTGAATTTGTTGCAGTAAGGGTTTTAAGTTACACTCATAATTTAATCCAGGTGAATATAGGTGGCCACCCACCTATTCCATTGGCTTAAAGAACAATTTTCCATTTTGGCATTTTTTTACAATTTTTCAAGTCCCAAACTTCCAAGGTTGTTTTGAGGCCCTAAACTATGTTTTTTTTGGCTTGGCAGCACATAACATGTAGTTGAAGGAAAATTCTATGTCGAATGGAATGTGTACTCATCAGCTAGAACTTTCCAACAGTGTATTGAATGCCCCAAACTGAGATTGTATGCAAAAGTTACGCCCTCGAGAAGTTGATGTATCAACTACCCCCATCAGGGCCCACAAACCTTTTGGCATTTCATATCCCGGGGTTAAGGTTTTGGATATTTAGGGTTTTTTCATTTATGTTTTATGTTAAAAAGACCTTTGGAGCCTCATTGTATTTATCTTCTTGTGAATGATTGTAGCCGTCACATCTCTTCTCAGAGATAAGTTGCCACCATTCGCGCAAGTTTGTTTCATTTTGCATTTTACAGTTTCAACATGTTCTCTTTACTAACACAAGTCAAGTTTAATTTTATCTATGTGTGTTTTTTTGTTATACATATGTATTTCATTCCGTTCCATTTTTAAATCTAGATCGTAATTTGTTTAAGAAAAGAAACATTTGGGTTTAATCCTTCACACTTATATAATGTTTGGCAATCTTGGAAATCTTTTTTTATTTATTATTGCTAAGTAGAAAAAACTTTTCATTCTCACATGCAAGGGTTACACTTTACCTATTTAATGTTTGGGCATAATCTAGCAACACTTTGGCATTTTTTAGTGTTGTTACGGTACTCAAATCAATGAACAATATGCTTACTTGAAACATCTCTCTAGCATATTATGTCTTTAAAGCTATTGGATAATGGTACATGTGGTTTATGGTTTAGAAGTTGAGACAATTCATTGTGTTTAAGATAAAATCTTGTTAAGTAAACCTACACCGAGATTCTCATGAATTTTGTAGTTGTAATCTACCTAAAACACTGGTATGAAACAATAATTGATTTGTTCTTGTTTCTTGATGGCATATAACACTTGTTTCCTGTAAGATTGATGGTTTATGAGATGATTCGATGTGTTCTTTAAGTGTTGTAGGTGAATGGAATATAATATGCACTCTAATAATGTTCAAATCATTCACAAAAGTATAATAATTCTCAGGTAAATGTAAGCAATTTGTGAGGATAAATCTACCTTGGAAATTCTAAAACAATGAATCTCAAACAACAATGTTGATCCTAAATGGCATAAATGCTAGAAATTACAATTGCAAGGAGAGATTCATATCATAGTTTTTTTTCTCACAAAATTCATCACATGTAAGTTGTTATTTATTTTAAGTTAGCATGGGGCATGATGGTACTCAAAATTTGTAGTATACTCTTCAACATACTTGACATCATTATGTATCTTGGATCATTTTTTGAGCACAATGATTTAATACCATTAATGGTCACATCCTTAAGGACAAGCTAGCACAAACTTACAAATATGACGATGATGTTTTATGAGGATCTCTTAAATATCTCATTTGAAATTTAATTTTGATCTATGGATGATGTGAGCTCAAATGATGATCATGAATGGGTTTTAAATATGATATATGAATTGTGATCACCATCACAACTTAATGGATGTTTCAACACTCTAGTTTGGCTTTGGAATATAGCAATTTTTGGATGGGATATATATCAAGAGCATAATTTGTAATCTAGTATTTCATTCAGGATTAATCGACAATATTTTGGGAATAATGTTATTTGAAGTAGTCAACTAAAGAATTTGCACATTGAATCTTTCCTTAAATTTAAAATGCAAATTTGTTTTACATTCACTCTAAGCTACTAAACTCCCACTTCTACAATACCTAGCTTAGATTGACCTTTACGGATTCCCCCATAGGCTAGGGTAGCTTTTTCCTTTAGTTTAAAGTGTGGGGAAAGACCACTGAGGTGACAGTGGGTGGATTTCCTGGTAGTACTTCTAGGATCTCCTACCAAATTTAGGACTTTTCTTCCTAGGGTAGAGTTTTAGAGATAACATTTTGTGGTCGTTGTGGGGGATAAAGTCCATTCCATAGGTATTCAAAGTTTGGATTCAACTTTTGGTGATTAGGATTCAAATCTTAGTTAAGTTGACTCACTCGGTGACTCCATTGAAGGGAAGAAGCCCAATTCCCTTAGAGATTTTGAAATTTTTGGTTGCTTGTAGGGTGAAGCAAGTATCCATGTTTCCATTTGATTATTCACCTTGGCGATTGTTATGGTATTTTTTCTCACAGGGATCTCAATGAAAAAATCAGTAAGATGTCCTTAAGGTTAGCCTAGCAACCTTAGATAGGAGTGGGCTAGATTTCCTATGGTTCTCCTAGAAACAAGGACTAAGATCACACACAAGGAGTTGGGAGAATGACATACCATTTCCTAAAGGTTGTCCTTAGTGTATTCTTGGTTTCTGCAGTCCTGAAGTTCCAGCTCCAACTTCTACAACCTGCTTCCAACACACTAAAGACAAAACAATACCATTCTACTTTTCCTTCCTGGTGTTAGAATCCTACATATAGCTTGGATCTAACCTGATCTATAACAATATAAACCAGATCTGAATATTTATGCATAAAATAAAAACATTCATGAGGGAAAACCAAATGATCTAGATTAATAAATTATAGAGAATGCATCTCAATTCATACCTTAACTTGATGAAGATGCATCCTCCTTTAGTCTCCTTGCTCCTTGCCTCTCCTAGTAGCTCCTTGGTCAAGATAGGCTCATTGATTGTTGATCGTGTTGTTGGACACCTCTGTAGTTGAGAAGCATAACATTACCATTCCATTCTTCCTCCTCTTTCCCAAGGCTTGCCTTTGTTATATAGCTCTTGGAGGACGCTTTGGAGAGGCTTCTAGATCTTCTAGAGGCCACTAGAGATGCGAATGATGTGAGTTCCTAGGATTTTGATACAAAGATCCAACACATCTCTCATTCCTCTCCTCGTAACTCTTCATTTCTAGAAGTCTAACAGTGCCTCGCTTGTTGAGCCACTAGTGTCTAGTGAGGGCCTCGCTTGTTGTCCACTAGGTGTCCCGCGAGGATGTCAATAAGGGCTCAAAAAGGGTTTAATTATTAGGAAATATATATATTTGGGCCTTTAACCTATAATGTCTAACTCTCTAGCCTATAGGGTGGTGATTAATGCTATAACAAATTCCCCCTAATGTGTGAGGTCAAAAAAGGAGTGGATGGTTGAAATACATTACAATAAAGTCCATGTGAGGCAGTGCAAGGAAAGAGAAAAGGAGGTTCAGAAACCAAAGAAGTCTTGCAATCAAACACCAAGGATGGGTGTATGTAGACCAATCCCCTAGATAGACATACTCAAAATCATAATGAGTATGGTCGCCAAATAATACACTGCAGATCCATGAAATGAAATGCAAGACCATGGCCAGGAAATAATACACAGTGGATCCATGTCATCAATAAGATCGTAGCCACAAGAAAATATAATGTGGATCTACGTCATGAACTCAATCATAGACACTATCAAATACCATGTGGATCTATGCCATGAACATAATCATAGCCACCAAAAGATATAATGTGGATCTATGACACAACATATAGATATCATGAAGACAACAAGCACTGAGGAGAGTGCCCCCAAATTCTTCATATACAAGTGATATACTCCATCGCAACTTGGGAGGGGAGGAGTGATGTGTCCCCAAAGCCAAGGTCTTCGTCTCTAATCCCAATGGTATGAATATACAGCAAGCGAAAATATGAGTTGGTGTCGAGCATGGTAGAAACCGTTTGATTACCGGTCATTGATGTATACCATTAACAAACACGAGGGGTCCCCCCAACAAGGAATATGGACCCCAAGGTACCCTAATACAATCTAGGGAGTGTGAATAGATGATATGATGTCAAACACTCGTATAATTAATCGATCAGATATCAATGATGAAAACCCATTGTCAATCACGAGGAGGATTTCCACTGAGGATTGCAAGCTCCAAGGTACTATTTTGTTTCTAGATCACGTTGAATATTTGGGTTGGTTGTCATTGATGTCAACCCTTGAATAAAGTCTGGTAGCGAATTCCGGTAGAACAAAAGTTTGGGTAATGGACCCAAGTTTGTTTGATGGATAATGGTATGAGTTTTGATATATCTGCAGGTAAAACTATTCTAGATGGATAGTACATGTCATGCCATTTCCGGTGGTATGTGTAACGTCACATAACTCCTCGCGGTTAGAGAGTTATGGCCATGTGAAGTTGGAGAACCCTCATGAGTCATCTAAAAGCCCCAAAAGGTCAAAGTAGTCAACGTTTTTGCAAAGAAGAAATTATTTAAATAATAAAGTGAAGTGATGAGTGTACTATAAGTCAAAGAGGATGCAAAATAAATTGTTTAAATAATAAAGTTAATGGATAACTTACTAATTATGGAAAGTGGTTAAGTTAAGTGGACAAGTGGTTACAAGTGGGTTAACCCTAAAATAAGGAAAGTGGGTTAAGATGGTTAGAAGGTAACCCCCTGAGGAAGCTACATAAAAGTATAAATAAGAGGCAAGGGTCTCTCATTCAAATCACACTTGAATATCATTGAATATCTATTTTTGTGAAAGGTTATTTGGGCAGGTATTATTGATAGAGAAAAATTGCAGCAGAAAACGTGCGGCAGGAAAACTGCGGCAGAAAAATTGTGGCAGAGAAAGTGCAAAAGAAAAATTGCAGCAAAAAAAGTGTGGCAGGAAAACCGCAGCAAAAAAAGTGCGACAGGAAAACTGTGGAAGAAAAAGTGCGGTGGGAAAACTATGGAAGAAAAAGTGTCGCAGAAAAAGTACGGTAGAAAAATCGCAGCAGGAAAAGTGCGGCAGAAAAGCTGAAACAGAAAAAGTGTGGCAGAAAAGTCGCGGCAGTGGATTTGCGGCAACAAAACTGCGGCAAAAGAATGCTACAAGAAGAAAAAAATGTATGGTTCTCATATGTGTAGTGTTGAATTTATAAATCAAGTTGAGGGTTTGCCTTGTAAATATGTTGGATGCCCGCTTGGGAGTTTATGGCTTGTTGTAGATTTGATCTGAAGCAGATCTACTGAAGTTTAATATTGGTTCATGTTTGAGGGATTTTGGTTGAGGTATGTTGCTGAAGTTATTGGTACAGATAAAGGTTGTATAACAGTGAGGTTCTAGCACATGGTTTGAGGTACATACTTGTGGTATAGTGTTTGAGGTGTATGTGATCATATCAAATTTGGATGATGAAATTGATGAGGGCTTTTGGTTGAGGTACATGTTGGGTACATGGATGAGACAAGTAGTTGATGAGTTGGCACATACATGAGGTGTATAGTGGATGATGTTGGTACATTTTGATGAGTCATAGTTTATGTGTATTTTATGCATGATTGGTACATATTTGGTGCATGGTTGATGCACTCATTGATGGTACAGATTGAGGTACAGATTGGTGCATGGTTGATGCACTTGTTTATGGTACAGGTTGGTGCATGGTTGATGCACTTGTTTATGGTATAGGTTGATTAAAGGTAGTTTGGACAGGTTATTGTGACACGTTATTTGTACAGGTTTGGTGCATGGTTTATGCATTTATTTATGGTACAGGTTGATGTATGGTACATGTTGGCACAGGATATTGGTACAGGTTGTTACAAGTTGATTTGAATAGGTTTACAGCAGTATATCTCACAGTGGTAGTCTGACAATGGTTCCATCATTCTACTTATATTTCAGGGCAGTTGGACGGGGAAAGGACAGGTGGTTGTAGCTGGAGAACATAGGGGGTTGTAGCCTCCTTCTCGTTGTAGCCAGAGAATTGGGGAGTTGGAGATTCCCTCAGGTTGTATCCCGAGAAACTAGGGGGTTGGAGCCTCCTTCAAGATGTAGTTGGAAAACAAAGTAAGTTGGTGCTTCCAATGAATGTAATTCTTAAAGACATATAAGAAAAATCATTATGTGGTTTTCTCTTGCTTTGGGTTTCCACGTAAAACACTGGTGTACTGTGTATGTGTGTGATTGCTCATTTTTTCATTGTTTATTTACTCTGAAACTATTGGATGATAATGCTACATTGATATAACATTTTCATTTTATGGTGAAAAATGATTAAATTGCTCTATTACGGATTCACCCCCACTCTCAGTAATCCAACAATTGGTATCAGAGCCGATTCCTTCAGGAAACAATTTAACCACTGGAAGGATATCATGGATTATTCTGAGAATGGAGTACCAATGTTTAATGGTCATAATGGTTTTAAGTATGAGATGTGGAGCAGAAAGACGAAATTATTTTTACAGGCACAGGGACATTATATTTGGCTATCAGTTGTTACAGGATATGATAGTTCAAAAAGGGAAAAGACTGCAGCCAAGAAGGAATTGAAGAAGAATAACAAAACAGCAATGGATTTCATCTGGGAAGGGTTACCCAATCCTGTAAGAGAAAAGGTTTGTAAATGTTCACCAGCCAAAGAAATTTGGGATAAGTTACATGACATATATTCTTCACCCATCGTATATTCATAAAATGCCAAAGAATATGCAGATACAGATCAAGAAGAATTATGTTCACCATGTCAAACAGATTCGAAAGATGAAGAGTACATAATCACCATAGGTATGTTGTTTTTCTTTAATTGTGAAAAACGCAGACATCTTGAATTAGAATTCCATGAAGGAAATGAGACAGAAAAAATAATTGAAAAGGAAGACAATTATGAAGCAGAATTGACTAGTGATTTAGATGAACTAAGAGAAGAAAATAAGTCACTCAAGAAAGAACTGATGAAACAAAAGGAAAGTGTTCACATTTTTTAAGAATCCCGGCAGGTCATCGAGAACTTAAGAACTCAGCTAGAAGAAGCTAGAAAGATCGAAGAAAATATTGAATATCAAAAGCAGTATTTGGAAGCCAACATAGCAGCACAGAAGGAAGAAGCATAAATGAGAGAGAATATACTAACATATCTTCCTAAGGAAACAACTAACGATCTAAACCAGCTTGAGGCAAAGTTTGTTCAAGAAGAGAAAGGACTTGAAGAAGAAATAATCACATTACAAATTCAGCTTGAAGAAGCGAAAAGAACATAAGAAGTCGTGAAGTCTCAGATAATGAAGAAAGAAGAAGAGGTTGAGAAGCTTGAAGAAGAAGTTGTCACATTGAGAAGTAAAATCGTCCAGCTCAACAAGAACGTTGAAGAGACAGAAACATCCACATCAGTTATAGAGAATGAAGAGAAGCACTCTAGGTTGCTAGAAAAGAAGAATGAAGAAAATAGAAAGAGTTATGCAGAAGTACTGAAAGGAAAGAATCATGGTCAACCAAAATCTAAGAAAATTATTGAAGATACATCTTCAAAAAGACCATCCATGTTCAAGCCACAAAGAAGCTTCAATCATGATCATGATCAATCAAGGGAAAAATTCAGAAGGACTATGCCACAAAGAAGATCATTCACTCCCAAGTATGCAAATTACTTTTATGGTCATTGTTTTTATTGTATTAATTTTGGACATAAGGTGTCAAATTGCACGGATTATATAAGAAATGTTCAAGAAAGAAGTGCCTATGTGGCCCCACATAACATTGAATGTTACAAATGTCATAACTATGGACACATAGCTAGTGATTCTAGAAGCATGATCGATAATTCCATGAAAGAGAACATTGATATCAGATATAAGAAAGTATGAATAAGAAAATAGGAAGAACGTGTGAACAAAGACCGCGTACCAAAGATTGCAAGATTGGCAATAAAATTAGATGAAGAAAATTTTACAGAGAAAAAGAAAGATGTGAGATACAAAAAGGTTTGGAAAATAATAGAAAGAAAAGAAGAACAAGTAAATAAGGAACAGGTTCAAGAGATTGTACTTTCAGGCATTGTAGTGAAAGATGAATCCACAGACAGAAAAAACAAAGTCAGAGCTTAGAGAGATGATGAATCTACCAATGAAGATGATGATGAATCTACCAATGAAGATGGTGATGAATACACATCAAAGCAAGAATTGTTTTGAGCCATCTGGCTTGGAGACTCCCAGGTAATATAAATATTAGACAGGGAGAGTCTATGCGATAGCTGTGACAGACCAAGGAACCATCCTTCGAGTAGCTTGTAGAGTTTGAGAAGACAGATCCAGAGCAGTCAGTTAGCAGAAGTACAATTTGATATATTAATCAAGACTTCATGATAGTATAGTGATAAATGGGTTAGCATTATGGACAGTTGCGCAAGTAGAGTCTTGGACAATATGGACATAGATGGATTCGTAAGAACACTTAGCAGATTTGGATAGATATATGACAGTGGATGAGAGCATGGATTCATAGATTGGATCAGAGAGTGATTCAAAGACAAATGAACATTATCATAATGGATGATAATTACACAAAAAATGGATCGAATAATGCTAATGGATTCCAAATTGACAGATATGTTTTGGACACATACAATGCATACAACAGTTCACATTCAAAACAAAGTAATGCTCAGAAACAACAATGAGAAAACTCCCTACGAATTATGAAAAGGAAGCACAGACAACAACCTCTACATCAAGGTAACTCAAGGTAGTATTTTATTAATTAAAATTTATGTTGATGATATTGTTTTTGGAAGTACTAATGATAGGCTAAGCCATAAATTTGCAAAGGATATGCAGAATGAATTTGAAATGTCATTACTTGGACAACTATCCTTCTTTCTGGGTCTTCAGATATGTCAAAGCAACAAAGGAATTTTTATTTCTCAAACTAAGTATATCATAGAAATGCTAAACAGGTTTGGAATGGAAGATTGCAAACTAGTTACCACTCCTATGCAAACCAGTTGCAAGTTGAGCAAAGATGATGATTCAAAATCTACAGACCAGAGGTAATACGGGTCAATGATTGGTAGCTTACTATATGTGACAACATTCAGACCAGATGTAATGCAGGCAGTTGGACAGGTGGCATGATTTCAAGCAGCACTAAAGGAATCACATGTATTAGCAGTAAAGAGAATTTTCAGATATCTCAAAGGAACAGAAGAGTTTGGATTATGGTATCCAAAAAGAAAGGATCTATCACTTATTTCCTACATAGATGCAGATTGGGAAGGTTGTATTGATGACCGACGAAACACTAGTAGAGCAGTTGTCTACTTGGGTGAGTGTTTAGTATCATGGCTAAGCAAGAAACAATCATCAATATCCTTATCTATAGCCGAAGTAGAGTATATTGCAGCAACAGCATGTTGCACACAGGTTCTATGGATGAAACAAACTCTGACAAATATACAGGTTGAGTATGATGAGCCCATTCCAATCTATTGTGATAATACAAGCGCCATCAGTATCTCAAAGAACTCGATGATGCACTCCAAGACAATGCACATTCCAATCAAGTATCACTTGCTACGGGAACAAGTTGTAGAGAAGAACATCAGAGTTGAGTATGTGGGCACAAAAGAACGAGTGACAAACATATTTACAAAACTGCTTCTATGGGAAGCCTTTGAGTATCTACGCCACAGACTCAGAGTAATTTCTATTCCAAAATGAATGCTTTTGAATGATTATCTTATATGTCTTAGATTTACACGAGGAAATACCATAAAGAGGATAGTTCAGGTTGGAAGATCAATTTTAAGAAGAGTTCAGTCAGGGGAGTATCCCCATGGATAGTTCAGTTAGGGGGAGCAGCCCCAGATGGAAAGATACCTTCGCCATTGATGACAAAGGGGGAGAGATTTATCATATGCAAAGGTAAATGCTTGGAGAAAGAGCACAAATGTATGGTTCCAGGGGGAGCGATGGTCACAGGGGGAGCATGAATGATATGACTTCAGTATTGCATCAGAGTGTTGTCATCAATGCCAAAGGGGGAGATTGTTGATTAATTGGGTTGGTTGTCATTGATGTCAACCCTTGAAGAAAGTCTAGTAGCACAAAGGTTTGGGTAATGTACCCAAGTTTGTTTGATGGATAATGGTATGAGTTTTGATATATTTGCAGGTAAAACTATACTAGATGGATAGTACATGTCATGCCATTTCCGGTGGTATGTGGAACTTCACATAACTTCTCACAGTTAGAGAGTTATGGCCATGTGAAGTTGGAGAACCCTCATGAGCCATCTAGAAGCCCCAAAAGATCAAAGTAGTTAAAGTGTTTGTAAAGAAGAAATTATTTAAATAATAAAGTGAAGTGATGACTGTACTATAAGTCAAAGAGGATGCAAAAGAAATTATTTAAATAATAAAGTTAATGGATAAATTACTAATTATGGAAAGTGGTTAAGTTAAGTGGACAAGTGGTTATAAGTGGGTTAACCCTAAAATAAGGAAAGTGGGTTAAGATGGTTAGAAGGCAACCCCTTGAGGAAGCTACATAAAAGTATAAATAAGAGGCAAGGGTCTCTCATTCAAATGACACTTGAATATAATTGAATATCTATGTTTGTGAAAGGTTATTTGGGCATGTATTATTGATAGAGAAAAATTGCAGCAGAAAAAGTGCAGCAGGAAAAGTGCGGCAGAAAAATTGCGGCAGGAAAACTACGGTAGAAAAAGTGGAAAACTGCAGCAAGAAATGTGTAGTAGGAAAACTGCGGCATAAAAAGTGTGGCATAAAAAGTTGCAGCAAAAAAGTGCGGCAGGAAAAGTGCGGAAGAAAAAGTGCGGCAGAAAAATCACGGCAGTGGATTCGCGACAGCAAAACCACGGAAACAAAATGCTACAAGAAGAAAAAAAGGTATGGTTCTCATATGTGTCGTGTTGAATTTATGAATCAAGTTGAGGGTTTTCCTTGTAAATATGTTGGATGCCCTATTGAGAGTTTATGTCTTGTTGTAGAGTTGATCTGAGGTAGATCTACTGAAGTTTAATATTGGTTCATGTTTGAGGGATTTTAGTTGAGGTATGTTGTTGAAGTTATTGGTACAGAAAGAGGTTGTATAATAGTGAGATTCTATCACATGGTTTGAGGTACAAACGTGTGGTATAGTGTTTGAGGTATATGTGATCAGATCAAATTTGGATGATGAAATTGATGAGGGCTTTTGGTTGAGGTACATGTTGGGTACATGGTTGAGACAAGTAGTTGATGAGTTGGCACATACATGAGGTGTATAGTTGATAATGTTGGTACACCTTGATGAGTCATAGTTTATGTGTATTTGATGCATGATTGGTACATATTTGTTGCATGGTTGATGCACTCGTTGATGGTACAGATTAAGGTATAGGTTGGTGCATGGTTGATGCACTTGTTTATGGTACAAGTTGATTATAAGTTGTTTAGATAGGTTATTGTGACACGTTATTTGTACAGGTTTGGTGCATGGTTGATGCATTTTTTATGGTACAGGTTGAGGTACAAGTTGATGTATGGTACATGTTGGTACAGGTTATTGGTACAGGTTGTTATAGGTTGATTACAAGTTGATTGGTACAGTTTTGCAGCAGTATATCTCATAGTGATAGTGTGACAGTGGTTCCATCATTCTACTTATATTTCAGAGTGGTTGGACGAGGCAAGGAAAGGTGGTTGTAGCCACCTTGCAAATGTAGTCAGAGAAAATAGGGGGTTGTAGCCTCCTTCTGGTTGTAGCTAGAGAATTGGGGAGTTGGAGCTTCCCTCAGATTGTAACCTAAGAAACTATGGGGTTGGAGCCTCCTTCCAGTTGCAACTAGAAAACANCCCCCCCCCCCCCCTCAATAATCCAACAGAGGGGGAGAGATTTATCATATGCAAAGGTAAATGCTTGGAGAAAGAGCACAGAGGCATGGTTCCAGGGGGAGCGATGGTCAATGCAAAAGGGGGAGATTGTTTCTTAATTGGGTTGGTTGTCATTGATGTCAACCCTTGAAGAAAGTCCATTACCCAAACCTTTGTGCTACCAGAATTCGCTACCGGACTTTCTTGAAGGGTTGACATCAATGACAACCAACCCAATTAATCAACAATATCCCCCTTTGGCATTGATGGAAACACTCTGATGCAATACTGAATTCATGAACATAATCATAGACACTAGAAAATACAATGTGGATCTATGTCATGAACATAATCATAGCCATTGATAGATACAATGTGGATATATGACACAACATATAGATATCAGGAAGACAACGAGCACTGAGGAGAGTGCCCCCGGAGTCTTCATATACAAGTGATATACTCCATCGCAACATGGGAGGGGATGTTGTAAAGGAGTGATGTGTCCCAAAACTCAAGGTCTTCGTCTCTAATCCCAATGGTATGAATCTACAGCAAGCGAAAAGATGAGTTGATGTCGAGCATGGTAAAAACCGTTTGATTACCGGTCATTGATGTATACCATTAACAAACATGAGGGGTCCTACCAATAAGGAATATGGACCCCAAGGTACCCTAATACAATCTAGTGAGTGTGAATAGATGATTTGATGTAGAAAACTCGTTTAATTAATCGATCATATATTAATAATGAAAACCCATTGCTAATCATGAGGAGGCTTTCCACTAAGGATTGCAAGCTCCAAGGTACTAGTTGGTTTCTAGATCCCTCTCCTAGATAATATGTTGAAGTCGATAGGAAGAGATCCATCGAAGGAGGTCCTTGATGTATCCCCCATCTATTGACACTAAACATACACCGAGAGATGATGTGAAGAGAGAGTACATCAAAGTACAACTGAAATAGGGATGGCCGACTCAGAAAGTCAACAAAACAACAGATAGTTGAATTAGGATTAAACTTCTCTTGAACATATAGCACGACACAATGGTGACTTGGTAGTAAGACACAAGAGCTAGATGAATATAGTGCAATAACATAGGAGGCATTGAAGAACTCTCCATGATGACTGGAAGAGTAACCAGATGGAGGAGTAACTCTGACTCATATTACTAGGATGGCTCCTAGGCAAGCTAAAACCCAACTATGTGATGAGGAATCAAACAAGTGTCATGTTCAAGGGAGACTCGATCGAAGTTGTCATTTTTGAAAATAGATCAATGGTGAAAAAACACCACTATTTATTTTATTTTATTTTTATTTTTTATGTCTCCTACCTGGTTTAACGAGCACAAAAGAATGATGCAAGTAATCTTGGTCTCCTTCATGGTTTAGCGATCACGAAAGAATGATGCAAGTATGCTTGGTCTCCTTCATGGTTTAATGAGCACGAAAGAATGATGCAAGTAAGCTCGGAAATAGATAGATTATGTTACAACAACCTCCCACCACAGAGACTTCACAAGCCTTAGTACCGACATAATTTTCTTCACAAGTAGAACCAAAATTGCAGTTATGAAGGTAATTAATTGAGAGCAGTGGACCATCATTTGGTATCTTGGTCAGGGTTGGTTCTTATGGCCCATGTTTAGGTTGGGTGCTCTCTCTCCTGAATATTCTCTTAAGAGAATGCAAGGTGAAGTGCATAGAAGCAGATCAAGCTTGGTTATTTTTCTTGATTCATATTAAAAAACTTTATGAAGTAAGCTTCGTTGGCTGAATTTGACAGAAAATGTTACGAGTGTCTATATAAGGGTGTAGGGGAGCACATGGTTGTTGAATGTTTAGGGAGAGGGGTAGTGAAGAAATAAAAAGCTGATAAGATTATCTATATGCATAGGCTAGACAATGGGGTGTGAGGTAGCGAAGGAAGAAAAAGTTGACCAGATTCTCTATTTGGATAGAGTGGACAATGGGGGAGAAGGAATCATTGAAATTTTGGGATGTGAGATATTTTGGGTTTAGTAAAATACTTGAAAGTGAGTAATATTGTGCTTTAATGCCTAGGTTTTCTCTCAAAATGGCGATCTCAATTTCATTTTCATGTAAATGACCTGAAGGCAAGATGTTGATTTGCATTGGAGGTGGTTTGTTGTTGTTATTGTGAATGATTCCATCTATTCTATGCCTGAAAAATATCGACATGGGCACCAACAGTCCTAGAGAGCTTAGGAGATTTTTCTTGAGATAATGATCTCCTTCATCCGAGAATTATGAGCGATTCAACAATAGCGATGAGCAAGACAAAATGCAGAAGAATATCTAGCCCAAGAAAGGTTCACTGAAGACTTTCCCCAAGCGATCCAACAACAATGATGGTGAAGCAAAAAAGCATAAAGATTGGGGGATTTGCACACCTTCAAATCTATTACAAGTATGGCCTACAAAATATAACTGTTAAATTATTTTAAAATTAAGCAAAGCAATGATATCTATATTTTTGTTTACCTCTGGACTCCTCCCATGTTCCACTACAACGACTGGTGCTACACATGGGGTACAACAACATTATGTGGCACCAATATCTTCTTGCATGAGGTAAGATGATGAAAATGAAATAAAATTGATTTTGATGAGGAAAAAGTGATAGTAACAAGTGGATTGCGAAAAAGTAGGCCCAAATGAAAGAGTGAGTTGAGTGATACAAGTGAAAGCCTATTAATATTCTACTTGGACTCTTCTCAAGTATAGAACAAAATAGATTCAAATCGTAGATAAGAGAGTTTTCTAGATCTTTTGAGCTCTTATTTCTAGATCTAAAGTGATTTTAAGATAAGCATGCAAAATGGCCACGACAAGTCATGGTTTGTAGATGGACATGCAAATGGTGATTTGTGGATGGGCATTCAAATGGCCATGAGGAGCCATCGAGTGCACTGATACGCTCGAATGCAATAAAGCTAATCATTCCAGCATACAAAGCTCAATTACAATGAAACTGATCATTCTAGCTTACAAAACTCGATTATAGTGCAATGATAAGATCGATTACAATGAAACTAATCATTCCAACTTACAGAGCTTGAATGTAGTGAAGCTAATCATTCAAGCTTACAAAGCTCAATTGCACTAAAGCTGCAATATCAAAACCATTGTCATAGTTTAATTGAACACAATGTGAGAGCCCACTAAAGTAACCAAAGTAACCACTTAGAAATCTGTTTTTTTTAAATCATTTTTAAAGTCTCACAATTTGAAAAAGAAAAAGACATACACCATAGGATTTGAAAAAGACATACACCATGGGATTTATGTTGCATCACCTTTTTAATATTTGATAAATAAATAAATAAATTTATTATAATAATAAATAAATTTAATATTGAATTTATGAAAAACTTTGAATATGTTTGAAAATTTGGGTGGATTAATAGAGAGTCAACGTAGTTGGAATAGGCGACCGAAAAGTATAATCTGTGGCACATAAATGAACTAATAATACCTAGAAACGGGTTGAGTTGGGTGACGCATGAACGAAATGTAGATGAGGACACACATTGACCCACGCACATGGAAACCATTTGAAACGCTTATAATAAAAATATCAAGGCTTTCATTTTTGTCAATCTCAATGCATCTTTGTGTTTTAACCAAGGTCTTAAAGGATAGCAATGAGCATATTTTGCAATTCCAAGAAAAATATTTTCGGTGAAACTCTCAACATGTTTTACTCACAAGAGGTTTGATCGAAAAATATTCTCTACTCATAAGTCTAGATAATCAAATAAAAAATATCATAATTATAAAATTTAAAAGGTTTTAGGGTATATTATTGGATGAAGTTGTGTTATTTTATCTAATTCAAAAAGAAAACTCTATCTAATAGGTTAACTTTTTAATTAATGGCGTAGTTGATAACGTATGTAACACGCCTAAATGTGGAGTATACATTCAAATCATCATTAATTTTAGTACTTCCCAACACAATTCGTTGAACCTACATTCAGGTTAAAGATGACACCCAACACATCTCTTATCCCTTCGCACCATGAAATCACAGATTCTGCGTAGAGGACAGGGGATGACCCACTGACTCGGTAAGAACCCATGATATTGTGAAACGCATGTTAAAGGTTTCAATAATTACGTCGAAGGCGTTCTTTTAAGGGGAAGTTCATCTTGAGCCTTCGTCGTCTGTCTTTCTCCAACTAAAACCTACCATCTGTATTAAATTTGATGTCCAACTAAAACTTGCCATCTATATTAAATTCGATATATGATAACACATTTAAAACTATCAGTCACATGCCCCGGATGGGGTGACACGTAGGGTAGGGGAGCCACGCGGGAGCCAGCCGGGGCATCCCCATTAAATTCACTACCGGCCGGCGTCCCCTCCTCATTCAATCCCACCATGAATTCTCGCGTTCGCATTTACCCGACGAGGCCTCTCGCTCGCGGGACTAGTACCAGTCTGAACAGAACAATTACAGCGGCCATCATAACCATGGAGGCTCGGCTCATGCTATTTTTGGAGACTCG
>ML802109.1:81408-92757 GCA_009831015.1 Picea engelmannii | reverse complement strand
TTGAATATGCCAATTGCACGAAATGTTGCAGAATTACTTGGTGCTTCAGAAGAACACTAACAAGATGATGACCAACTGGAAAAACATGTCTTGCTATGTATAGCCCAACGAGTTATGCTATCCTGCAATTTATGGTTCCAAGGAGACTTAGTCAATGGTGCTCTCGGAGTAGTTGTGCAAATTTATATACACCAGGAAAGAGCACTCCAAATTTGCCAACATATGTTGTTGTGGCATTTGATAAATACATTGGCCCTCCATGGGACCACACCCAACCAAAGAATGTACCAATTCCACCCATACAAAGGGGTAACAAGAAATAAATCCCCCTTAAGATGGCATGGGCATTGACTATACATAAATCTCAAGGAATGACCTTAACAAGGTCTACCATTGACATTGGAAACATTGAACGTCAAGGCTTGACCTTCACAGCAATGTCACACACTACTACTATAGAAGGAATGTGAATAGCACCATCATTCTCCTTCCAGCACTATGAAAAAATGAAAGATATTGGTTATGTCTCACTACGAAAAAAAGAAGAGGAACGCTTATGTTCTATGTCACTTAGCTTCTAGATTCTTCTATGTTGTAATCATACTTCTATACACTCAATGTTTGACTTGGTCCATACTTCTATACATGCAATTTTCGACTTGTTCCATACTTATACACATGAACTATTTGACTTGGACCATACTTCTATACATAAAATGAAATTGTGTCAAATATTTGCTAACAAATATCTATTAATCATACTTTGACCTAACTACTTTGAAACAAAAAAAATTCCATATTCTCCTTTATGCATGGAAATGATTAATATACCATTACAATGCTACACATTGAATAATATAATTATAACAAAATTTAAACAAAATATTCTATATTGCTCTCTTAGACGTTTACATTCCCCTGCTTCAGGGGTATGCTAGTAAATATGGGAGATAAGCAGGATATTGTTAACATAGGGTAGCAAGTTGTTTGGCACCTGTTAGGATTCTGGTGTTTCGAAAAATATGCTTCTTCGTCATATGGGTTCTCAGAAAGTGTCTCCTCCTCAGGTCTTGGGTGCTCGGAATTTGTTTCCTCTGTTCGGTTGTGTCAGTACTCTTCTCTGCCTTCCAGTATTCCAATAAATAATTTGAGAGTCTTAGAAGTGTTCAGCCGTGAGATACAATTGGAAACACTATGGGAGAGTGACAGTGAGGTAAAAAAAAGAAATTGTGTTGCAGTTCTTTTCAGTAATTAAAAGTTTGTGTGTATATTTTTCTCCTTTCATAGCAGTAGAGGTTTCTAAATTTAACATGAACAGTTTGTTGCGGGTACATATGCAGTTGAGGGAGATGAATATTGATGTAGCCCATTTACAGTTACCAAAGTCTATTGGGATGTTGAATTACTTTGAAAAGATTGAACTACATAGGTACCTATGCAGTTGAGCGAGGTTGCACGACAGTTAGAGGCTGATGATATTGTTGATGGAGGCTTCATGACAACTGATGATACTGATGAGGAAGGTTGAGGATCTTCTCAAGTGGGGAGAATGCACTGCGGTTGGAGGTTGCATGGATTATCGCTCCCTCTAGATTGAAGACCTCAGAGACAAACTAAAAAATGTAAATCCAGGTTTGCAGTTTTAAAAATTAAAATTCATAGTAAAGGTATCGTAGAAAATTCAAAAATGAAGTGCCAATGACGTCAACTATTAAATCCACGCCTTCCATAATCCATTTTTGAATGATAACATTCACCGTTTGTTGTACACATGGATTTTTATTCCCTTTTATCTTGAATGCCATTACATTATATTGAATGCTTCTATTTGAGTGGTTTGTAATATGTATAATCCAAGTCTCGTGGAGTTTTCATATTTAATTAAAAAATAAAACATTTAGCAGATTTTAATAATAAAACTAGCATACCCCTAAAGCCCTAAAGCCCCTAAAGCAGGGGAAGGGATCGCCTAAGTGAATTGGGTGATTATGTTTTTTTTTTTTTTTTTTTNTTTATTTATATAAAGTGCCTCCAAAAACAAACCAGAGTTACAGATTTTTCAAAGTCGCTGAGCTGTAATAACTGAACTGCCCCAAGGGGAAACCAGTTTAGTCAACCGGTAATATGGTCTAAGTGTCTATCAGACTAGGGAAACTATAAACAGAGCTGAGTGTGATAGCTAAAAACACAAGTAAAATCCCAAAAGTAGTCAGACATGTACCTTTTAACCTGGCCAAGTGGCATGAGTTGCCTCGTCCCAGGGCTCCTCCACGACAGGTGTTCCTCGCCACTCCATCTATGTGTCATCTTACACATTATCCATTGGTGCCGCAATCTCCCTGTCCATGTGCATGTCTTGCCCGACGTCGCCACCTTCAGCTAGAGGCACCTACTCATTCCTTCCAAACAATTCTGCTTGGGCATGCTTTGCTTGCTCCTACTCTGCTGCTCCCTGGAAGATGGAGAGGATTTGGAGGAGTGCAGAGGTTTTTTCATCCAATTGCTGCAGTTAGAATTGTAGATCCTGCATGCCCTGTCGGAGCTCGAAGACCAACCCATAGAGAATGTCCATATTGTTCTGCATCTGCGCGTCTGGGAGGGAGTCGGTGAGAGAATGTGGAAAAGGTGGCGCCTCCATGGGTGGCCGGGAGGGAGAGGCTTCTGAAACCAACGCCGGTACGCTGGATGGGGAAGGTGGGGGTGTGTCAGGAGGTGCCCGAGAAGTGGAGACCCTATCCAGGATGGGCCCTGAAGATGAGTTGTGCATAAGAGCCAAGTAATCAAACCCAGGAGAGGTGGCGAGGGGTGCAGGTTCAGGCTGCGATGAGTGCGAAGAGTGCGAGGAACGCAAGGAGTGCAAGGAGGTTGAACCAGGGGAATATGAAGGCGTGCGAGGATGAAAAGGAAACCAGGGCGAGCCTTTCCTTGGCCTGCCTCTTTGCCTAGGCATTCTGGCTGCTCGGGGGAGATGGTTGGCTTGCAGGGAAAACTCCAGGCGGACAGAAAAGGGCAAGGGAGCGTCAGGGAAGAGAAACGTTGAAATGAGCCATAGTTGCGCAGCTGGAGGAGAAGAAGGTCGAGTCGCGTGCAAGGTTTAATGGCGCCTGCAAAGAGATCATCCATCGAGGGGACAACAAGAGAAGGGAGACGCACCAGGCTTAATGCCTCCTTGGACATCGTAGATGGAGTTAAATGCATGGGGGTGGCGGTTGTGCTTGGCACGGATCCGTCACATGGCCTCCGCCACTCTGGCCTATGCGCGCCTCCTCGTCTTGCCAAGTGTCTCGCACCATCACCCGATCCGGGGGGAATTGGGTGATTATGTTATTTAAAGATAAGTGTTGCTTTTTTTTAATGGTCTATAAATAACTAATTAAAAGGAGCCTCTTAAATGCTAGGAATCAATGGAGAGATGGTGGGAAGATGTGATAGACAAGGTATACCTCATCAAATCAAGGTAGATACCAGAGAATTTTCAAGTCAATTCAAGGTCAACAAAAATCAGGGTTGCTAATAGAGAATTGGAAAAAGCTTGATGCCTAGAATAACAAAGTGAACATATATGAGAAGAATCTCCCAAAATTTGTTGTAATAGGAGGAAATAGAGGGTCAAATTTATGACGTATGTGGCTAGTACAACCTACCTATTCAGTGGAGTTGAATAGTCCATCGTGCATGAAAGAATCATCATAGCAATCATTTTCCATCCATTGTGACACATTAGCCTTGATGACCATCCTTTACTAAAGTATATATGTTCCATGGCCTAGGCATAAATCTCATTTCAAACAAGTTGCATGTGGTCTAGATTACATTAAAAGATGAGCATAAAACACATATATTTAAATGAAAACCTTCATTTACATACATTTGTTTTTCAAACAAGAATTCAATTTATTGAGGCTAGAGGCAAAATCTCACACTAAAATTTTGTTTCTATTTATAATGTATAAATTATACACTTGAAAAGAAAAAATACATATGTAATGCATAAATACTACCTCAACAACTTATCTTTTATAAATTTTGGGACATAAGATTATTGTTGGAAACATGCCAATGAATTTCCTCATGTGGTCACATGCACATGCATGCAACTACGTTAATGCGCATGCATGCAATCTATTTATGAATTGCTTGTGTAACTATGTGATCTACTCATGATCATTTTGTATAATTGAGTGATAGATGTTATATATGTGAGCATACCCATAGAGGTAGTGTACAATGTACAATGTGAGTGAAAGCATGTGCAAAGAGAAGAGAGTAGAGTGTGTGTAAAGAGAGGATGATTGTATGTCTATGAAAGCTATTGTAATTCTCCCTTGAATAATAAGAATACCAATAATCATTTCCCATGGTTTTTTCCCTCATTGAGTTTCCACATAAATCACTGTGGCAAGTGTATGATTGATGTGCTTGGTTTAATGCATGTTCAATATTACTTATTTTATGCTCTATTATATGCTATGTTTTGATTTCGTTGCCTAACAAGTGGTATTAGAGCTTAGAGTTGAAGGAGCATAGAGCGAAGGAGAAGAGAATCTGGTCACTGGATTCAAGAGTCGGGCCGAGCCGAGTCAAGTGAAGTGGATCAGCCAAGGACGGGTTTTATTACACCATCACAGGTTGTCCCTATAGCAAAGTGAGATGATCACAGGCACACTTCAAGAATTAGAAAAAATTTCGGAATCGTCGCAGGCACCACATTAGACACAGTGCAATGTCATCTTAGGCACTACATAGTGCACAATGCAACATCGTTGCAGGCAGTGCATTACACACAGTGTGACAACATCGCGGGCACTATATAGTGCAAAGTGCGACATTGCCATAGGCCACAGTTTGACAAGGTGCGATGATTTCTAAATAGTCGTAGGCTACCCTCATTAAAGAGTTCCAAGTTTAAGGTGGAAAATTTCAGTGGTAAGAATAGCTTTGCGCTATGGAAGCTCAAGATGCGATATATTCTTGCCCAACAAGGATTTCAAAAGGCCTTGGCTGGAAAGTCAAAGAAACTGGCAAGCATGACAGACGAGGAATAGGAGGATTTGGATGTAAGATCCCTCAGTACTATTTGTTTGTGTTTGGCAGATGAGGTGTTGTTTAACATCGCTGAAGAGACAACAACAACAGGTTTGTGGAAAAAACTGGAGAGTTTGTATATGACAAAGAACTTGTCAAACTAAATCTTCTTGAAGAGGCAATTGTACAACGTGTGGATGAAAGAAGGTACGAAAATTGTTGATCACTTGAATGTTTTCAATACTCTGATTTCTCAATTAACTAGTATGGAAGTAAAGTTCAAAGATGAGGACAAGGAAATTACGGTACTGTGTTCATTGTCTGAGTCTTTGGATCATTTGGTCACAACTATGTGGTTTAACACAACAGATGCCATTGATTATGACATTGTTGTGGGAGCACTGTTGTGTGAGGAAATGAGGAAAAGATCTAATAAGGAAACCTCAATAGTAGAAGCAATGGTGGTCAGAGGTCGATCTATAGAAAGAGGGAAAAAATAGAAGGGTACATCAAGGTCTAAGTCAAAAGGCAAGAAGAGTAAGAAGAAATGTTGGTTCTATGGCAAATTTGGGCATCTCAAGAATGATTGTTGGAAAAGACAGAATGCATCCAAGGAGGACTCCACAAAAGAATCAAAAGAAGCTAATGTAGCAGAAACAAGTTCAGGTTCCAATTTAGGTATGGTTGATAAGGTATTGTCTAATTGTGATGTTTCACATCAACATCAACATTGGTTGTTATATTATGGTTCGTCGAGCCACATGTGTCTTCATAGAAATTGGTTCTCAACTTACCAATCTATTGATGATGGTGTTGTTTTTATGGGAAATGATTTTTATTGTAAAATTGTTGGAGTTCGTAGCATCTGGATTAAAATGCATGATGGTTCTGCAAGAACATTAACAGAAGTAAGACATGTACCCGAACTTAGAAAGAACTTCATATCTTTGGGAATTCTATATTATGTTGGTTACAAGTGTACAACTCAAGGTGGAGTATTGAAGGTGTCCAAAGGCATCTTAGTAGTCATGAAGGAAAAGAGGGTTGGGAACCTTTATCAGCTTGAAGGAAGGAAATAAGTAAACCAAATAGTGGTAGCATCTGAAGATGCAAGTGACTCTATTCGTTTATGGCATCAGCGTTTGGTTCATATGAGCGAGAAAGGGCTTAAGGTACTGTTTGATCGTAAGTCACTTCCAAGTTTGAAGTTTATGAATTTGAATTTATGCAAGTATAATGTTTTTGGAAAACAATGTAGACAGAATTTTAAAGCAGGAAGGCATATAAGCAAAGGTATCCTCGATTACATTCATTCAGATGTTTGGGGACCATCCCCTACAGTTTATTTTGGAGGATCGTCATATTATGTGACATTTATAGATGATTACTCTAGAAAGGTTTGGGCCTATTTACTTAAAAGAAAAATTGATGTATTTAATAATTTTAAGCAATTCAGGGCTTTGGTTGAAAAGAGCACTGACAGGTCAATCAAGTGTTTAAGGACGGATAATGGAGGTGAGTTCATATATGTGGAATTTTAGAACTATTGCAAAGAAGCTGGGATCGAAAGACATAAGACCACGGTTTATACTCCTCAGCAGAATGGTGTTGTTGAACACATGAATATGACTCTTCTAGAGAGATAAAGGAGCATGCTCAGTAATGCCAAGATATAGCAGGAATTGTGGGCAGAAGCAGTTCTTACAACATGCTATCTGATAAATCGGTCACCATCAACCGCAATAAACTGTAAGATTCCAAAAGAGGTATGGATAGGGCATTTGTTTGATTTTTCAAACCTGAGAATATTTGGTTGTGATGCTTATGCTCTTATTTCTAAAGATCAGCGTTCCAAGTTAAATCCTAGATCAAAGAAATATGTCTTTTTGGTTATGGTGATGAAGTTAAGGGGTACAGACTCTGGAATCCTATTGCCCACACACTCATCGTAAGCAGAGATGTAGTATTTGATGAATCCTCACTCTTAAAATCATAATTGGTAGATGTTGAAGTGAGACAAGAATAGGTACCGCAAGTTCAACAAATTCAGTTGGAAACTCAACCATCTTCAGAAAGGGAGGAGCATGAAGAAGTTCCAGAAGAAGAAGATGATGATGAAGATGCAGAAAATATCTAGAAAACTGAGGATATGCCTCAACCATCTCTAAGGAGATCTTCACAGGTCAGGAATCCTCCTACAAGGTATGACGATTATGTTTCATCTGTGGCTTTAGTTTCTATTGATGGAGAACCTAGTTGTTTTCAAGAAGAAATTAAGGTATCTGAAAGTGCTCAATGGAAGAAATGGATGCCTTAGAGAGGAATAAAACATGGGACCTGGTAGAACTTCCAAAGGACAAGAAGGTTCTCGACTGCAAGTGGGTTTACAAACTGAAAAATGGTGTTGATGATAAAGTCGAGAGGTATAAAGCAAGACTGGTAGTAAAAGGGTAGTCTCAAAAGGAAGGTATTGATTTTCATGAGATCTTTTCACCAATTGTGAAGCTTGTTTCAGTTCGTGTTGTGTTAGCACTAGTTTCTTTACTTGATCTTGAGTTAGAGCAGCTAGATGTTAAAACAATGTTTCTACATGGAGATTTAGATGAGGATATATATATGGAACAAACAGAAGAGTTTGTTCAGGATCGCAATAAGAGGTTAGTTTGCAAACTCAAGAAGTCATTGTATGGTCTGAGACAGTCTCCCAGGCAATGGTACAAGAAGTTTGATTCCTTCATGGTGGGCCTAAATTTTACAAGAAGTGAATATGATCATTGTGTTTACTTTAAAAAGTTGGAAAATGGAATGTTCATTATTTTGGTGTTATATGTTGACGATACGCTTGTGGCGAGCAAAATTATGGTCGAAATCAACAGGTTAAGAACTTAGTTGGCTAGGGCGTTTGATATGAAGGATCTAGGAGCAACAAAACAAATCTCAGGCATGGAGATACACAGAGACAAGAAAAATGGTAAGTTGTGGTTATCACAACAGAAGTATGTGGAGAAAATACTTATGAGATTCGGTATGAATAATGTGAAACCCGTACAGATCCCTTTGGCTTCCCATTTCAATCTTTCTTCGGGTTTATTTCCTAGTAATGACGAAGAAAAGGATTATATGTCTCGTGTACCATATATTAATGCAGTGGGAAGTTTGATGTATGTGATGGTGAGTATTAGACCAGATATTTCATATGTAGTTGGTGTTGTCAGTCGATACATGGAAAATCCAGGAAATGAGCATTAGGAAGCAGTGAAATGGGTGCTTCAATATCTTAGAGGCACAAGAAGTTATTCTATCACCTATGGTGGTTCCAGAGATTCAATTTGCGGTTATGTAGATTCAAATTTTGCAGGTGATTTGGAAAAAAAGAGATCCACTTCAAGATATGTCTTTACTCTTGCAGGAGGACCTATTAGTTGGATGTCAAAGCTTCAAAATGTAGTCTCTTTATCCACTACTGAGACAGAGTACATGGTTTCTTCACATGCATGCAAGGAGGCAATTTGGTTATAGGGTTTATTGGGTGAGTTTGGAAGAATGCAAGATAAGGTGAAAGTATTTTGCGATAGCGAAAGTGCTATTCATTTGGCTAGAAATATAGCTTACACAGTAAGACGAAGCATATTTATGTTAAGTACCATTTTGTAAGACATGTTGTTGATGAAGGTGGAGTGTCTTTGGAAAAGGTCCATACAAAGTGAATTCTGCAGACATGTTTACGAAACCAGTTTTGTTAGAGAAGCTACGGTGGTGTTTGGCTTCTCTTGGCTTGCAGAAAAGGTGATGAATTAATTAAGGGCATGATATATCAGGTAAATTGTTGTCAAGGTGGAGATTGTTGGAAACATGCCAACGAATTTCCTCATGTGGTCACATGCACATGCATGCAGCTATGTTAATGTGCATGCATGCAATCTATTTATGAATTGTTCGTGTAACTATGTGATCTATTCATAATCAGTTTGTATAACTGAGTGATAGATGTTATATATGTGAGCATACCCATAGAGGTAGTGTACAGTGTACAATGTGAGTGCAAGCGTGTGCAAAGAGCAGAGAGCAGAGTGTGTGTGAGGAGACGATGATTGTATGCATATGAAGGCTATTGTAATTCTCTCTTGAATAATAAGAATATTGAGAATCGTTGCCCGTGGTTTTTTCCCTCATTGGGTTTCCACATAAATCATTGTGTCAAGTGTATGATTGATGTACTTGGTTTAATGCATGTTCAATCTTGCATATTTTATGTTCTATTATATGCTATATTATGTTGAGTAACAATTACCTCATAAAATAATTCATTGAAAACTTATTGAACCTAATATAATTACTAACAAAATAAAAATTCAAATCAACAATATTAAATTAATAAAAGATTAATATACTTATTTATTATTATTCATTATTAATATTTCTTTATATTAAGTTGTAATGTATTATATAAATATAATAATATAATACTTTAAAATTAATTTTAAATATCATATTTGTTTGTTTTAAAAAAAAATTCCAATTTATATTTAAATCTAAAATAATAAAATAAAAATGATGAAAAATAACTGAAGAACATATTTGTTTTAAATTTAAAATAGTAAACTACTTAAATGTCATTAAATACATTATTTATAATGTTATTAATGTAATTGAATTGATGAAATACTAAAAAGATTAAACCATATAAACATATATTAAATCACTTAAACATCATAAACCATTTAAACATAAATTAAATTACATAAACATTATTAATTTTATTAATTTTAAAGATGTTTCAGTTTATAATGGAGTAGAGTTTTCATATACTTTAGAATTTTTTTTTTTTTAAATAAAAAAGTAGATCCTTTCTATTATACTGTCACAAGATACATATAGCTGGCATGCAAGGGCCAGCTGTCCTGCCAACAGAGGAAACCAGGACAGCTGGCCTGTCCACAGTGATGTTCAAAATAAGGCGAAGAGTTTCTCCACCCTGCCTGAAGGAAACCAGGGATTTGTTCTATGAGTATTAACTTAACAGGAGCCATACTGTAGCTAAATATACTAAAAACCATAGTAATGGAAAATAACAAAGGAACCAAAAGAGCAGAGAACCTGATCAATTAGGATTGTCGTCATAACCTGTGAAGACGAAGGGTTGCGCGCAGGTAGGACACTGGCGTCGAGGAGTGGCCTTTGAATAGGCTGCGTAAAGCATGTCTAGTCTCTGGCTAAGTCTCAAGGCGCTGAAAGCCTGGTCGTCAACAAGGCTGCGTATTTCAAAGAGTAGGTCGAGATGCTCCGAATGCGGCAGCTGCGGTGAGAGAGGCGGGCTTCTTTCCAGCTCCGGTGCATCTTGGCTCGGCTTTTTTCCTTTGCCCGACGAAGTTCCTTGGTCCGGGACCTCCTCCATGACACTGGCCGGGACCTCCTCCATGACTATGCAGACCGGATAGATTTCATTTGGATCAGGAGAGAGCTGCGGGAGGATGCTCGAAGTGTGGGGAGATGGTGAGCATCTGAGGCGCGTAGGAGGACTCCGGTCATCAGGGATGTTGGGCCATGGTTCTTCCTCCACGAGTGTTCCAGGCGGCGAGAGGGCTGCAACTGCTGTGGCTCTGTGCCTCCTCCTGACCATGCGAATTGCTTGGACAAACCTTTGGTGTCTCTTCCTCCGGGAAGCAGCTGCGTACCAACGGGCCCCTCGCCTTGGTCGTCCGCGAAGTTGTGGCATGGTTTGCGCGAAGGAGGAGCCTCCTGCTCGAAAATGCCAAGCCGACTGTGGCGAATTCACATTGAAACCCCGAGTGTTATCCCAATTCTTACTGCTATGCAAAACATATACCAGGAGGGAGAGGGCCATTAACGCCGAGAGCTTAGTGCTCTGGCGTTTCGTCCCTTTTTCGCATGCGAAGAGATCCATCATCTATAGAATGCTACGGAGGCAGGTCCTGTATTAACTTCGCACAGCCCGGAGGGAGGCCTCCATTAATGACCCATCTAATAACACCTCCACGTGCCCGAGTTGTTCCTCCACATGCCGCGCTTGCTCTCGTGGCACCCCATCCGGGATATACTTTAGAAATTAAAAACTATTAAAATTACAATATAAAATTTGTTTAGGAGTGTAAGTTTTCATAGTGAATCATAATATATAATATTGTTTAAACTTTCATAAATAAAAAAAAAAATTTATTATATAAATAATATTTCAATATTTTATACACATTTTATTTTAAATCTCAAGCAACATAAAAATATGTTATCATTGTATAATGTAATATTTTTTCATATAATTTAAAAATATAAATTTATTAAAAATAATATATATATATATAATTA
>ML802109.1:59542-74916 GCA_009831015.1 Picea engelmannii | reverse complement strand
CTAAAGATTAGGCTTCTGTCCTCTGCACTTTCAAAAACGAAGATGAAGAACCCTTTGCCTACGAAATAGCTCTTGATTCCTTCTTTGATTAACGGCTTCCAATTTCTCTATGTCCACTCCTCTACTGACTTAGGCGAGGGCCATAGGCCCGTGAACTGGCCTATGAGCCCTTTCTCAACAAGATTAAGAGCTGCTTTACAGGTTTCTTCTTCAGGAAGAGCTACCGAAGGTATGGAATCCATCCTCTTAACGAACTTCTGTTGATTGACTGAGGGTTGTCGCTTGGAGATCGAATCCAACATTGCTTTGAAAGCAATAACTTCAGGAGGGGGCGGGGGAGGGTCCAGAGAATCCCCAGGGGGCGGCATGTCTGGTCTTTGGACAGACCCAGACGGCCCGTAAGCTCGGCTAAAAAAGGAGGAGGGGGGCCCAGGAAGGCCCTGGAGGGAGACCGGGAGGCCCAGTAGCAGGAGCTGCCAGGCACGGAGGCCGCAGGAGGCAGCACGGGGCCGCAGAGCAGCTAGGTCGGAGGCGTAGCTCGCGCGCAGCTCACGGTTTTCCAAGTACTTTTCTCTTTTTGATTCACTAAGCAAAAGATAGTTTCTATAAGAAGTGAACTAACTCTGTTTTTATTTTGTAGTTAGATTTAGCATAGAGATAACCAACCTCAATGTCCTTGATGCAAACATAAAACATCTAATTACATTTAACAAATTGATGGATTGCTTACCTAAACGATATAAGGCTTTGAAACATATTAGGGAACATTTGAGGTGTGTACGACCATTTGAAGGATGTTAAGTGCATGAACATGGTTGTTGATGCACTTCTTCCATGGTTGTACTTATTAATAATACATGAAGTCTTCCATTTTTAATCCATGGATAACAAACACTTAATTTTAAAACGACGGAAATCATCTTCTGGATATTGAATATCCTTCATATGTTGCTGACCAATCTAGGTTCAGGCCGCTAGGAATCTATCAACTGAGCATGAAACAAGGGATTGGGCCTCCAGAGAGATGTAAGCATGATAATCAAGTCTTCCTCTCCATATTCAATCGTTCTTATAGGATATACTATAGAACCAACCTATATATTCAATCGTTCTTTTCTATATAAACCACTGACCTGCCACCGACTATGTGCGGTCCTCACCTGTTGCTAGCTCTTCCATTGATGTAAATTGTTGACCAATTCAACTGAAATGAATACAGGTGGTTACTTCCATTAAATGCAGTGTGGCGACATCTCACAGACAACAAAATTCCATTATATGCAATGTAGGGATAGCTCACAGGTTACAACGGTAGTAATTAAAACAATTGGACCATGCTTTCCATTCAATGCAGTGCAGGGACAACGCACAGGGTATGACGGTCGAGATTTTTGTGAGATATGAACAAAATATGTAGGGATAGATGGCATGTCCATATTGGAGATGGACATATGATGAATTCTAGTAGAGAGACTCTCCCTTAATAAATCACAAATTCAAATTCAGTGGAAGTAGGGTAGGGTAGGGTATCCTCATTTCGAGGATGGTACTCGAGGTAAACCAGATAACTATATTTTGTAAAGCCGACGCATTTTCAATAGCTTTCTCATTTAAGAGCTCAACATGTCACTTATAGGAATTGAACCTGGGTGGGGGGGAAACACCCCTCAACAGAAGCCACTCGGGCTAAACCCAATTGACTATATTAAATCTATTTTATAAAAAACTATTATTAATATTATTAATATATTTAATACAAATTATTAATATATTTAATATAAATTATTAATATGTTTAATATGAAGTATCTATATCCCCATATGGGGTGATAGGCGTTCCACCATGCATTTAAACGCCATCCCATCCTGCCACCTCTCCTCCAGGTTTCATTTCTCGAGGAGACAATTTATTGGAGATTGGTGTGATGGGAGTTCTCACCTGATGAGTTTAATGGAGCTCTGGTTCAGAGTGTTGCCAAGAGTAAATTGGAAGCATACAATAGAAGACAATGTCCACTCTGTTGTAATTCCACCCTCAATGCACCAATCCGAGAATATTTCCATATGCTACTCCATTTTTTAGAATACGCTTCTCCTTCTCTCTCTTTATGAGCTCTTGGCTTCTCCTCTGGAGAGGTCCAAACATGCCTTGTTCCAGACTGTCTATCTTATTTCTTTTTTCCTTTCCCTTAGCACTAACATCATGCCTTGTGAGCATGGTCGCTCCAGCAGGGATCATGATTACTAGTGATATCTTGTCGGTTGAGGACGAGGCGTCAATGTTCCTCCAAGAGAGCCAATGCAACTTCCCTCTCAAGAAACTCATTATGCAGCAGAGTAGGGTATTGATATTAGCACAACAAGAGAGAATTGTGGTTTTCCAGTCATTAAGGAGGCCTTGCCCGCTCAGGCTCATGAATTTACAATGCACTTGGGCCTATCCTGTCAGGAGCATACAGTCGATGCAACAAGCCATGCTTTCTGGAACACTCCACCTGAAGGGCATTGGGTATATCTCATTGTTGAAGAAGGACCCACGGTTGTTCCCCTTCATAGAAGCCATTCGCGTCACGGAGGAGACTCTTGATTCTTCTAGGCTTCAATTCTCCGAGGAGCATCTTAATTTGATCATGGATATACATCGAAATGTGGCAGACTAGTTATTTCGACATGAGTGCCTCAACCATCGGTTGGACTTTCTCTTTGATGCTCTATTAGGCGAGCTTGCTTCCAATCATTGTCTGGTATGTCATCAATATTTCAATATAGTTCCATCCTGGCACCAACACACTACTGGAGGCTAAGATCAAGAAAATACTAGTGCTTAATTCCTTTGGTTTACCTTATGTTTTTGTTTGTGTTCATGCTTAAAATCTCCTTAGGAAAGTTTAAATGGATTCCCATACATCTTTGTATATTCAAACACACTATGATCTGTTTAGTTCTAGGCACAGAGACAGTATGATCCTTTTTCTAGGAACCTCCTTTCTCTTTGATGCTATGTCAAGCGAGCATGCTTCCAATCGTTGTTCAGTATGTCGCCAATATTTCAATATAGCTCCAACTTGGCACCAACACACTATTGGAGGTAAAGATCGAGACAATACTGGTGCTTAATTCCTTTGGTTTAGCTTCTATTTTTGTTTGTGTTCATGCTTAAAATCTCCTTAGGAAAGTTTAAATGGCTTCCTAGACATCTTTTTATATTCAGACACACTATGATATGTCTAGTTCTAGGCATAGAGATAGTATGATCATTTTTCCAGGAACCTGGAGACAGCTCTGGTTTCCATTTTTTGGGAGGCTCGTCACCATGTTTTAAAGACTATGTAATCTCTTGAGTTTCTAGAGGCAATACATCTTTTATTTACAAAAAAAAAATATGAAGTATCGATATGTTTGTTTTTAGGTTAATATAAAAATAAATTTCCATAAAATGTGATATAAACCAACATAGATCCATCTTAACCCCCGATCTATCGATCTTGTAGAGGGATTAAATCTCTAGAGGGATTAAATCCCTAGACTTTACCATCTTATTTATATGATCTATTATTGATCCAGGATCTTTTCATAGTGACTTATAAAGAATTGCATTAGATGAGCATAAATTAAAGTGCACCATTAAAGAAGGGAAAACTTAGAAATGAAGAGATATGAGCATCAGATTTGAACACAAGAACTTGATAACGGAGTTCGTCCCTGGTGGACTACGTCTATGGGTCCTGCTCTCAAATGGGTAGGTTCTTTTATTAACTCAGCAAAAGAATTTGGAAAATACATGAATATACCTCATTATGAAATCAAGTTGTAGAAATTATGCTCATCTCAGAAAACAAACATCACCATTGGATTTGTGGCATCGAATTACCCAAAAATGAGTGTCTCCACTCTATGATCCAACTTTGGGACTCCCAGGCCCAAGAGAAATCATGTCTCGGTTTATGTGCCCTCTGTACATAGAATTATGACATCATTCCTCTTGAAATCTGTGCCAGATTGTACAATACGGTCACGCGCACCTTCCCCCGGCTTTGGACGAATACGCATTTTTAAATAATAAAGGTGGCGGATGTACCAAGGCACACCCCTTGGCACATTGGTTAGAGCGGAGTTTTAAAGGCTTTGTACTAGCCGTCGGTTCCGCAATCAAACCCGCTGGACTCCGTTTTTGGTAGTGGTTAACATATATATATTCATTGTTTGAACCTCCACTATGTTTAGCAGCATGCTAGTAACTCCGCTAACGATTGTATAGATTTGGCGTGGTCTGCCATATTTGGCGGACCCGCCATTTCTTTTTTTAAAACAAAAATCATTCACGGGCTAACATTGGGAATTCTCGGGATGCCACATGTTGCCCCATGATTGGACCACGTGGCGCCTACTGATATGCCTACTCGTATGCTGACGTGGCTCACCCTGTCACTTCGTTACTGACACGTGGTGCTCCCTAGGTGGTGCCACGTGGCACTTTTCTATTGGTCCATGTGGACCCTTGAAAAGTCCATTGGTGGGTGACACGTGGCAGCCTATGGTGCTGCCACTTGGAATGTTGATGTCAACATCCGTACGATGACATCTCCCTGCCATGTCAGTTGCTGACGTCAGCAGTATGGACGATGAGGTGTCCCCTACTGACTAGTCCTGGTTGACCGCATCTTTGACTGCAAATATATTTCAAACCGTAACTCTGTTTGACGAGCCATTTTCCCCATTAGAAAGCTTGCAAAGCGCTCTTCCTGGTCATGCCATTTTCACTGAGTTTTGGGAAATTTGAATTTTTTCCCTTTATCTGTCTGTTGAAGCCATTCTGAGCGTTCTGAGTTGCCTCTGTGAGTTCTGAGTTATCTTTAGCCTTCTCTAGATCCTTTTTGGATCATGCCTTCCCACTAAGAGCTTTTTGGACCACCAAAAGCTTTCATCAATCAACTGGTAAGTGAGGGAAGAGTTCCCTCACTTTTTCCTTCCCAATCCATTTTGTTTTGCTTGGATGGGTGCCCTTTAATCCTACTCAAAGATAATCAACATCACCCCTAGGTAAAGTCCTTGTCCTCTTGTCTAGGATGATATCTTCCTATAGCTCATCCAAGTACTTAGGTGAAAACTCATTAACTGATGGAATTGAAACTTCCTCATCTTGATCCATGATCATGGGAGGCTCAAAAAGTTTCAAGTTCTCAACATTCAGAACTAAGTAAATCTACATATAAGGCGGAAGATCCAAACGAAAAGAATTGGTATCGCTTTTCTCTAAGATAGTGAAGGGTCCATACCGAATGGGATTGAGTTTCTTGCCTTCACCCTTCAATATCTCCTTGTTGATGTGAAGCCATACCCAGTCTCCAACCTGGAACTGATGATCAACCCTATGCTTGTCGTGTCGAGCTTTATACTGTGTTTGACTCTTCTCCAATTGTTCCCTGACTTCCTGGTGTTTCTACTAAATCCTCTGAATGGACTCATGGTCTCTATCCTCTGTTTGATCTTCATTTACATTGGCATCTCTCCCATACATCAAGTCCAAAGGCGAATTTGGTAAGTACCCAAAACATGTCTCAAAAAGTGAACTATGAGTGGAGGAATGTAAAGCTCAGTTGTACGCATGTTGTACATAGGGTATTTGTTCATCCCATACCTTGGGATGCTTGATGCAGTAGCCTCGAAGAAAAAGTACCACTGTTCGGTTTACCACCTATGTCTGTCGGTCGGTCTGTGGATGGAAAGCAGTGCTCCTCTTCAATTTGGTGTCCATCATCTTCCACAAGATATTCCAAAAGTCCCCAAGGAATTGAGTATCTCGATCTGAGACGATAGATGTGGGTAATCCAAAGTGAACCCAAACATGTTGAAAGAATAGATTAGCAGTCTGCTCAGCAGTGATCTGCTTTTTACAAGGCATCAAGATACACATTTTGTTGAACCTATCCACTACAACATACAAATAATCATGACCCCCTTTGGTCATGGGTAAACCCCCTACAAATTAATGGATATACTCTCCCATGGATGGGATCGAACAGGAAGTGGTGAGTATAGCCCTAGTTTTCTATTAGTGAGCTTACAAGTAAAACACATCACACACCCCTTTACATATTTAGTTACAATTGCTTTCATTTGAGGCCAATAACAAAACCTCTGTAAATGAGCTATAGTTTTTCCTACCCCAAAATGCCCAAACACAAGAGAAGTATGAGCTTCTCGTATTACATGGACTCGTTCACTTGTAGGAATACATAGATTTCCAAGATGGTAAAGTAATTTTCCCTGCAGACAATAGTTCTCTACCTGTGCACCAAGGGTTAGCTTCGTATATACTTCTTGAAAATCTTCATCGATGGCATATTTTTCTATATAGCTATCATGAGATAAAGAAGAATTCTTTAAAATAATAGAAGCAACAATAGGAGGTCTAGAAATCATATCAGCGACCTTATTACTTGTACCCTTCTTATACTTGATTACCAAGTGAAACTGTTGTAGAAAACCCATCCACCTATAGTGCCAAGATTGTTTCAATTTGATTTGTGCTTGAAGATACTGTAAGGGTTGGTGATCTGTATGCATAATGGTTTCCTTCCCTAACAAGTAGTGCTTCCATTTATTTACACTTTGGACTAATTCTTACAACTCTTTATCATATGTAGGATATTTAACAACAACTTGGTTAAAAGTTTCAGAGTGGTAACAGATAGGCTTATGATATTGCATTAGTACTGCACCCATGGCGTATCCGTTGGCATCTGTCTCGATCTCAAAAGCTTGTTGAAGATTCGACAGTGATAATACTGGTGCGGTATTGATCTTCCCTTTTAAAGTGTTGAAAGACTTTTGTTTCTTTCCTTCCCACTGAAAAGTGTTCTTCGCACTGGTTAATGCATGTAGAGGAGTTGTTATCAAGGAGAAGTTGGGAATGAATCTCCTCCAATACTGGACTACACCTAAGAAGCTTCGAACTTCGGTTACACTTTTTGGCTCAAGCCAATTTACAATTACATCAATTTTGGAAGGGTCAATTTTCAATTTTCCTCCTCCTACAATATGACCTAAGTATACAAGTGCAGCCTTTCCAAATTCACATTTAGACAATTTTACATACAACTTCTCCCTTTGCAAAGTATCCAATACTTGCTTTACATGCCTCACATGCTCATCCCATGTCCCACTAAAAACAAGAATGTCGTATAAATATACAATCACAAAGTCATTTATGAAAGGACTAAATATATCATGCATCACACGCATGAAAGTTATTGGAGCATTACAAAGCCCAAACAGCATAACCAACCACTCAAACAATCCATGTTTGTTTTTAAAGGCAGTTTTCCATGCATCATGTTCTGTGACTCTGATTTGATGATATCCACTGCATAGATCCAACTTAGTGAAATAAACAACATTCTTCAATTGATCAAGTAAATCATCTATGTGAGGAAGAGGGTATTGATTTTTCATCTTGATTTTGTTTAAGGCCCGGTAATCGACACACATTCGCCATGTGCCATCTTTCTTTGGCACCATCACGATCGGAGAACCACAAGGAGATTGAGATGAACAAAGTTCACTCACACAAGAATAATCCAAAATACTTGGAATATAATAAAGTAATCCATATAGGACTGTAAATAATATATGAGTAGATAAGATAAGATAATAAGATGATTATAATTGAGAATGAGGGCTCGTTTATATACCCATGCAGGGGTTCCCTTTATCAATAATCATGTCCTTTGAGACATGACCTTTCATTATTAATAATTATTATTTATTAATTATTATGTTATGAATATCTATGGTATATGTATATTTATGTCCATAACATTGCCTTCCCCTTAAAAATGATTTGTCCTCAAAGCATACTTTATGGAAGACTTATCTATTGCTCTAGCTTTTAATTAGTGTCTCATGCTTCTTCATTATTGAATTAGTAATCGTTGAGGACCTGAATCGATAAGATCTTCTAAGCACTGAGCAAAACTGTCGAATTGTAAAGGAGTCTGCCCATCCTAATTCAATCTTCTGCGGATTTGATTTTTTATAGGGTTCGTGGAAAGAACTTGATGTATTTTGACTCTCATGATAGTTTCTACTTTGAGCATCACTTGTAGTGGAAGTAATATTCTTCGACATACTGGTCATTTGTTTCTGTTGATACAAGGATTGGCTAAAGTATCGATTTTTGTGATTAGGATGTTGATAAGGCATCCTTGCAACTCGATCCTTACTTCGTATACTTGTAGATTTTTGTTGATTAAATTTTGGAATTGAGTCTTCTTGATATTTCTGGCTTGTTTGTACCTCGACATTTGAAAACATCTTTACATTAGCTGGAGTTGCCTCCTTTTGAGTTGTAAGGTTGATTGGGTCTGTCATCGTTTCCTTATCGACTGATGATGTTTTGCAATCTATCTTTTCTTGTAAAGTCTTCTTATCATGCTTCAACTTTTTAATTTGAGTTAATAAATCTTGATTATGTCGTCTTAATCGTAAAAGTTCTTCCTTATTTTTTGACCTATTGTCTTTTTCTGATTATAGATTCTCCTTTCTTTCGTCCTTTAAAATTTTAATTTGTTCAAGTAACTTCTGGTTAAGGTTCCTTAGGCAGGAAATTTCTTCCTCCTTTTCGACTGATTTTTCCTTGAGACCTCGATTTTCTTGTTCTGAATTTGTATTCCCTTGCTTCTTGTTTTTTTGACTTCTTGATTTTAACTAGTGAATTTTGATTATGATTTTTTAATCATAATATTTCTTCATCTCGTTCTAGTAAGTCTTGGTCCATTTTTTGTCTTTCGGTCTTTAGTTCTTCATTTTGTGCAATGAGTTCCCGAATACTCTCTTTGAAGTAACGATTATCTTTCTATGTTAACCCATTAAAATATTTTTCCTTCTCAATTTCAAACTGTAATTTCCTATTACTCGCTTTATAATGTCCTAGTTCTCCTTCCAATATTCGTGATTGTATTTCTGAATTATTTTGATATTCTTCCATAATAAATGATTTTTAAATGTTCTTCAATCAGTTTTAGAAAGAAATCCTTATACTCCTTCCACTATATAAATAAATATCTTATATAAAATACCCCTTTTAATAGCTTTTTCACCTTATAATTACACCTTAATAATATAGTATAAAATACTTTTCCTTTTCATATTTATATAAAAAGTGTTTTCTCTTTATTATTTGAAATATCCCCTCTTTTATATATATATATATATATATATATTTTCTTCTTTTAACTTTATAAAAGTTTCTTTAACACCCAACAAAATATTTTTTTTTAAACCTTTTAACTTTATACTTTGAACTTTACTTCAAAATTTCTCTTTTATATATATATATATATATATATATATATATATATATATATATAAACTTTTTCCTTTTTTTTATATATATTTTACATCCTCCTTTTTAAAACTTTGTTTTCTTATTTTTACTACATTTATCCTTTTTTAAATAATACTTTTCATTACTTTATGGAAATAATGTTTTTGATTATTTGTTGCTATAACACTTTGGTTCCTTTTACTATTTGAGCATAAATTCAACTTGATGATTGGGCTAACCTTAATTATTAAAGGTTGCAATGTTCGATTGTAAGTTTACGCCCCCTTTCGGATTTAATATAGATGGAATGTTAAATTATTTTTAACCTCGTAATAGCTTGGAAGGAAAGTTGGTCGTGTGATATGCTAGGCCCGTGATGACATGTATAGACATGTACAACTAAGGTACGAACAAGCGCAATAAATCAATTGCAACACATAATCATTTTTTATCGATGCGTGTACAGATTTCAGCAAACAGTAGCAGCAGAATGTCAATTTATGACTGTGTATGACTATCAATTTATAGCTTGTACCGATCAATTCGTATGGAGGCTGACAGGGACAGTACGAATATGTGAGGCGGCTGTAAATTGTGGTGGTTGTGGGTCGGTTGTACGGATGGGACTAGTACGGATTTCGTACGGATGGCGGTTACTATGGATGAAAGTATATCAAGCAATTAATTTTTTAAAACAACTAATGTATGGACCAACAATTTGTGTATACGACTAGCAGGTAGTACGGATTTGGTATGGTGTATGGATGCTGAGTGGGATGTACTATACGTTGATTGCAATTAATTTAGTGTCTGTACGGAAAACAATTACTGTCAATTCGTTCAACTGTGTGCACTCTTCTTATTCTCAATGTCTGATTTTCTTCTTAACTTGCAGTAATAGTCTTCTCATATGTAGCGAAATTTTTTTCTTCTGTTTTTCTTTTCACAAAAATTATTATTTTTATTTATTTTTTCTTTATTTTTGGTTTCTTCAAGCTTGCAACAGAACAACAATTATTTCTTCTAACAGTAACTTCTGGTTTTCTTTTTCTTCAACAAAACTTAATTTCGAAATGAAAAGTAACCAAGGGCCCGTTTATGGTCAAAATACCAACCAATTAGAGAAACTCTGAAAAAAGAACTATAGTTGTAGCCAAAAGCCAATAGATATGTTGCCAAGAGCAACAAAATTTGACCAAAGGTCTAGCAGCCAAGGGCTAAGATCAGACTTGATCTGATACCAAATGAGACGAACAAAGTTCGCTCACACAAGAATTATCCAAAATACTTGGAATATAATAAAGTAATCCATGTAGGACTGTAAATAACATATGAGTAGATAAGATAAGATAATAAGATGATTACAATTGAGAATGAGGGCTCATTTATATACCCACACAGGGGTGCCCTTTACCAATAGTCATGTCCTTTGAGACATGACCTTTCATTATTAATAATTATTATGTTATGAATATCTATGGTATATGTATATTTATGTTCATAACATAAATGAACTGGACCTGATGACCCCTTGATCCAATAAGCCCTATACCTGCTTCTTGATCTATGTCATCTCCACAACTGACATCATGTACATGCCCACATTAGGAAAATGAGAATCCCGTTGAAGATGTATCTCATGTTGGATTTCCCTCCTAGGAGGTAATCCATCTGGTTCCTGAAAAATATCGTCATACTTAGAAACAATATCAATTAATTCATTTTTATGAGATGGATCACACCCTTGGAAAGCGTCGAATGTCCCGACATATTTCTCTCTGACGACCATGAGTACATATCTCTTATTAATGTTTATGAATCTTTTCATTTGTCCTGCACTAACAAGTGGGATATTTACCCTCATGTTGTGAGATCTAACAATATATTCCAGTCCCCCCTTAGTAAGGTGGCATTTTTTCTCATGTCGAAAGAAGACTTCTTTTCTATCATAAATATAAGGATTTCCCAACACTATGCCACATATATCAAGTGGTACAACATCCAAATCAACTTCATCAATCAATTTTGAAGCAATAGCAAATCTTATCCTACATTGTTTGGTGACATTAAGTTTGGATTTATCACATACCCAACCAAGAGGATAAGGTATCTATCTTAGTATCTTTAGATACAACTCTTATGTGAAATAACTCATTCCTCTTTCGTTCATCAACATGAGATTCATCATTGGAACTAGAACTAGCATGAAGAGAATATTTACCTTGTACTCCAACCATTGTGATATTTCTTTCATCTCCTGAATCGAAACCAAGATCTTGTTGTAGCGTAGAAACGGTATTTGTCTTCCCCTTTCCACCAAACTATTTCAGTTTCTTTTTTGGTTGTAGTTTCTAGCAGTGTTATTCATCATGACCACTCTTCTTGCAATGAGTGCAAGATGGTTTTCCTCCTTCTCTTGTCACTGTAGCGGTCTTCTTGTCCTTCCTTTTAAACTTCTTAAAAGTCTTCTGTGGGAAATTGGAAGGTTTCTTTGTGGGATGTTCTTGAACATGTTTCCCCATGTTCTCTAGGTGAGTGGCTTGTACACAAACTTCGTCAAGACTAGTGGGGTTAAACAAGAGCAAAGTATGTCGAATATAACTGTGAAGTGCGCCAATATATTTCATTAAAGTCTCATAAGAATCTAAAGGAATGTTCAATACAACAGATTTCTTCTTAAATTCTTCAGTGAAACTTTGTACAGCTTCTCCTTTACTTTGCCTTAAGGTTTTTCATTCCATCATTGATTTATGTAAATACCCTAATGAATAAAATTGCTTCCTGATCGTTGATTTAAACTCTGACCATGAAGAAAGAAGCTTACCACATTTACTTACGTCCTGAAGCTTTCTCTCCCACCATACGAGAGCAGTGCCTTCGAACCGAAGAGAAGCCAGATGCACTTTAACTTCCTCTTCATCAATATGATGGACACACAATACACTTCAACCTGTCGGATCCAATTATCTAGCTTTTTAGGATTAGCATCTCCATTAAACATAGGTAAAGCAAATTTTACATCAAGCTTTAATAATGGTTTCTTAAAAGAGGCTTTATGGCTATAATGATGAGAATGATGCGAATGCTCAGAGGAAGAAGAACTGGAACTCGAAGGTGAAGATGGAGGCTTAGAAGGATCTTCTCCAGCCCCTTGGTTTATCGAAGCATCATCATCTGCATGTGCTTCATTTTTCTTCCCTTTCTTCTTCATCCTCTTCTCACAATCTCCATACATTCGCTCGACCATTTCTGACATGCGATAAAAGACCATGTGAAAGTTCTTTTCCTATTTATCACACTTGTTCTCTTCTACCATTTTCTTCCTTCTAGATACACGACCAACTTCAGGATTGAAATTCTTTAGAGTTCCTTCACCCTGCTTATGCTTGTCCCTAGTAAGCATTCACACTCAACAATTCAAGTCAAAGATGATTGCTCTGATACCAACATGATCCAGGATCTTTTCACCGTGACTTATAAAGAATTGCATTAAATGAGCATAAATTAAAGTGCACCATTAAAGAAGGGAAAACTTAGAAATGAAGAGATATAAGCATCAGATCTGAACACAAGAACTTGATAATGAAGTTCGTCCCTGGTGGACTACGTCTCCAGGTCCTTCTTTCAAATGGGTATGCTCTTTTATTAACTTAGCAAAAGAATTTGGAAAATACATGAATATACCTCATTCTGAAATCAGGCTGCAGAAATGATACTCAACTCAGAAAACAAACATCACCATTGGATTCGTGGCGTCGAATTACCCAAAAATGATTGTCTCCACGCTCTGATCTGACTTTGGCACTCCTAGGCCCAAGATAAATCGTGTCTCGGTTTCCATGCCCTCTGTACCTACAATTATGACAACATTCATCTTGAAATTTGTGCCAGATTGTAAGGTACGGTCGTGCGCGCCTTCCCCCAGCTCTAGCCAAATAGCCATTTTTAAATAATAAAGGTGGCGGATGTACCAAGGCACACCCCTTGACGCGTTGGTTAGAGCAGAGTTTTAAAGGCTTTGTATTAGTTGGAGGTTCCGGGGTCGAACCCGTCGAACTCCATTTTTGGTAGTGGTTAACATATATAATATATATATATATATCTGTTGTTTGAACCTCCGCTATGTTTAGTGGCCCGCTAGTAACTCTGCTAATGACTATATAGATTTGGCATGGTCCACCAGATTTGGTGGAATCGCCATTTCTTTTTTTAAAACAAAAATCATTCATGGGCTAACATTGGGCATTCTCGGGATGCCACGTGTCCCCCCATGATTGGGCCATGTGGCGCTTGCTGATATGCCTACTTGTATGTTGATGTGGATCACCCTGTCACTGCCATACTGACACGTGGCGCTCCTTGGGTGGTGCCACATGGTGTCTCCTGAGGGTGCCACGTGGCACTTTTCTATTGGTCCATATGGACCCGTGAAAAGTCCACTGGTGGGTGACACGTGGAAGCCTGTGGTGTTGCCATGTGGCATGTTGATGTCACCATCCATATGATGACGTTGCCATGCCATATCATTTGTTGATGTCGGTAGTACGGACGATGAGGTGTCCCCTGTTGACTGGTCTTGGTTGACCGCATCTTTGACCGTGAATATATTTCAAACCGTAACTTCGTTTGACGAGTCGTTTGCGTCGTTAGAAAGCTTGCGACGCACTCTTTGCAATCATGTCATTTTCACTAAGTTTTGAGAACTTTGAATTTTTTCCCTTTCTCTGTCTGTTGAAGCCGTTCTGAGCGTTATGAGTTGCCTCTGTGAGTTCTGAGTTATCTTTAGCCTTCTATGGATCCTTTTTGGAATAATTATATACCTCCGTAGACTTTACGAGTCAAATCGTTGGGCAGAGGGGGTCCCTTGCCCCACAAACAAGGGGGTCTCATACACCAATTTGGTGTCTGGCTTGGTCGTAACCTTAAAAATTGATTATTATTATTATTATTAAGTTAGGGAAAATTCAAACAAAACAAATTCAAACCAATCTATATTTTTTAATATATTAAAATAATTTATAATACATTAATACTATATAATATATTAATATATATTAAATTCATTTTTTTAATATATTAAAAAATAATAATATACGAAACTAAAGTAATTATTAAGAACTCCATATACTAGGACCTGCATATATATATATATATATATATATATGATGATGATGATGATGATGATGATTAACGTCCACTAAGACCAAATTGGTCTCTCGGACCTTAAGAGGGTAAGTGATTACTTGCGATTCTTTAGAATTTTGTTTCTGTGCTCGAAAAGCATTAAAAGAAGCTTTTCAAGATCACCATACTTTTGTTGAGTTAAGAGGTTAGGAAGGTTGGTAGTGTGACAAATATTTTGAAAATGAGATCTAATACGGGTATAGGCTGGACAATCTAAGAGAAAGTGATTTTCATCTTCAACCTTCTTAGTGTCACAAAGGTGACACACTCTTTCATCCCATGGTGTTTAAGGAATTGACCAACGCCCAGTTTCACTATGGAGCCCATGGGAATTTGTTCTTATCTCAGCAATGCTTATTTTTTTCTTTACACTTGGAAAAACAAACAAATAATTTTGATCTTCTAGATTAGGGTTGATTACATCCTTATAATACCTTAATTTTATTTTTTCCTCTAACTCTTTATCACACCACATTTTCTCCTTAAATTTTGATTTGACGTTTTTTTTAATAGTATCTTTATTTTGCAAAATGGTGTCTTCCATGATTCCCCAATAGTTTAGCCAAGACCGGGCATCTTTATGCCATCCTCGCTTGAGTCAATGGTGGTTATGACTCGATTTTGAAGCAATTTTAAGAAGCCTCGTGTATTCCATGTTATTTAACTTGTTCTTATACATTAGGTATCTAGTCATAGCCATGCTCTCAATGGGGGAGAAGTTTGTTTCTAAGAGGAGGATGGGATAGGGTGTATTTCCTTTAATTTTGAGATTATAGGTTATAAAATTCTTTTGTATTTTCTCTATCTTTCTCTAGGATTCACGAGAGATACTACAGCCCCAGACTTCACATCCATAAAGAATA
>ML802109.1:14540-35901 GCA_009831015.1 Picea engelmannii | reverse complement strand
GGGTTTTCTATTTATAAATAGAACACTTATCTAAAAAAACATGTAATAAGAGGCATCAAGACCCTCTATTCAATGTAAAAATAAATGTAGATAAATTCAATTGTGAAGTTGGAAACTAAAAAGACTACGCTTCACAACATCTTGCAAAAAATAATTTTATATGATGATCTAGTTTTGGGAAGCCTTACGAGAACACCTTAGAAGAAAGTTAAGAGATTTCAAACATTGTTTTTATTAAAAAATCTATGAATTAAAATACAAACCCTTTATCATATGATCTTATTCTTATTCAAGTATGTTAGCATTCTGTTGATTTATGACATGTAAATTCAAAATAAGGCATATTGATAACAGGTTGACCGATCATATTGATAAAAAAATATGATATTTTTCCATTTAATTTTACTTTTTCGTCCTTACTTTTTCTATTATAGAAATTTTATTAAAATAATCAATATACCCGGATCCTAAGATTTCACTGGTAGATTGTTTTCTTACTTTAATATTATTCAGGTAACATAAACTATGACAACCTATATGAAAATGGAAATGATCTGTCTCCGTATTTATCTTAATCTTAAACATCATATTTAAAAAATTATACATGTATATACATATTAACTAAACATTAAAATATAGCAGAGAGTGTTCACGAAAACTGCATGCCTTTAAACATTAAAATATAGCAGAGACTGTCCATGAAAACTACAACATTCTTAATCTTAGCATCATATATAAAAAATTATACATGTATATACATATTAACTAAACATTAAAATATAGCAGAGAGTGTTCATGAAAATTGCATGCTTTTAAACATTAAAATATAGCAGAGACTGTCCATGAAATTTTGTAGCAATAAAATTTTGGTCGCGGGTGGCCAGCCCTGTGACCAAGCCGTGGGCACGCCCACGGCTTGGCCACAGGGCTGGCCACCTACGACCCAGCCTTTAAACATTAAAATATAGCAGAGACTGTCCATGAAAACTACAACATTGACAGGAGAAGGTTTTTCCACACAGTCTAGTCGAATTAAAGCCACATCAGCGGTTTTTGAGACGGTTTTTGACACTATTTTGGGGCGACTGCGAATCTGGAGAATTTGGCCGTGGGTACGCCCACGGCTTGGCCACAGGGCTGGCCACCCAGGGCCTCCTCACAGTCCAAAAATACAAAAATTTACATTTAAAACATATATTTTAAAACCTATATGAGATTAAATGTATAGAAACTTACCTGTTGTTTGTCGCGTCCACACTCGCAAACGCATCGACGATCCCTGCGCTCATGACCTATCGATGACCCCTGCGCTCACGACCTCCCGGCGACCTCAAATGCGCAACCTCCTCACACACGAGCTCACGACAACGACAACAAACGACAACAAATTTTCTAAAACGTTTCAATATCGATGTGTGGTTAACATATAAACAATCTTTCAGCCGAAAATTTGTTCAGCCGAACTATCTTTCGGCCAAAAAATAGTTCAGCCAAACAATTGTTCGGCCAAAAAAAGATTGTCGAAAAGAAAATATCCGGCCGACCAAATTTGTACATGCAAATCGAGGGGGCGGTTATTGCACCGTTCGATTTGACGTTTATTTTTTCGGCCGAAAAATAGTTCGGCCGAAAACAATATCTTTCGGCCGAAAAAGATTATTAGTTCTGCCGAAAAAATGTTTTTCGGAATTTTGGAGACCTGATTGTCACGAAAGTGTAACCCACCTCCGTGATTTCACCCATAATATATCTCTATCAGGCTAGAGGTATAAACATGTTAGGGGTTATAACTGCACAGTGGAAAGACAATGTCAAACTAGACCTTTCGAGAGATTTAGCAAAGGAAATGGACTTCTTTTGTAGGGATTTAATTGGTTCAACGGTACAACTTAAGAACAAAGTTGATGAATTAATTTGGGCAGGTGGAGACAAATATGGTACACTATCAGTAAAAAATGTTTATTGTACCTTAGCAAAAAAAAATTGGCAACACTTGATTGGTGGTTGGAGGAGGAATATGTGGGCCTGGGAAATTGCATTAAAAATTAGATTGTTCACTTGGCTAGCTGTAGAAAATAAAATCTTAACTTGGGATAACCTACAAAAAAAAGGTTGGGAAGGACCAAATATTTGTCATTTGTGTTCAAGGGACTTAGAGACAGTCTTACAACTGCTGGTCAATTGTAACTTTACTCAATAAGTATGGCAGAGGATAAAATGTGGGCTTAATATAAAATCTACTTGGGAAGGTAATAATTTAAATGCATGTTTTGATAGTTGGGTAAAATATGAGTGAAATTTCATTACTCTTCCCTCCATGGTTTGTTGGTTTGTTTGGTTGGAGAAAAATAAGAAAATTTTCGAACATGGAAACCAAACCATCCATTTAGTTGTCATTAAGTCACTAGGAAAAGTGGATAGACACATAAGCTCTCATAAAGTGTACATCCCCCGAAATATCCAACTTCCCAGTCAAGCACTACCTATAGTTGGATGGTTTGATGGTGCAACACAAACAAATGGATTACAAAGTGGGGCAGGGGGAGTGATTAAACTTTTTGACAAAACTGTTTACAAATGGACTATCAATTGTGGTCCAGGCACCAACACAAGGGTTGGATTACTAAGTGTTTGGGCGACCCTAATCGTGGCTACTCGCTTGAATTTTGATGCTCTTCAGGTCTATGGAGACTCAAAAAAAGTAATTGATTGGCTGAACGACAGAGGAAATTTACATGTCGTCTTTTTAGTGGGCTAGAAGGACAGAATTAGAGAACTCACCAATTCATTTAGTATTATCAGTGTCTCTCACATTTATCGAGAACGGAATTGGGACAACTATCCAAGAAGGCTTTATAGAATTCAGAAGGGAAGATAATATATAAGAAATGGATAGATGGAAACAAGGGTCCTTCTCTATTTCTGCAACTATTTTAGCATGTTTTTATTCAAAATGTTTTTGGTAGAAACAGTTAAATCTGCCATAGAGAAAGGAGATTAGATACCTTTTTTTGCTTTCACATAGTATTTGAACAATTCGAGAAAGGAAAGATTATTGTTTAGTTTATAAGTTTTGTGGATGTGCAGGAGTGATGACATTTAAGAACATTTATGAACCTTTTTGTAATTACCTGGCAAGGTTTTTATGGCAATGAGCACACTATTATATTTAATATAATGAGAAATTTTATGTTGGAAAAAAAACTCCATAAACCCCAATCTTACCTAGAAATTTCGTAGTGTATTATGATTGTTTATTATTACATGAAAAACTGTAGTGTATTATGATTGTTATAGATTCATAAATCCCATTTTCATTGAAACAATTGCATATTGCAAAAACCCGTAATATATTATGAATGTTTATTATTAAGTGAAAATCCCTTAGTGTATTATGATTTTTTATTATGAGAACTTTATTGTTGATGTTTGATTGTTTATGGTGAACTTTATCATTCCAAAATTATATTTTGGAATAATTATTTTTTTAATGATTATTAATGATTATCTTTAATTTTTCCAAAATTATATTTTGGAATAATTATATTTTTCATGATTATGATTATTAATGATTGTCTTTAACTTTTCAATTATTTATCTAATGATGGATGCTTCATATTTTATAGTATAATGTTATTTGAAACGTTAATCTTTTTACATGTTATTTTGGTGAAACCAACATCACGAGAGCTCATAGGATGAGAGTAACTTCAAATTTTCCTTAATTGTATTCAAGGGGACTGCAAAGGGCAATAGACATTCTCAAGAGGGAGTAGTTATCTTGTGAGAGATTAGAAAATGTGATGCTTGCCTTATGGGAGGGGGTTAGATTTTTGTGGATTGGTGTGAATTCTTGTCTTGAGAAAGATAATTTTAGGTTCTTTAAATTGAATGGGAGCAATGTAATGAAAGTACTCCAACTTTGTCTATGTGGAGGTATGATGTTGGAGGTATACTTGACCATCTGGGGGTGTTAGTGTTTATTTTTTAAGCCTAGCAATTGAGTTTGGGCCCTTGAGACTCCACAATTGAAGGTGTATCTAACCAATTGAAGGTACTAATGCTTATGTTTTAATCTTGGAAATTGATTTTGGGCCATTGAGACTCCATAGTTAGAGGTGTACCTAACCAACTAGGGGTACATCAAGAGCTCGCTTAATGCTCAATATTTTAAATGATAACATAACGGAACCTACATTATAATTTTCCATTTAAACGATAACATACTAGACCCAATAAACTTTTACATGATTATAGTGGAGTAAGCCTTATACTCGACCTTTTGCATGATATTGGAGACTATTTGAGGGGAGTGGATCAACAGAGACACACTGAGAACAAACTCTTGTAAATTTGCAAAGTGGAACAAAATCCCAAATGCATGCATGGAGAGTTTGTTCAATGTAGAGAAAGGGAGGGAGGGGGGTTGAAGCGAGCTCATTCAAATGGAGGAATGAATGAGTTGGGAATGAAAGTAGAGTTAAATGATCTATAGAGCCATAATGTCTTGGCACAAACACAAATAGGGAGATTGTCCATCCCAGTTGCTAACAATATCGCCTTGTACACACTCGTCAATTGTTTGGACTCCCACACTTCAACGCAAACTCCTAGTAGCCCCACATATGTTTAAATTTCCATGTGTTATACATTAGTAGCCAAAAGGTGCCTTTAGAGTATACAAAAATAAATAATCGTCTATTGTTGTCGTCATTGTTGTCAAAGGGAGCATGACAAGACATTATGACTAGCATCAACATGAAAAGGGTGTACAATATGACAATATGTACAATGTCAAGGTAGATATGGTGGTGCTAGGTGTCATGACAATAAGGCATCACATCAAGATCATGGTTGATTAGGAATTCCTATAGAAGGAATGATGCGCAATGGGTGAAGAAGGGCCCAGCATATCACGAAATATGATTTTTTTTTTAAACAAAAGCTATAGATAACAGTTTTTATTAATAATTTTGTTTTTGATAAATTTATGTGGACACACTCTATTTTAACATTAATTTGATACCCCCGAATGGGGTGACACGCGGCATAGAGGAGGCGACACCCAGACTCACACTCAGCTCTGGTTTAATGGCTGATGGTCGTCGCCCACACATCCGCATTAACGATGGTGGACGGCCATAGCAGAGGACATGCGACGGAGGTACTCCTCCCTCGCGCGACCATTAACCCCCCCTGCGCACACGGATTCATTGCTGATATGGATGGACGGAGGCTTCGGCAATTTGGTTATGGTTTTTCTTTTGAGCCCGAGCAGCGAAGGAAGGCTCCTGGTGCGGCTATGCCATGGTTATTTACCGCCTTCTCTATGCACTCTGAGAATATTTTCCAGGGCTGGTGGCTTCTCTGTGGGTCTAGACAGAGTCGGCTTGCCTGCGCTCAGCATCCGCAGCCACTCTCGACCTGGTTTTTTTCTAATTCAGCTCTGCATTTGATTGGCATTTGCTTGGGTACAATGGTCAGGAAGCGAGGAAATCCTCGAGGGGGTTCTGCTTGGGAAGCACACAAAGCGCAGAGGCGCCGGGAGGAGGAACTTGAACGTGCTTTGGCTTTGGCGTCTTCCATTCTCAGGAAGAAGGCTCGGGTTGAGAGAAGGGCGTTGCTCAACACCATCGTTGAACAGGGAGCTAGCTGCAGCAGGGCAGAGAAGGAGACCGAGCCCGCGGATTTGTTTCCAATTTGTGTTGTGGAGGAGGACCTGTCGATTGGGGACTTGCCGTGCGAAGAGAAGCCAAGCGCCATGGAGACGTTCAGCAGGCAGGGCACCAAGTGCATCCCGACTAAGGAAGACGACCTCCCTGGCTGTGTGGTTGAAGAAATCCCATGGATGGGTGACCTGCAAGCTACAGGTGTCGAGAAGATGGTGAAAGTAGAGACGGTTGTGGTGCAGAGGAAGCTTGCGGTTGGCATTGGCGAAGCTGTGGAACTGAAGACTGCTCCTCCTAGTGGCTTGGGTGGCGGAACACATGGTCCTCTCCTTAGTGACGAGCACCTGGCATTGGTGTTCGAGCTCTGTAGCCACATTTCGGACTTGGAACACAGGGCCCTCCTCATGGGCCAGCACATGGATCTGCTCCTTGACGCTTTCTCCGGGGCTCCAGCTCAGCGAAAGTGCCCCCTGTGCACGTAGACTTTTGCCATTCCGGCGGGGACTTGGCAAACTGGAGGAAGCGACACGTCACCGGGTGCCTAGGTTCCTCTGTTTTCCAGGTTTTTAGTTTTACTGTGTAATTGTTCTAGGTTTATTTGGACCACTGGCATCTGTCCTGGTTTCCTCCGGGCAGGATAGATGTCTCTTTTCTTAATGTATTACTGTATAACTGCTAGTTGCCTCCCACTTATGCTGGTTTCTGGTTATCGGCAGCATTTTTAGTGACTGTAGCCATGACTCTGTTTATTTTGTCAAAGTTTTGAGATAATCTAATATAGCAGGCACTACGCCTTTTTTATTTAAAAAAAAAAAAAAACATTAATTTGATACAAACGTATTATAACATAGAGGAGAAAGAATTTAACCTTACACCTATCCCAAGTAATCATAATGTGTTGGTTAGTCTCATTTTTATTAAATCTATGATAAAGTAATATTTATTAACATTTCTAGTGATAATTGTGTTTTTGGGTTAACATTTTTAGTGATTTTTTTTTTCAATAGAAAATTTGTCCAATTATATTAGTAAATATAATTGTTTACATCATCAAAATCCATGACTAGGATCGATCCAGGAGACAGACAATATCAAAATGGAGAAGCAAGGTGTTAGTAACAATTCTTGTCCTGGGCACAAGAGTATTCAGGTCTGCAAGTTGCACGAGAAGCGCCCAAGTGTAGCACGGAAAAATCTCGTTTCAGGCTTCCAAGCAAGTAAGCGGGCGAAATTATGTTGTCGATGGCCCAGATTTATCCATAGGAGCAGATCGATGGTCCGCGGGAAATCTCGGTAAGCAGAGTTGCGCCGAGATTAGTGCAATGGATAGCGCCCATATTGCATGCAAGAAAGGATAGCAGCTATCCATCCAAAGGACGTGTGGCGCGAGATCTAGTCACGTCAGCATTTTGGCATTCAAGAGTTCGAAGGGTGAGGGTTCCATGTCGTTCTACATCTTGAAACCTCGAACCCTGAAGTGTCGAAAGTGCCCAGAGTCGGGCCCGCAGTATCACAGAGCAGTCTCAACCGTCCATCCAAAAGGAACACGTGGTGCGCGATTAGACTCCTCGCCTTTTCACCCATCGAGACTTCGAAGCACAAGGAGCAGCTCCTTCATATCCCCGAGGCGTGAAGTGCAAAGAGCGTCCGGGACCCAGGCCCACAGTATCGCCAAATGAGTTCAAGACCATCAGATCAGAGAGGGATGCGTGGCACCCAATTAAGCCATCTCGGCATTTCGCTCATCGCGACTTTGAAGAGCAGGGATCAGTTCCTTCCTATCCATGAACCCCGAAACGCCAAAAGCGTCGTTGAAAATAAACGCAGAGTCACGGCCCGTGATCACTTGGGAAATAAAAAGAGATGTGCAAGAGGGGCCAAAGGCGTCGAGTTTAGTCACAGAAGGGATCATCGCGATTTCCAGGTGCCATCTGATTTGATCTCAATCCTGGTTCTCGCATGGAGTAAATGAATGTGAGAAGGGGTGGTTGAAACCTCTCCTCACTCATTAAGTGTAAGGTATGGAGGATCTTTCAAGCTATCTTCCCGAGACGGTCCTGTGTACCGATTTGTTCCAAAGAAGCCATGTTGAGTCCTCGACTAGCCAGAGAGGTCTACACACGCTAACTCGGCACTTAATGGCTCAGCTACTCCCCTTGCAGGAGTCGTGCGCAGTTAAGGTGGCGTCTGACGAAGAATATCCATCCGAGTTTGACTGAAGGGACACCACGCCTTGGATGACTGATCACGCCTCTGTTAGGCGAATTTTTCCGAGTATATAGACTTAGTTTTTTATTTTTGTAATCATCAATGGTTGAGCCAGGCTCCCGATTGTAAAACTTTAATGAAGCACTGTTATTCTGGTTATGCATGGACTCTTGATACTTCTTGCCTTATGAATGTCAGTTTTTTTCACGTCTTTGTTTACACTGTGTTAGAGCAGCTCGGAATTGGAGGATCCAGTCGAGTTGTAACTATTATAGGATGGTGTAGGTTGGATCACTATAACAGTTGCATTGTTTCTAATCGGTCCCTTTGATTTTCTTAGCGCTGAACGACTTGGAATTGGAAGATTCAGTCAAGTCCCCCTTTCAGTTTCTCGAAGCCCTGAACCAAGAGGATCTTGCATTCAGAGTTTTTCTTCTGCAAACTGCTGAAAGGCCTATTGTCTAAGGTAGTTTGCTCACTCCTCTCACCAATTCTTCCACCTGATCATCTTTTAATCAACTCACTGATTGAAGTTAGATCAAGACCTCCTTTGTTCCTTACATACCGGACTCAGTCCCCGAGTTAGAGCGATATCTTCCTGAGTCTCTACCCATTTGATCACTCGTTAAATCTATCGTGACATAAAACTGACGGGTGTTGGGCTCTTCTCCTGCAAGCAATCCAAGAGTGACTTCTAACGCTAACACAAGGGAACCTCATTCTCTTCTACAAATTTTATCACATGTGCCAGAACCAAAAAGGATATGGAAGAGATCAACAAAAGACAAAATTGAAACAAACTAAGAGGGATATAACTTCCTATGAGATACACTGGAATAGCTAGTAGATAAGTACCAAGCTATCTAAAACAAAACTTCAATTGAAAGAACAAAAGACTTAGTATAGACTAAGAAATTGCTTGGAACCTTCAACCCCATTAATCCATTGATAAAACATGATCCGACCTTCTAGTTCCCTCAATGACATCTTTAATAGATGATAAGCTTCAACATTATATTCCCTGTAGATGTGCTCAAAACTGATGTCAAGAAAGGATTTGATTAAATCCTTTATTCTAGACTTCCAGCCCTCAATAGTACTTGACTGAAGTCTACCTTTATTGGAAAGCCAATCAATCACTACTTTAGAATCGCCCAGGACTTGGAGTCTGTGGAAAGACATATGTAAAGCCAACTTGAGTGTTGCCCATACTCCCATTAACTCAACTCTAGTATTTGTGCCTCTCCCACAATTAAAAACCCATCTATAAATTGTTAATTCTGATGTTTTAAAGACTCCACCAACCCCATATTTTTGGCCATCCAGCTGGGCAGCTCCATCAAACCATGCTGTGGTAATTACCTTTTTTGAAGAAATCATAATAGAACGCAATGGGGCAAACTTTTGGGATTTTAAGCCTCTTTTATGAAGGCCTAAAATTTTAAAAATCATTGAGTGGATTGATGGCTTATTCTCCTCGAAAATAGTTGAGTTCCTCTCTAACCAAATAAACCAACATATGTGTGCAAAAATCACTGTAGGAACAAACTTTTCTTCCAAGCAGTGATTAAAACACTCATTCAGGGTATTCCCATTCCAAAAAATTTCGAAGTTTTGAATCGTGGCCAATCTCTCCCACACTGGTTTTGCAAAGGAGAAATGAATGAAGAGAAAGGAGATTAGATACTTTGTTTTGCTTTCACATAGTATTTGAACAGTTTGAAAAAGGAAAGATTGTTGTTTAGTTTATAAGTTTTGCGGATGTGTAGGAGTGATGACATCTAAGAACATTTATGAACCTTTTTGTAATTACCTAGCAAGGTTTTTATGGCAATGAACACGCTATTATATTTAATATAATGAGAAATTTTTTGTTGGAAAAAACAACTCCATAAACCCTAATCTTACCTAGAAATTTCGTAGTGTATTATGATTGTTTATTATTACATGAAAAACTGTAGTGTATTATGATTGCTATAGATTCATAAATCCCATTTTCATTGAAACAACTTCATATTGCAAAAACCCGTAATATATTATGAATGTTTATTTTTACGTGAAAATCCCTTAGTGTATTATGATTGTTTATTATTGATGACTTTATTGTTGATGTTTAATTGTTTATGGTGAACTTTATCATTCCAAAATTATATTTTGGAATAATTATTTTTTTAATGATTATCTTTAATTTTTCCAAAATTATATTTTGGAATAATTATTTTTTTCATGATTATTAATGATTGTCTTTAATTTTTCAATTTTTTATCTAATGATAGATGCTTCATATTTTATAGTATAATGTTATTTGAAACGTTAATCTTTTTACATGTTATTTTGGTGAAACCAACATCACGAGAGCTCATAGGATGAGAGTAACTTCAAATTTTCCTTAATTGTATTCAAGGGGACTGCAAAGGGAAATAGACATTCTCAAGAGGGAGTAGTTATCTTGTGAGAGATTAGAAAATGTGATGCTTGCCTTATGGGAGGGGGTTAGATTTTTGTGGATTGGTGTGAATTCTTGTCTTGAGAAAGATAATTTTAGGTTCTTTAAATTGAATGGGAGCAATGTAATGAAAGTACTCCAACTTTGTCTATGTGGAGGTATGATGTTGGAGGTATACTTGACCATCTGGGGGTGTTAGTGTTTATTTTTTAAGCTTAGCAATTGAGTTTGGGCCCTTGAGACTCCACAATTGAAGGTGTATCTAACCAATTGAAGGTACTAATGCTTATGTTTTAATCTTGGAAATTGATTTTGGGCCATTATGACTCCATAGCTAGAGGTGTACCTAACCAACTAGGGGTACATCAAGAGCTCGCTTAATGCTCAATATTTTAAACAATAACATAATGGAACCTACATTATCATTTTCCATTTAAACGATAACATACTGGACCCAATGAACTTTTACATGATTATAGAGTGGAGTAAGCCTTATCCTCAACCTTTTGCATGATATTGGAGACTATTTGAGGGGAGTGGATCAACAGAGACACACTGAGAACAAACTCTTGTAAATTTGCAGAGTGGAGAAAAATCCCAAACGCATGCATGGAGAGTTTGTTCATTGTAGAGAAAGGGAGGGAGGGCGGGTTGAAGTGACCTCATTCAAATGGAGGAATGAATGAGTTGGGAATGAAAGTAGAGTTAAATGATCTACAGAGTCATAATGTCTTTTCACAAACACGATTAGGGAGGTTGTCCATCCCAGTTGCTAACAATATCACCTTATACACACTCATCAATTGTTTGGACTCCCACACTTCAACACAAACTCCTAGTAGCCCCACATTATGTTTAAATTTCCACGTGTTATACATTAGTAGCCAAAAGGTGCCTTGAGAGTATACAAAAATAAATAATCGTCTATAGTTGTCGTCATTGTTGTGAGAGAGAGCATGACAAGACATTATGACTAGAATCAACATGAAAAGGGTGTACAATATGACAATATGTACAATGGCAAGGTGGATATGGTGGTGTTAGGTGTCATGACAATAAGGCATCACATCAGGATCATGGTTGATTAGGAATTCCTATAGAAGGGATGATGTGCAATGGGTGAAGAAGGGCCCAACATATCACGAAATATGATTTTTTTTTAAACAAAAACTATAGATAACATTTTTTATTAATAATTTTGTTTTTGATAAATTTATGTGGACACACTCTATTTTAACATTAATTTGATACAAACATATTATAACATAGAGGAGAAAGAATTTAACCTGACACCTATCCCGAGTAATCATAACGTGTTGGTTAGTCTCATTTTTATTAAATCTATGACAAAGTAATATTTATTAACATTTCTAGTGATAATTGTTTTTTGGGGTTAACATTTCTAGTGACTTAGTTCATAGTGATTTCTTTTTTTTTTCCAATAGAAAATTTGTCCAATTATATTAGTAAATACAATTTTTTTACATCATCAAAATCCATGACTAGGATCGATCCAGGAGACAAACAATACCAAAATGGAGAAGCAAGGGAACCTCATTCCCTTCTACAAATTTGATCATATGTGCCGGAACCAAAAAGGATTTGGAAGAGATCAACAAAAGACAAAACTGATACAAACAAAGAGGGATATAACTTCTTATGAGATACACTGGAATATATAGTAGATAAGTACCAAGCTATCTAAAACAAAACTCCAACTGAAAGAACAAAAGACTTATTATAGACTAAGAAATTGCTTGGAACCTTCAACCCCATTAATCCATTGATAAAATGTGATTTGACCTTTTGGTTCCCTCAATGACAGCTTTGAGAGATGATCAGCTTCAACATTATATTCCCTGTAGATGTGCTCAAAACTGATGTTGAGAAAGGATTTGACTAAATCCTTTATTCTAGACTTCCAGCCCTCAATAGTACTTGATTGAAGTCTACCTCTATTAGAAAGCCAATCAATCACTACTTTAGAATCTCCTAGGAATTGGAATCTGTGGAAAGACAGATGTAAAGCCAACTTGAGTGTTTCCCATACTCCCATTAACTCAGCTCTAGTATTTGTGCCTCTCCCACAATTAAAAAATGATCTATAAAATGTTAAGTCTAGTGTTTTAAAGACTCCACCAGCCCCACATTTTTGGCCATCCAGCTGGGCAGCTCCATCAAACCATGCTGTGGTAGTTACCCTTTTTGAAGAAATCATAATAGAACGCAATGGGGCAGACTTTTGGGATTTTAATCCTCTTTTATGAAGGCCTAAAGTTTTAAAAATCATTGAGTGGATTGATGGCTTATTCTCCTCGAAAATAGTTGAGTTCCTCTCTAACCAAATAAGCCAACAGATGTGTGCAACAATCACTGTAGGAACATACTTTTCTTCCAAACATTTATTAAAACACTCATTCAAGGTATTACCGGTAATTCCAAAAAATTTTGAATATTTGAATCGTGGCCAATCTCTCCCACACTGATTTTGCAAAGGAGCAATGAATGAAGATATGACTAGTATTTTCAATCTCTTGAAGATAGAGATGACACCGAGAAGGTCCTTCCCAGCCTCTAATTTTTAGATTTTCCCAGGTTAAGATCTTATTCTCCACTACCAACGAGATGAAACATTTTATTTTGAGTTGCAGGTCCCATTTCCATAAAGCTTGTCTCCACCCTAATACTTTTGTTAATCCCTGAGTAGACAACAAATCCTAATAAGTATTCTTTACAATGAGGATTCCTGAATTATCGCCTCTGGTCCACAAAAATCCATCTTCTATGTCTTGGAGATAGGTGTTAGAATGTGATGGATGTGCTCGTTTAACCATAGAAAATATCACTATTGTCACCCAACCATAGGCCGAAGAAACCCCCGAGCACATTAACCTTGAAAGAGAATCATTCTGGAAGAAAACCCTAGACTACATAGCCAAACAAAGGGTAGCGCACCTTTCTCCAAGGATAGCGCACCAAGCAAGAGTAACAAGAGCTGATCAGAGAGTCCAAACCATAACCAAGAGATAGTCCAAGCCAAAACCGAAATCTGTTAGCTGCAACACCTGCAACAACAACTCTCCTCCAAACTTGCACACAATGGCCAACTATAGTGCGCATAAGTGTTGCTTCTGCAGTTTTGAGAATATTGGCCAGAATGAAGACTGACCTCCTGTATTTATACTAATTCTAGCAGACTGCCTAGGCCGACTTCTCATTTTGGGTACTAATTCTTTAGTATATAATATTTCCTTTAGACGACTTCTTCTCTTGGAGGCTAATAACCTAATACAATTCATTCTCTTGAGCCGACTTGTCTTCTAGGGTTATTAATCAATTAATTAGGGTTTCTTCTTGCTTCCCAAAATATTCTATTCTCGCCAGGTTTACACATGGAGGTAAATACCTCCCGCAACTACCATAATATCAACACTCCCTCCTAGCTAGGGAGGTATTGAAGGTAATGGTCTTGATCACAAACATACCATTCACTTGGTAGCATCAACACTATCTCATGATTAGATCATGAGCACCATAATCACTATCAGTGTCATCAACTGTATCATCTCTCGAGACCATACTCCATCTGAGTAATCAAACATGATGTTGGATAAGTCACTCACTCCACAGAGTGACACCAGAACCATTCTTCTAATCTGGACATATGTCATAGAAGAATAAATGTCCTGGACCATTTTCCGTCTGGGGAAATCTCTGTCCATTGATCATCCATCTAGCTGATAATCATTTCCAACACTATTGATAGTCTTCAAGGCCATCAGAACAATGTCATTCAATAGAACACAATTGTGTCTATCCATAGTAGTACACAAATATAATCCAGTGGTACACTACCACACCAAGTAACACACATATACTTGATCAGTGACATATAGTCACAATCAATGGAACACATCCACCACAGTAGTATGCATCCACTGTCCAGAGGCATTCAGTCTTCATAAAAATCATATCATCTGATATCAACCTGCACAGGAAACATTGTTATGATATAAATTGAATCATATGGGCCATTCTTCCACTCACATCTGTGATATCTGAAAGAGCATCTGCCCTCAGAAGGTAAAACATCAACGATGAGCTATTTGGACTATTATTCTCAAGCAAGGAAGAATAACTGTCTCGATTTCTGAGCCTGGACCATTCACCTATCTGGGCCATTCCTCTGACACTAAACAAAGTGCAACCTAGAGGGAATGAGTCTGCCCTAGGGAATGTCTGTCCCTAATCACTAAACCTGGACCATTCACCTATCTCGGTCATTCCTCCGACACTAAACAAAGTGCAACCTGGAGAGAATGAATCTTCCCTAGGGAATGACTGTCCGAACCATTTCCTAAGGAAATGAATGTCCTACACCAACCTCCAAAACAGACCATTCTTTGAAAATGCTCACAACTGTGAGCTTCAAAAGAATGATTGTCCGGCGAGGCGGACTAGTCTTCTTGACCACTACTAAGAGTGACTGTCAAGAAAAGAGACTGTCCTAGACCATTCCCCATGTTAGCCACAAGGGGAATCGTTGTCTATGGTACATCAACAATCCATTAAACCATTTTCATTATGAAAATGACTGTTCGATCTGGACCATTTTCCAAACTAGAAAATGCCTATCCCTCAGAAATCTCAAACCACTTTCTGAACTGGAAAGGAACTGCTCATCCTAGACCATTTTTCAAACTGAAAAATGACTTTCCATAAGTCAATAACACATCAGTGCTCCCTCCCAACCTGGGAGTCATCTCTTCCTTTTTCAATAAGGAAGTCGTCTCCACGAGCTCCAGCTTGAGTACGCAAACTCTTTCATCTTGGACAGAGGCTTTACCAAAATGTCTGCTTATCTGCTCATTTGTGGAGATATATATTGGAGAACCACTTTCTCTTTTCTGGACTTCATCACGGAGAATGTAATGCTTGATCTCAATGTACTTTGGTCTTTCTGGAACACTGGTTTTCTCTAAAGGCTTCATATAGCTCTGATCATTGCAGTATATCATAGTTGAATTTAGCTCCTTTGTTTTTTGTTAGCTCATAACATCGTGGCAAGGATCAAACTGGAACATATCCATGTGGCACTTCTTCTTTCATCATGAGAGTTTGTCATGGATTAGCAATCCATCATCCTGGACTTCTGAGTAACCATTTTGACTTTTATCATAGAATATTTTCACCACGCTTCTGTTGTGCATGAGAAGCTTTGCACCAAGTTCTTTGAGTCCATACAAAATCTTCTTTCATCTCCATACAAGGGTCTCTTTCTAGTATACCTCAAAGCTTTTAGGTTGCTCTACATGTAAAATGAAACCCATGGATATTGCGGACGATATACTGGCTCATGTAGAGGTATGTCTGGTTTACTGGAACAAGAAATCATCATAGTCTTCTCCCTCTATCTGGGAGAAGCTCTAGTTATGGATCTCGTAATGCTTACATTCATAAGTCTTCCATACACTATTCTTCATCACAGCTTTCAATTCCTCTGCTTGATTTCTTTTAGTGAGTTCATATTAGGCTGGTAGTCTTGTGATCCTCGATACAATGAATGGTTGTTCTAGCTTTTCTTTCTCTTTTGGAATCTTCATGTTCTTCCTCATGTTTCTCTTTAGGTCTTGGGTCCATGGAGTTTTATATAGATTCCATGCCCTGAAGATTCCAACTTCTTTCATTCATCATAGGATCATGGATGGGGATGAACAACCAGGGATGCTTTGAGGTTTCTTTTTTGAAGAAGACTTCTTCTAAATTCAAAATGGACACGTGCTTCTTTTCATGGTTTCTACCATGGATAGATACTTCATCAACTTCAATGGATCATTAGGATTAGCTCCCTCCTAATCCTTATTCATGCATGAATGCATGCTCTTCTTTTGGAAATATATAAGTGGCTCCCTCCTTCTAGGAAAGTCCATGCTTTTGTCTGCATACTTATTGCCTTCTGCAAAGTGTCACAAATCTTTTTCCAATTTCCTCTTCTTTCTGTCTTTACTTCTTTTGGGTTTCTTCAATTTTGATTATGATTTCGGCTTATCTTACAGTTGTTGCTCATGCAATATCTTCCACATGAATTGTTACCATGGGTTGTTGATGTACTTCATCCTTTCATGTGTATTTCCTGACTTGTAGTCATTTTGATAGCAATCCTTATCTTGTTGTTCTTTCATAGGTATAGTTTCTCTTTGAACATATTATCTTCTAAAGAATAGATATGCAAGATATGTACAGAAAACATGGTATGTACAAGAACTATGAAGAGTATTGTTACCTTGTCTTAGAAGAAGAAGTTTGTTTTGTTCTGCTTGGCTTTCTTTGAGGGTTCCCTTTCTTCGACAATTGATGTTTCGTATGTTTCCTTCCTTTTCTTTAAATTAGGGCAATGATTCTTGTAGTGACCATATTTTCGACAGTTGAAGCATTGTATTTTTGACATATCTTTCTCTTGATTTGGTTTCTTCCTGGAGTCAAACTTCCTTTTATTCCTGAAATCCTTGAACCTTGCTATGAAGGCTTGATCATCGTCTTTATTTTGGGGTTTCTCTTTTTCACTGATCCTTGATTCTTCTTGTGCACATCAAGTCCAAAGTTCTTCAAATATGGGATACTCCTTCCTTGTGTTCATGCTTGCAGCAAATGCATCCCATGTCTTGGGAAGACCATTGAGTACTATATTTACCAGTTTCTTCTCTGAAATGATCTCTTCAATAGCTTGTAGTTGATCTCTTAACTAAAATATTCTCACAAAGTATGATGTTATGTTGTCATCATCATTCATCTTCATGTCATGGAGCTCATTCTTCAAACTCATTACTTTTCCAATGTTTCTAACTGAGAAGAGGTTTGTTAGGGCATCGTACATCTTCTTAGATGAATCAAGATGGGATATGTAGGCTATCAGGTGGTCTTTTATAGAATCCACTATGATACTAATGGCATTGATGTCATTGTCTTTGAACTTCTCCATAACTACAACGTTCTGCGGTTCCTTCTCTTTTCCTTCTTCAAACTCTAGTTCTACAATATTTCCTTTCACGACATCCAACACTTTATTCTTGGCAAGGATGAGATCAATCATTTTCATCCATTCTCTGAAGTTACAAGCCCCATCTAACTTGTTTTCTAACTTCGTAGAGTAAGTCATGGCTACTTTGACTTGGTCAACCCTATATTTGACAAAAAACTCAAACTTGACATCTTGGCTTGTTGAGAGTACCAAGATATGCGCTAGGCTAGGGTGCACTAGTCTATCTGGAAATTAGGTCAATCCCTTCACTTAAGGTTCCTCAATGAGAGGGTTAGGGTTTCTACATCTACACCTGCTAGTAACCTAGCGACAATGCTTTGGTAATTTCTCCTGCTAGAAACCCTAGCGACAGTTCTTCAACGAGCTTAGTATCCTTATGGCTATGCTCCCTTCCAGTGGTTAGACTGAATGAAGGAGGTGTGGGCCCATAACCTGTTAGAATATGATGGATGTGCTCGTTTAACCATATACAATATCACTATTGTCACCCAACTATAGGCCGAAGACACCCCCAAGCACATTAACCTTAATCGAGAATCATTCCGGAAGCAAACCCTAGGCTAGATAGCCAAACAAAGGGTAGTGCACCTTTCTCCAAGGATAGTGCACCAAGCAAGAGTAACAAGAGCTGATCAGAGAGTCCAAATCATAACCAAGAGATAATCCAAGCCAAAACCAAAATTTGCTAGCTGCAGCAGCTGCAAAAGCATCTCTCCTCCAAACTTGCACACAACTGGCCAACTGTAGTATGCACAAGTGTTGCTTCTGCAGTTTTGAGAATACTGGCCAGAATGAAGACCGACCCCCTGTATTTATACTAATTCTAGGAGATTGCTTGGGCCGACTTCTCATTCTGGGTACTAATTCTTTAGTATATAATATTTCCTTTAGCCGACTTCTTCTCTTGGAGGCTAATAACCTAATACAATTCATTCTCTTGAGTCGACTTGTCTTCCAGGGTTATTAACCAATTAATTAGGGTTTCTTCTTGCTTCCCGGAATATTATATTCTCAACAGGTTTACATGTGGAGGTAAATACCTCCCACAACTACCATAATATCAACAATAGGCACCTGAGTCGATAAGTGCTCTCCAAAATTGGTTCCATTCATCTTCTAAAATTTCTGAAAGGCCTAAATCAATACTAGAGATCCACAAGGAGGAGGAGTGATGGTCTGTGAGCCTCCTCGCCTGCAAGAAAGAGGTGATATTGCGTTTTTTTAATTCAAATAGTGATTTATTGATTCTATAAAATTGGGTGGTTAATATATCCCCTACTAAAGTTCAAGTCTCACCAAATAACCCACACTAGTAATTGTATTCATACTTGTGAACACCATAAACACATGCTAATTAAATTAAAAAAAAAAAAAAAAAAACATTTAATAATTTAATCTTAGAAAATGAGGTTTGAAAAGATATATACTCTTGATATTTGTTAACCACTATTCTTGATATTTATTAACAATTAATCTCTTTTAAATGTGAATTATGAATGGATGTCCAACATTAAAAACTAATTAATTTTAAAAAAATCTTAAGAAAATATATTTTTTATAAATATTTATTCCTAATAACTATCTTATGAGTTTTGAAATAATTTTTACCATTATAAAAAAATTCTAAAAAATCTTTTCACTACATTTTCTAAAACTTTCTTTAACAATTATTATAGCCATAAGTAAAATCAAATAGTAAATTTTCATAATTTTCATTATTAATTATTAATACCTTTGTTAAATCTCTAAGAACAAAGCTCATCCATTAATGTAAGGTGTACAAGATTTTGTACACGATCAACAAACTTTTATTTCCAAAATTACTAGAAGAAAATTTAATATTTAATAATGTGTAAATTTTTTATTATAATTTTAAATAAATTAAAAATTAAGATATGTGAAGTTGTAATATTTTTTATATTTAATTTAATAACGTGTAAACTTTTTATTAAGACTTTAAGTAAATTAAAAATTAAAATATTTGAAGGCTTTGTCTATTAATATTATTCAGGAAGGTTTTCTCATTTGGATTGACAATTTAGCTAAGCTAAGTTTTGTTAGCTTCGAATAAAAGAAAATAAAAAATTTATTGAAAGCTTTGTGAATGTTATTGTTGAAAATTTCCCATGTAACAAGCGGAGTCTTCATATTTTAGCAAAAAGTATTAAGCATAATTATGTGTATCTTAACAAGTGGAGTCTTCATATTTTAGCAAAAAGTATTAAGCTTTATTATTATGTGTATTTTTCTTTAAAAGTATAGTTATTGATGGTATTTGATATGGGGTGTTTAAATTGTTTGTATTTGTTGAATTTTGGTAGATGAAGAATTATTGAAATGACATTTTGCATTAATGAAATTGTAATTAATTTTAAATATGTGGTTAGATTTAAAGTTTTAAAGTTATTTTAAAATTAGAGTTTATAAATGTTGAAATTGTAATTTTATATCAAATTAAAATTTTCAATCAAATTTTGATTTTAATTGAATTAGGAGGAAAAAAATATTATTCCAACTAAATTCTGATTGAATTAGGAGGAAAAAATCATCGAAATAATGAGCAATGTATCCCATGCTGCTGCTATTGACGTTTTTTGTTATAAAAAAACTACCTCTTTGAAGCCCTCACAACGACTCCTTGTTATTTTGAACAAGGGTTGCATGGCAACGCAGTCCCTGCCAAGTTAGTTGGGAAATACATGTTGAACAATGAAACTTTTTTTCAGAAGAAAATTCCACAAATTATATTAAGAAGATATAATTTTTAGCATCCAGGCTGTACAGAATAATCCAAAAAGGATAATGTCATGAACTTTGAACAAAAAAAATTAATCTAAAGACAAATACATCCTGTCTGATACATACTAAGAAACCCTCACTGAAATGAGAGCAACCAAAGGAGACTGGATCTTTTCCGAGCTAGAGATGATGGTTGAATTCTTCGCAAGTCAACAAATTATGTCTTGAAAGAGGAATACAAAAAAATATAGTGTTAATAGATATTGAGGAGGCGACGTTGTAATGAATATAACTAAATGAAACTTAATATAACTAAATGCACAAGTAATGAATATTTTTTGTCGAAAGATAATAATTGAGGGTTGTTTGTTATTCAAAATGTATAATGAACCATAAGCTGAATGAAACTATAATATTCATAAATATAATATAAATATAATAATAAATAATATATTAGATAATAAATATAATAATGCACAATAATAAATACATAGTACAACTTTTTTATATTTAGATGTGGTGATTGGTGAAATTCATTGATTATGTAATTAATTCTACATATTGAAAGACGTGAAGGGAGAAATAACACTTCAATTCTATCAACCAATTGGAAATGAGAAACACAAATATTCTTATTATATCTAAAAATATATATTTGTTTTCCTATGTTAAACATTACATTGCATACACAAATTTATGGTAAAAGGAAAATTAATGTCACATCAAAAGAAAACTCATTGTTATAGTCCCATGGCAGGACTAATGATACCTAGAAATGGGTTGCGTTAGTGATGTGTACGCCACTGACATGTATATTGTCATTTGCCTTCATTGCCGCCCTCACAACAACTCTTTGTTATTTTGAATAATACCTGAAAATGGGTTGAGTCAATGATATCTGCACCGCTGACATGTATACATTTATTTGGGGCCATGAAATGTATATTCCCTGCTGACATGTATAGGGTCCTTTGGGGCCATGAAATATAAAGTCCCCGTAGAGGACACACACCAGTAGGCCTGGAATTTCGAGGTCACACTGTCTGTCAAACTAAAATTTGATGACAGTGGAATTTCAAGGTCACCCTGTCTGTCAAAATAAAATTTGATGACAATAAAATTTGTCTTTATTTGATAACGGTAGAATTTCAAAGTCACCCTGTCTCTCAAAGTAAAATTTAATGATTGTTAAATTTTTTGAGTGCTCTTCAATTTATGTCTTACATAAATTTATAGAATGTCATTCCTTTTTATTATAAA
>ML802109.1:0-13508 GCA_009831015.1 Picea engelmannii | reverse complement strand
ATATATATATATATGTAGATAGATATGAACATTAAGATTGATATACATACTCGTATTGATAGGCTGCAATTTGTTGAGAATAGGATGGTTAATTTAGGGAGAAGTGTGAAAAGGGAAACGAGCGATTTTTTCAAACCTTGGAGCAGCAACAATGGAGTCATGTGCAACAAAGTCATGTGGATTTTTCGGCATTTATGTAGGAATCGCTGCTAAACTAGTGTAGGATGGACCCCGAGTCCTGCCTATTTGGCATATCGAAGTTTTTTTTAGCCATTGTTTCCTACCTTCTTGTCGTATCTTTCCGATCTTTTAGCATATTTCGTAGTTAAGATGGTCATTTATTATTTATAAATTTATGTGTTAGTGTGGGTCCAATCTCTCCTCGAGTTTCAGATTGATTAGGGGGTTTTAAGGTATTTGTTAGTATGCCATAACAGTTGACAGAAGGTGCCTTGTTATGGATGGGCCAGAGCGACTAACTCACACTCCATTGGAGGTGTTTCTCGATGGATGTTGACGTCAACGCCCATATGGGGGAGGCTGACAAAGCCATCTAAAGGCAAGCCAATCTTTTCACCTCTGCGGATACGGAAGGGCTTAACGTCAGCTTTAATGAGCTCCTAGAAGCGGTTAAGGCCCAAATTACACCATCTCCTGTGGAAAAGTGCCAGGCTTATTGTTGTCACTCTTCACCCACAGTTGTAAGAGGTCTAGAGTCGGGAGCTTCTGAGAAACAATTTATCGAATGTCCAGGATTTGCTCGAGAGGCTTCAGGAGTGCAGGCAGGCGTTAAAGGGAGGGTGTCTGGGGGGAGGTGTCTCGAGGTTTTCCAGAGGGTGAGACGACTGGCATAGGTCCTCGAAGGTATAAATACTGGATCCAAAACAGGTTGAAGCGGAAGCTGGTGCTAGGTGAAGATATCGAGCTGGAAGACATGGTTAGTCTTGCGTTCTGTACTCTGGTAGGAAGATTTTCCTACCGGGCTAGGTGAAAGATGCCACTAGATGAGTGGGTTAGTACAAACTGGTGTCCGCTCTTGGGCTATAAGCCATAAGTGGTTTTTTTTACGAAAGGGTGGTTTGGTTTTCATTTTAAGATGATGGAGGATTTTGAGATGATTCTGGAGAAAGCTTGGAGCTATGATGGTGGAAGTCTGATTCTCAAACGTTGGCGGGTGAGTTTCGATCCTTCTCATGACTACTTTCATTTAAGACATTTCTGGGTGTTGCTTGCGGGTTTGCCTTTACACTTTTGGAATGAAAAAGCATTGGAAGCAATTGGGAATTCCCTTGGAAAGTTTATCAAAGTCAACTTTAGGGCGCTCAGAGAATCAGATAAAAGGATTGGTAGAATCCTAGTGGAAATCGACATCCACACAGGTTTATTGGAGACCTTGGAGATTGTTTGGCGTGGCTATTATCTGTCCCAAACTATGGACTATTTAGGCATCCCCTTCAGATGCACGTAGTGTCAGAAGACGGGTCATCTGTGGCGGGACTGTGTGGGTATACTTGAGGAGGAGGTCTCAGAAGGAACTTTGTTGGAGAGGTCAATTCGCATTGATTCGCCAGACGTAGAGTCGAGCAGGCTTAGCTCGAGAGGTTATGACTCTGTAGACTTCTCAATGTCGGAGCCGACAGAATCTATTATGGGTAAGCTCAAATTTGTCTATCCTACACTCTATTATTCTTTATCTGCCTAGGAAAGAAATGTATTGGATGAGTCTAGTTATTTTGGAGTGCGAAAGGATCTTATGATTATTCCAAACAACTCTAGGGAGCCTTTGGTTCCCAGGGCTGCGTCGGGTGTTCCTATAGGTGCCTTACCGTCTGGAGGATTGGTAGGGAGAGGTTCACAATCCGGGGTATCAACTGACTCCCGAATAGTCAGTGGTCCCCCTGTGGAATTTGTCCTAACTGATGACAACTCTGAGAGGAGTGTGCATGGAGCTACGGGTTTACTAGGAAGGGATCCCATACGACCGACTGTTTTTGTAGAGGATTGCATTTTACCAGGCTTTAGGTAACCCAAGCTAAGGGATAATGATATTGGTGATGTACTAGAATCCCTTGTCCCTTCCATTAGAGAGGTGCATTCCCCGATTCATTTGCCTACTTATCGGGGGAGGTATGTTTACCATAGACCAGATCTTGTTGGGGGTTCAGGGTTTTCGGGCAAATCTAAGGGAACCTCTGGGAAATGTTTCACGTGGTCTAAGGGTCTGGGAATGGGGATTTCTCCTATAAAGACTAGGAGTGCAAGGAAGAAGGAGGAGGCTATGGGTCCTTCAACTGTGGAGACACACTTACCAGTCATATATTATTTTGGGGCGCTTAGAGGCCTGAAAGCCCTAGCGAGATCGAAATCATGATCTTACTCTCCTTAAACATTAGAGGGGTGGGGGGGACCCTGAAATCTACCTCCCTTCGAAGACTTCTTCGGAGGATAAGTCCATACATTATATTTATGCAAGAAACTATGGTTGAGGAAAAAAAGGCTCGTTCTCTAATGTTTTATCTTCGTCCTTCTTGGCTCACTTGTGCGGTTAGTGTTATAGGTACTTCGGGGGGGCTTCTTGTATCTTGGAATCCGAATATGTTTGAAATTTCTCCTTTTTTATGTTATGGTGGTATTCTACTAACAGGTACTTGTCTGGAACTAAAACAACTAGCCACTCTGCTAAATGTTTATGGCCCCTGTATTGAGAGGAAATATTTATGGGAAAAGGTGGTTTCCAAGGGACTTTTGGAGCGAAAAAATCTTATACTAGCGGGTGACTTCAACCTTACTTGTGAAGTTGGGGAGTTGTGGGGAGAAGCAACACATATGGACCCTCTGTCATCTTTCTTTAAAGAGCTTTTCAATAAAGCAAGACTGATAGAGGTTGCACCAGATGTATTGGTGCCAACTTGGAGGAATGGTCGAAGGGGTACAACAAGTATTTCCAAAAGATTGGATCGAGTCTTAGTTACTGAAGATCTTATTGTGAGTGTCAGAAAGTATAAATCGTGGGTGGATTATCCATATTTTTCAGATCATGCACTAGTCCTTATAAGGTTAGATCGGCCTACCTTCTCGATGCCTTACCACTTCAAGTTCAATGCGAGATGGTTAAATGAAAAGGAAGTGCTTTCTATAGTGACTAAAGTCTGGAAGGACCCTATACATTTGGTTGAAAGGGATGTTCAATAGAGATTAGAAAATAAGTTGAAGTCCTTGACGACACTTATAAAAGCTTGGGAAAAAGAGTATAAAAGAAAACATGAGGAAAATCTTGTCCGTCTAGAGGGACTTATGAATGATTTACTCATGGATGAGGCTTCAAAGCCTATTAATAGTGACAAAGAGACCAAAATTAAACTCCTGGAGGCAGAGTAGGACAATTTATTAAAAGAAGAAGAAGAAAAATGGAGACTTATAAGTAGAGCGGTGTGGTTAAAGAGTGGGGATAAGAATAGAATTTTTTTTCATAATTTTGCTAGCTTCAGGAGGAATAAGAACCATATATGGGAGATCAAGGATGATGGTGGAGAGACTCATACCAGGTTGGAAGCTATTAAAAAAGAAGTCGTCAAGTTTTTTTAAACCTTTTATGAGAAATCAGACCAGGTGAATATAAATGATCAAGTTGAAACCGCTAGTATTTTGTATCGTTTTGTAAAAATTGAGGATACAGATCTTCTAGAGCGTTCGTGCACAAAACTGAAACTTTGGGAGGTTCTAAAGTCATTCGCCAAAGATAAGAGTCTGAGTCCCAATAGGTGGACTATGGAGTTCTTTATCCATTATTTTTATTTAGTGGGAGATGACTTACTATCACCGGTGGAGGACTCCAGTTTGCGGGGATCAGTGAATAAATATTTAAATGCGACCTTCCTAACACTTATTCCAAAAGTAAATAATCCTAGTTCCTTCGGGGATTATAGACCGATTTCCTTGTGTAATTTATGTTACAAGTTGATTTCAAAGATTATTGCCAATAGGATAAAGCTTATCCTTTCTCGGTCATTGTCGGAGGAACAACTAGGATTTCTTAAAGGTAGACAGATCTTGGATGCAATTGGCATGACTCAAGAATGCATGCATAGTATAAAGGTCAAAAAATCAAAATCTATGATTTTAAAGTTATATTTGAAGAAAGCCTATGATTGTATAAATTGGGATTTCTTGCACTTGATCCTTATCTAATCGGGTTTCAACATTCTCTTTACGAACTGGATTTTAAGCTATGTGACTAGTGCAAATTTTGCAGTTCTGATAAATGGGGAGACCTCCCAAATGTTTAAGAGTGGAAGAGGACTTCGACAGTGCTGTCCATTATTGCCATTGTTATTCATACTTGTTATGGAAGGTCTTAGCTTACTACTAAAAAAGGGAAAGGAAGAAGGGAAGTTGTCTGGGGTGAAGGTTTCAAGGTTAGTGAAGATATTACATTTGTTCTTTGTGGACAATGTGTTAATAGTGACGATTGCATCGGTTGAGGAGTGCTTAGAGATAAAATTAATCTTACCATACTTTGGTGGGGCCTTTGGTTTGTGTATAAATTGGTCTAAATCTATCTTTTACTATTATGGAGTCTTTGGAGAGACTTTAGAAAATTTAAAGGTTCTATTCCTGCACAGTTTCGAGGAACTTTCCAAAGGCTTACGATACCCTTGGATATTTTCTAAAGGTTGATGCATATAAACCGGTGGACTGGCGATGGCTCCTCTCTAAAATAGAAGAAAGAATAAGAGTGTGGTGTAATAGATGGTTGTTTCTGGGGGGGACGATTTACACTGGTAAAATCGGTGCTTGAAAGCCAACCTGTGTACTGGATGGATTTGGCGGTTATACCTACTTCCATTTTGCGAAACATTGAGAGTTTGATGTTTATCTTTATGTGGCCGGGTGATGTGGGAAAGAAGCACTTCCACCTGTGTAGTTGGGAACTCATAGCAAAGCCAAAGCATTTGGGAGGATGGGGTATTCGAAACATCTTTCTATTTAATAGTGCTTTGGCCGCAAACTCATTGTGGTGCGTTTTAAGGAAGGATGGGGTGTGGAGCAAGGTGATAAAGGATAAGTACATTCCTCATTGTTCCATAGTTACTTGTCTAAGGTCGACAACAAATACTGTTTTGTCTGCCTCGCAAACTTGGAGGAATTTGTTGAAATCATTGCACCTGATTACTCATTGGCTCTATTGGAGATCGGGTTCGGGTCACTTGGTGCAAATTGGTCTTGATATTATTTTGGGTTTGGGGAAGGCCTCTTTCTTTTCAAGCCATATTCTATTTGAATTAATAAGGAAACATGTGGTATATCTTTATCAAGATTTCGGAGTAGGTAGGCCGAGATTACTCTCAGATTATTGGAAAATAGGTGAAGATCTTGGTTTTGTTGGGATCCTAGCAGAGGAATGGGATGTATTCCGTAAGAACCTGAGTAGCATGGGGATACAACTACAAAATACTGATGATGTGCTCATTTGGTCGGGAGGAGATATATCGAGAATCATTTCTATAAAAAATATATATCTCGCCCTTGCAAACAAATATTGGCCAACTGGTGTTGGGGGATGGATAAGACACATGTGGAAATGGGATTTGGCGAAAAAGATAAAACTTTTTATTTGGTTATCTATGGAGAATAAAATTCTTACTTGGGACTCTTTGCAAAGGAAGGGATGGCAGGGACCAAATATTTGTTTTTTGTATTTCAAAGAGGTTGAATCTGTGTGTCACCTTTTTGTTTCTTGCATCTTCTGTCGGGAGGTGTGGAACATGTTTTTTAAAGACTTTGTTATTATGACTGCTTGGGAAGGCAATTCTTTAAGTGATTTCTTTGAGAATTGGCATAAAAAGGAGGCATCTTACCTAACACTTCCTTCCATCATCTGCTGGTTTGTATGGCTGAAGAGGAATAAATAGATCCTTGAAGGAAGAAAACCATCGATCTTCTCTGTTGTTTCAAAATTTAAATCCCTTCTCCCCTCGGTGACTCTGGTTAAGAAAGTAAAAGTCTGCATTACTCAGTCCCCTTGCCTTATTACTCCAATAGTGTGTTGGTTCAATGAGGTTGCACACTTAAGCGATCTTAGGTGTGGGGCGGGAGGCCTTATAAAGATCAGTGAAAATTCAGTTTATAAGTGGACCTTCATCCGTGGACAGGGGACAAACATGAGGGCCGAACTGATGGGAGCATGGGCGACTCTTTTCATAGCGCAACGATTGAATCTTGATGTGTTCTAGGTAATTGGTGACTGAAAGATAATCATTGAGTGGCTGAAGGATAGAGGCAAACTACAGATCACTTCCTTGATGGATTGGATGGATAGAATAAAATTGCTAAAAAACACGTTCAGAGAGATACACTTCACCCATGTCTACAGGGAGCTAAATATCGATGCATATTTCCTCTTGAAAAATGCACTTTCAAAGACTGAAGGCAAGTTAGAATACAACCAGTGGGTTGATGGAAATGAGGGGCCTACCCTTTCCATCAATCGTATTTAACAAACCTTGTCTTTTTTGGTTTTTTCACATTCCCGATGATCCTGGAGGTTAGGCCCAAGTAAATTTTGGCATCATTGCAGCTAGAGGACATCTTTATCTCTATTTTTGTAGTTCTTTTTGTTTGGATCTTATCCTAAGGAAAGACTCCTTTGTCTCTGGTTTTTTGGGGCTGAAAAGAGATGTGTCATTTTTTGAAAAGCCTTAGTGTTTATGACTTCTCTTAGAATTCTCCTTTTTGTAAAGGCTCTGGTATATGAAAATAATCGAGAGGCACGTGTGCCAAGTATCATAGTACATAATCCATATTTTCAAATAAAACATAAATCTTATAAAAAAAATTGAGGGATTACATATAGATCTAAAGGTTAAACAGTGACATGTCACCTACAGAGTTGAATGTCAAACCGACGGCTTGAGTATTTTCATCCCTTTTTTTTTTCAAGAAAAAAATTGCTCAATTATATTATCAATATAATTTTTTTACATCTCTAATCTCCACACAGAGATTTCGTCCACAGAATCTGTCACAACAAGTAAGACAACATAACCTTTGCAAAAAAAGAAAAAAATAGAGTTAAGGATTCGTCCTCAGTACTATGCAACATTCAAAAACAAAATGCCTAGCCTTTTTCTAGTTATCTGGCTAATAGTAATCACTATACCACAACATGACCAAAAATACTGATATGCCAACACATATGATTTTAAGTTCACATGATGACTAGTGAACTCTAATTTGTCTTCTGGGGCCTTCCACTCCATTTATCCAAAGGTGATAGGACATATAGTCCTCATTCTCTTCCAGGGCCTTCTTGGAAAGTTTGTTTGCTTCGACATTAAAGATCCTGTAGATATGTTGAAAATTTATGGATCTAAAATTCTTCGATAGATCTCTGATTCTCTTTTTCCAACCTTCCAATGCTGAAACCTGAAGTTTACCTTTGTCTAGAAGCCAGTCAATGATAACTTTCGAGTCCCCCATAATGTGAAGTCCAGTGATAGCTAAATTATGTGCAAGAAACATAGTTTTCCAAGCCCCAAGAAGTTCTGCTTTTGTATTCGTACCTCTGCCACCATTTAGTGTCCACTTTATTACCTTTATATCCAAAGTTTTTATAACTCCACCTGCTCCACACTGACTTCCATCCAACTTTGTTGCACCATCAAAACCATGCTAGTACATATCCTCTTTCCCGAGTAATCAAACAATCCCTGGGAAATTTATCTTTCTGAGTGTGAACAGTAAACTCTGTTTGAAATTTGGTTTTGTGAACAATAGCCAGAGAGGATGGTTTATGGTCTTCAAAGATAGCTTTATTACGCTCAGTCCAGATGTTCCAACAAATGAGTACAAAGGTTTGTGATGGAGTCAAAATCTCCTCGTGCCAATTTTTCATGCAATCCGACAGAGAATTCCCCTTCCAACAGTCCTTTACTTTCATATCTTTTATCATGTACGCCCAAATAGTTCTAGTAAATTTATAGTGAATGAAAAGATGGGATGTGGTTTTTGTATCCGACTTGCACAATGGATAGCGACCCGAGCCTTCCGAACCCCTTTTTTGAAGCGAGTCCCAAGTTAGAATTTTTCCTTCTAAAGCGAGTCAAATAAAAGCTTTAATTTTTAAAGGCATCTTCCAATGCCAGATAGATCTCCTCCAAGACTCAACTTTATTTAGATTTTTTGTTTTTATAATGTTCAAATAGAAATTTTTTACTGTTGGTATGCCTGACTCATCACCACCAGACCACATTAGCTTATCCTTCTCCGCATTTAAAAAATCCCTTGATTTAATAAGGTCCAATCTATAAAGATCCCATTCCATACCTAAAAATCCATTAAGGCCGAGATCCTTGTTCTTCTTCTAGTTTGTTGCCAGAGACTGATTCTCTGTGTTGATATATACTTGATCAAGTGTCTTGATATTCTTAATATCAAGTGCAGATTGCAAATCTCTCGAAATAAAAGAAGATTCCCCCATCCCTAAAATGTGATCCTTCCCTAAAGAAATTTGTTTACCATTACTTGGATTCCAGTACAAACCATGAGTAATAAGATGGACAATTTTAATCATACCACTCCAAATTCTAGAAACTCCAGAAACCTGGAATGTGATCGATCTAAGCCAGGTGACCATTGATCTGTTCCTTAAGTATTTGTCTCGAATGACCCTATGCCATATACCATTCCCATTTAATACTCTCCAGAATGTATTAACAGCCAAAGATTTTCTGAAGTCATAAATATTTTTGATACCCCAACCTCCATATGACTTTGGTAGTGCTATTTGCTCCCAATTACATAGATGTATCTGATGGGACTCATTATTATTTTTCCAAAGAAAATTAAACATCAGTTTTCTCAGCAAATTTAGAACAGATACATGGATAATTGCAAGTGATAACCAATAAATTGGTTGACTCTCCAATATGACCTTCAATAGAGTAAAACACCCTCCAATGGAAAGCCACCTGTAGCACCAATTACTAATCCTTTTTTCAACTTTCTTGATTAACCAACCCCAATCTTCGCAGCGCTGGAAACCAGATTTAATATAAAAACCCGAATATTTAAATCCCAGTTCCAAATCTATGAAGGTGTAAGGAAAAACCACCTTGAAAGGTAGTAGCTTCAAGTTTGAGAGTACAGCCTTATGAAAAGTGGATTTTGTAGTATTTATAGCTAAACCCGATGATGAGCAAAAGCATTTTAAGATCTTGTCAATTTCCCACCATTCCTGCATAATTACATTGGTCATAATGACCACATCGTCAACAAATAGAATGTGCAACATCCTCATAGTTTGTGATACTTTTATACCAGTCAATAACCTTGCATTTTGACTATCTTTTAAAAGTAAACTCAAAGCTTCCATAACAAGGATAAAAAGGAGAGGCAATAGCGGACAACCTTGTCTGATACCTCTTTCACTTTTAAAAAACTTTGAAGCCTTCCCATTGACCAGAATTGAATATGTATTGGAGACAACACATCCCATAATCCAATTTGTCATATTCTATCCAAGCCCAATCTGTAGAAGAATCAAACGGAGCGTATCCCAATTTATACAATCATATGCTTTTTGCAGGTCCAATTTTAACACCAGAGACTTAGTATTTTTCTTCTTAATAGTATGTATGCATTCATGCACTGTGCCAATGGCATCCTGAATCTGTCTTCCTTGGAGAAAACCCAGTTGCTCCTCTGAGAGCGATCTCGATAAAATAGGCTTTATTCTGTCCGCTGTAATCTTTGATATAATTTTGTAGCATAGATTACAAAGCAAGATCGGTATAAAATCCCCAAACTATTTGGGCTTGCTTACTTTGGGAATCAACGTAATGAAGGTTGAATTTAAAGCTCCAGGGATGAAACCTTTTACTCTGGATTCTTCCACCATCTCCAGTAGATCATCTCAGACTAAATAAAAAAACTTCTTGAAAAATTCCACAGTCTAGCCATTCGGGCCAGGGCTCTTGTCAACTTTGAATTTTTTTAATACCTTATTTATTTCCTCTTTTTCAACAGGCTTATATAGGTTTTCAGCTTCTGTGGTATCCACCATACAGTGATATAAAGAAACCACTTTTACCTGATCGATAGTCGAGATCCCATTCTGTAGATTATATATTTTTTTAAAGTGATTCAGTGCCATAACTTTAATGTTCTCCTGCCCTCTGTAGACCTCCCCTGTATCACCTTTAATTTCCCAAACATGCTTATTGTTTCGCCTGTAGCTAGCATAGTTGTGAAAAATTTAGTATTTAGGTCACCACTCTTCAACCAAGTCGCTCAACGTCGTTGGCACCAAAGCTCCTCTGATTCTTTTAGCAATAGATTCCTTTCAACTTCCAAATCTAATAATGTCACATCCATCATCGAGCTACATAAACCCTCCTCCAAATGATTTGTCCTGTAAGAAATCTCCTGATCTAGACTCGTAAGTCTAGTCGACTTTTTCTTTTTTTGTTCCTTTTGCCATCTTTTTGTAATAATTTTAAGATCTTTAAGTTTCCACACTAGTCGTTTTTGCTTGCTACCTTCTAACAAGTACTTAGGATATTTCCATAAGTCTGTCACCATTAAGATGAACTCCTTTTCCTTTTGCCACACAGGATTGAACTTAAACGGGTAAGCTTTGAATAAGGGAGGGATATCCAATTGTAAAAGAATCGACGCATGGTCAGAGACATATGGGTATTCTACCCAGGCTCTAAAGATACCAACCGATTCAACAAGATCTTCAGAAATGAAGGATCTGTCAAGTCGTTTAGCTATGTAATTATTTCCTTGACGACCGCTCCTCCAAGTAGGTACTAATTTCCTAGGCACAATGTTAACTAGTTTGTTTCTTAGGAAGAAAGATTTGAAAAAGTTTGCCAACGGTCCCAATAAAGCTGATCCACCCCAAATTTCATTAGTAGAAAGAGTCAAATTTAGATCACTTGCTAAAATAAATCCTTTTATACTCAGAAGTCCAGATAACTCCAAGTTCTCCCATAAATATTTTCGCTCCAAGCACGACCCATATACATTTAATAGATTCAACTGTCTTCCACTTTCTAAGCAAAATCCTGTCAAAAAGATTCCGCCACAAGTGAGAAATGGAATCAGATTGAAAATTTTTGGGTCCCATGATACCAGTAAGCCACTAGAGTTGCCTACATAATTAACTGCACATGATAACCAGCTTGGTCTAATGGAATGAAAAAAGGAACGAGCCTTTTCCGAATGAAACAATGTCTCCTGCAAAAATACAATGTTTGGTCGTGTCTTTTCCAAAGTACTTCTCATCGAGGCTAATTTCAGGGTGCCCTCGGTCCCCCTTAGGTTTAGTGAAAGAAGTAACATTACTTCGATCGAGCGAGGGCCTTCATCGCTCTAAGGGCCCCACCTTCGGTGGTTGATTGAGGAACAAGGGAATCTAAAGATACTAAGGTTGACTTTTTTCGGACGCTTCTTGTTTTTATCGGGGACAATTCAATACCCATTCCTCTAGACCAAGCATATTCCTTTCCAGCGTTTACATCATTTGACTTTGAACAACCAGCTTCCCCACTCCCGGTGTCACTCCTATAAATTGATTTCCCCTGAAATACATGTAGTTGCACAGTAGATTCCTTATCACAAATGAATGGAATAAGGGAATCTAGTAGTGCAGACAGAGTATAATCTCTTCTTCAGATTCTCTATACCCAGGTAGGTCTGTCGAAAAACTAAACCCCCCAGAATTCAATTGTTGTAAACAGTTTTATTCCGACTGTGGGGAGAGTTCAAGTGGAGGACTTTTGCTAGGAGTCAATTCGGAAGTCAAGGTCTGTCTATCAGAAGAGATCACCGTATCCAATCCCGAGTCCCCTAGCGAAGGTAAAGTAGAGGAAACTGGACAACCAATAGTAACACCAAGACAACCTAAAGTTCCTTTGACTAGAGAAGACCGAGGGATGCCATTTGTGGTCAACTTCTTTAAATGCTTGAAAGAATTAAGAAACTCTCTTTCCCAAACAGTCAGAGAATTAAAAAAACCTGGACAAAAAGTATGTAACTTACCCGAGACAGAGTCACTATTGTCCAGTGGAATAAAAGCAGGATTATCTACTAGTGTCTCACCCGAACCGTAAAATCCCGTCTCCATGGAAAAATACGACTCACAGTAGTCAGGTTTAGTCTCCTCCTGTTGAATATCCTCAAATTCAAATCCTTTACAGTCCCTCCTGAGATGTTTTGTACTTCTACAGATACTGCAGCGGAACGAAATGTCGAGATAGTCTAAATTCTGGAGGAAATGTTTCCCACACTATTCAATATCTAGAGTTTTCGGTAGCCCTTGATGAATATCGAGCTCAACCAGTGCTCTACCAACTTTCCTAGCAGATGCAGTAAGAACTCCTTTGTCTACCATAAGAAATTTTCCAAGTGAATTTCCGATTGCCGAAAGTGCTCCTTCATTCCACATAAACAGTGGAAGTCCTGGTAACAAAACCCAGAAGTGCCTTAATGAAAAGTATTTTGTTTCTGGGTTAAACACTATCCTCCAGTGTTTAAGCGTGAGACTATTCATGCCGTTTACCCAAACTCCATCTAATAGGGTATTCACATCTTCAGGGCTATTGCAAAGAAAGCCTAACCATCCTTTTGACAAAAAACAGGTCTCTAGAATATAGCCTAAAATAGGTAACCAAATGCATTCTATCCAACTGTTTAACTTCTCCGCGTTCATATTGCTATAAACAAATCTGCCTACTAAACCACAAAGTGCCATCCAACAGGTATCTTCTAGTCCAATGTCGGACCCTAGGACCATTTTCTTGTAGGACTTCTATCCCTGTAACCTTATACGGACGAAAATCATGGTATCTTGTGAATTACATTTCGAAATGGATAAAACGTTAAAACGTGAAGACACCAACAAAAGCACTTATAGGAAACAGTGAGAATTTTAAATGCTTGATGTAGTTTAAAAAAAGTTTTTTTTTTTTCATATTTTTAATTTAAATTAATTTAAAATTTGTTTAGAAATTATTAAAATTGCATATTTAAATGGTTGGATTCCGTATAGTCTGATTATTTATGGGTTTTTTTATAACTTTAAATTAAATCAATTTTTACATTCGAAAATGCAATTTAGACATAGACATACCAAAGTACCATTTCACAAAAAAAATGTGTCAGTGTCCTTTTGTCATTTGTCATTGTCGACTTTTCTGTGTGAGCAAGTGGCATCTTTATTTTTTATGCAAACTCTTAAAGCAGAGCAATGAACATCTTTTGCAATTCCAAGCAAAGTATTGTCAGTAATAAACTCATTAAGTGTCCTTTTGTTATTTGTCATTGTCGACTTTTCTGTGCGAGCAAGTGGCATCTTTATTTTTTATGCAAACTCTTAAAGCAGAGCAATGAACATCTTTTGCAATTCCAAGCAAAGTATTGTCAGTAATAAACTCATTAAATTTACATTCTTGGATAATGCGTCAGATTTAAGGGAGCATATCTTATATTTCAGTCATTCT
>ML802108.1:131205-158762 GCA_009831015.1 Picea engelmannii | reverse complement strand
GATCAACAAAATAACCATCAGGTACAGATTTCCATTGCCAAGAATGGATGATCTGATGGATTGCCTGAGTGGGGAAAAGTACTTTTCAAAGATTGATTTGAAGAGCGGATACCATCAGATTCGCATGAGGGAAGGCGATGAGTGGAAGACAATCTTCAAAACCAACGAAGGACTGTATGAATGGCTAGTCATGTCGTTTGGCTTGATGAATGCACCGAGTACATTTATGAGGTTGATGAACGAAGTCCTAAGGGAGTTCATCGGGAAGTTCGTCATTGTTTATTTGGATGATATACTGATTTTTAGTAAATCAGTGGCAGAGCACTTGAAGAATTTGGCTATAGTGATGCAGAAGCTATAGCAGGAAAAGTTGTTGATAAATATGAAGAAGTCCTCATTCATGAAGATAGAGGTCATTTACTTGGGTTTTTTTATTTCAACTAATGAGTCGAGGATGGACCCAGATAAGGTGGAAGTGCTTAAGAATTGACCATCACCGAGGAATGTCTTTGAGGTGAGAAGTTTTCATGGTTTAGCTAGTTTCTATCGGAAATTCATCAGGAATTTTAGTGGAATTAGCGCAGTGATGATGGATACAGTGAAGAAGTGGCATAAGTATTTTCACTGGATAGAAGAGGCAGAGAAAAGTTCCAATCTGTTGAAGCGGAAGATCACGGAACAACCGGTTTTGGTGTTGCCGGATTTCCGGAAAACATTTCAGGTGAAATGCGACGCAAGAGGGTTTGCCATAGAAGCGGTCTTGAGTCAGGAAGAAAAACTGATTGCATATTTCAGTGAGAAACTGTATAAGGAAAAGGTGAAATACTCCATGTATGATAAGAAATTCTATGCCATCATACAGGTGTTGAAGAAGTGGAGGCATTACTTGATCCTGAAAGAATTTGTATTGTACAGTGATAACCACGCATTACAGTTTGTGACTCAACAGGAAAAGTTGAATCAGAAACATGCCAAATGGGTAGAGTATATGAAAAAATTCACATTTGTGGTTAAGCATATTTTGGGTACTGCTAACAAAGTTGTTGATGCTTTGAGCAGGAAGTGTTTTCTGTTGCAGGAATTCCGAGTCAAAACATTGGGTTTTGAGGATCTCAAGAACATGTACGCAGGTGATGCAGATTTTGCAGAAGCGTATGAAGAAGCTGAGAATCCAGTTCTCAGAGATAGAAGCCCATGGATAGACTATATGATCCAGGAAGGATTGCTTTTCAGAGGCAATCAACTGTGTATTCCAAATTTCTCCATGAGGGAGAATCTGTTGAAGGATAAACACAATGGGGGATTGGCAGGACATTTTGGCCATGAAAAAATGTTCGCGAAGATGAATGAGTCATATTTTTGGCTGGGAATGCGATAATATGTCAAAATATTTGTAGACAGGTGTAGAATTTTCCAGCATTCGAAGGGGAGGAAGAAAAATGTGGGATTCTATCAACCGTTACCCATACCAGAAAGGCCATGGGATGCGATAAGCATGGATTTTGTATTGGGGTTGCCAAAGACACAAAGAGGTGTTGATTCAATCTTTGTGGTAGTGGATAGGTTTTCTAAGATGACACACTTCATCCCATGCCAAAAGACCATCGATGCGACTCACATCGTGAACCTATTTTTCAAGGAGGTCATTCGACTTCATGGGTTGCCGAAGAGTATAGTTTCGGACAGAGACACTAAATTCATAGGGCATTTTTGGAGGACCTTATGGAAGAAGCTGGGAACTAAATTGATGTTTAGTTCTTCTTATCATCCTCAGAAGGATGGACAAACATAAGTGGTCAAAAAAAGTCTGGGAGACTTGCTGAGAAGCTTGGTGACAGAACACCACAGCAGTTGGGACCATATATTACCACAGGCAGAGTTTGCATACAATGATTCAATGAACAGATGCACAGGGAAGAGTCCATTTCATATTGTGTATGGGATGCAACTGAGAGGATTTTCTGAACTGAGGGATTCATAATAGACTACTACTAGCAGCGCTAGTGTAGAAGAATTCATTGAGGAGATGAAGGAACTTCACTATAGGGTGAAGGAGAAGTTGTTGAAATCAAACCAGGAGTATAAGCGCAGAGCAGATCAGCATCGGAGACAACTTCAGTTTGAAGTTGGTGATCTAGTTTTGGCACACTTGAGGAAAGAAAGGTTCCTGAAGGGAACATATAATAAGTTAAAAATGAAGAAAATCGGGCCATGCAAGGTCTTGAAAAAATTCAGATAAAATGCTTATGAGATTGACTTGGCAGATGTCATCAAAATATCTTCGATATTCAATATCGCAGATTTATACCCATATGGAGTAGGAGAAGAAGCAATTGGAGATGCACTGCCAGTGATCCAGTGGGTGAAGCAATTGCCAGTTGCAGCAAAGTCACAAATGGAATGCATACTGGACAAGAGAGTCGGTAAGAAGACCAGAAGGAAAGAATACTATGAATATATGGTCAAGTGGAAAAACCATCCAATGGAAGATGCCAGCTGGGAGACAGAAGTGGAGATACAGAAGCATGGACAGACTGTGAAGGAGCTCATGGACAGGATCCCATGAAAATTTTCAAGCCGAGGAGTATGATGCAGGAGCATTGCCAACACAACAAGTGAGCTAGCGCGAAAGCGGAGGACAGCTGGATAAGTCAGCACAAATTTTGAAATTCCCTTGAAGCTATTGAGTGAACATTAATGTGAAGATTTAATGAAGCGCACTTTGTATATTGTAATGGACCTTGAGTGGAAAGCTCTCGTCCTTTAGTAGATAGTCGACATTTAATATAGTTAATGTTGGTAGATAGGAAATTAATTCTAGAATTGATATCTTTAGGAAGCAAGAGGGAAACGGGATATAGACACCCTCATTGTTCATTTGTAACATTATTATCAACGAAGAGCAAGAGCATGCAGAGAACTGTGTAGAGAACATCCATGTACTGATATTTGAATTAATAGAAGAAGATTTGATTAAAATTCATGGTTATGTGTCTATTCTCTGTGTATTGATGTTGCGCTCATGAATTTTCATTTCTTGTCATGCATTTTCTTTTATATGTTGTTTATATGATTTCATGGTTGAATTGAAGTCTCAGAGGGTGAAGGAGTGAGTTTCAATTGTTTCTCTATTTGAGCCAGAGATTCCTGCAAGGAGTGCAGTTGAAGTGTCCGCAAGGAGTGCGTTGACAAAGGGTTCAGGTAGAGAGAGATTTTGTTCTCATTCATCCCAGAAGTGAAGTTGGGAAAATAATCCATGCAAGGAGTGTGCAGGATGAGGGAAGTTTAGGGTTGCGAACTTGAATGAAACATTTGATAGACTGCTGCTGCAAGTGTGCGCAGAGTCGAAGACTTCAAAACTTAGACGGTTGTTGAAGGTTTTCTGCAAGGAGTGCATGCAAAGTTTCTTTCTGAGGACTTGGAATTCATGGAAATCTCAGGAAGGATAGGTATTCGAATTCGTCGAAGGATTTCACAGAGAAGTTGTGTTTGAATTGTTCAAGCAGACGTTACAGGTTCGCGCGCAGCTGAACAAGTCTTCGTGGAGGAAGTACTTGACTCATTTTCTCAAAATAGATCAGGGAAGAACAGACGGGCAAAATTCTCCGAGGAGAATCTGCGAGTTCCCGTAAGCCGTCAGATCTCCCAAAGGTGCAGGGAGGTTACAGTGCAAGTGTGGAAGAGGTTCAAAGCTCAAGAGGGGCAGAGTCATTGATCCGAGCCATAGGGGCCGTCGGATTCACACACATATCGTGGATCGAGGTTTCATGAGTCGAACCTCCAAAACATTGCAAAAGGAATTGTGATATTACGATACACAATATCCCGACAGTTAAAGGGCAAGTGTGTGTGGGGCCACAGGAAGTTAGTGGAGGACAGGTGGCACGTGCATCAGAGTTCGGGAAAAGTAAGGTCCCGAAACATAGGACATCAGGATTCGCGATCCCGTGAAACCCAAAATCCCAATAGAGGTGACTGGAAGTGGAAAGCCATCTCGCACGTGTGCATCAGATTTTCGGCACATCGGGTATCGGGAGTCGGTAAACCAAAGTGCTCGATATTGCGAGTAGTGAAGTCGCGATAGAGCAGAAGTCTCGACAAGGTAAGACAAGGTCAGTGTTGAATAAGGTATCGGGTCTCAGCAATCCGAGGGCATAGCGTTCGACCTTTGAACTTGCGAAGTCGCGAGTTCCAGTTCCCTGATAAGTAAAGAGAGGGGGATCGCGTGAAGAGATCTGTGGGTGTAGATTTCCCGATAGGGAAATAGAAGAACCTTGGAGTTCTTCGGGCCATGAGAAGAAGAAGAACATGTGCTAACGTGGAGGAAATTCCGACCTGTGGGTTGTGGAGCCAGGGCGTCGGCATCACTAGCCTATCTTCTAGTGCATTTTAGGATGACACCAAAGAAAAGTTTATAAATATGGAATTATGACACGCTAAGGGGCAAAAATTTTAATCATTAAATTTACCTTTGTCCTCCTTCTAGCACCATTTGTTCACGGGAAAAAATGACCACCGTCAATTGGATGAGCGAGTCCGTTCAAGGGTTGTCTAAAAAACCCAATCCAGTGGGTGTAACTCATTTTGATGGGTCTAATGGATCCATTAGCCAATCTAAGAATCCTAAAAGAAATGAATAAAAGAGAGAAATAACTAACTAATTACTAAACATTATATATATATATATATATATATATATATACATATATATATATATACATATGTTCTAATGTAACTGTAGTAGTTGTATTTAAGCAGAAGGTATACAATTCTCATTTATTTACATGATTTACAAGCTGCAAGTTTTAATCAAAACTTACGAAAATCGATGTGAAAAATAATTTCTTCTAGGAAGTAGTTAAAGAAAGAACATAAAAATATTTATTGTTTTTCTTTTATAAATTTAGAGAATCTTGCGAAAAAAAGTTTATGGAACATGAACATGTGGATAGTCAAAGTTGAACCATACATTCTAGTTTCAATGATATGTAAATGATAGAAAAATACAAAGAATCTATCCTACCAGTGAATTAGTGATGTGTATCCAAGCATCTGCATGAGTGGTGAACATCCAACTACCATGTCGAGGAGAGAAATCTGCAATGAACCTTTTGATTGTTCTAAATAAATTCAGAACATGTATTGGTAGCTTAGGTATTAATGACAAAAAAGGAAACAAGAACATAAACCTGTGATCTCATAATTATACATGATTACATCAAGATAAATCTGGAAGCAATCTATTCATTTTATCATTCAATTTAAAACTCAAAGATAAATCCCATTATTTAAATTGAATATATAATCACATCATTTGTACTTTGATGAAGCAAATGATAGATGGTATTTATAAATAAAAACCTCCTACACATCACAGATCAGTTAATCTAAAGATATCAGACCTACACATGTAACATGATTAAAAAAACATAAACAACAACATTATAAACAAAAGGCTAAACCCAAAATGCATATATGTCATTCTATTAATTTTTGGAATCACTTGTCCATTCTGTAGTCCTGGAAGAATTTTTGAGATAATAGACGTTAAACATTGGAAAAATTAATACATAAATGACAATAATTAACCATTTATTGATAAAATAGACTAAAGATAATTTAAATCAATGCATAATCAATTATTCAAAGAATGTGAAGATATTATAATGAAAATAAAACCATTTTACTCACAGGACAAAAGCCATTAAGAAACCTAGAATTCCATATTCTTCTTTGAAAATACTCACCCATTCTCCCAAAGATTCCAACAATCCATTACTCCATTTAAAAAGAAATAAAAAGTTTACAAAAGTAGTAATATACAAAATAGAAATGATTAAAATCCTCCTCTCAATTTCTTGGATCCCATGGCTCTGAACTTTCTCATATATTTATACAATGAATGAACAATCTGGGCGTCACTTATAATTTCTTCCACCTAAAATTTGTCTCGTAAAAAGACATCAATATCTCTCAAATCGTGCATTGTTTTGGGAAAATATCGAAGGGGAAAGTAAATGGGTCCATTTTCATTCTGGGTTTTCAACCGTTTCTTCAAATTCCTCACGGTTTGGCTGCAATCAGTTCTGCAAAATCGTCTATCTGATCTCGACGCCTTTCCAAATTTTATCTGTTGTTTCTCATAAAGTTATTTGTAGCAATCCAAAATTATTTTTGGATCAATCATATTGAACGTATTTGGATAATAAAATCAATCCATGATCAGATCCGTATCAAATATTTGATAATAGAAACCTGTGAAACAAAAAGAAACCTAAATTAATAACCTAAAAATTGAGAATAAAACAAAATCTAGAACAATAAAATAAAAAATGAATTTAAACTAACTATAAGTTCTAAACAAACATTGTTTATAATGATCCTAAAACTCTAGAAGCTTCAGGTTAATGGAGAACAGAAAAATATTAATTTTGTTTTTTTACAAAATCAAACAAATGATAGATAATTCTTTTATTATTATTATTTTGAAATGAGATGCAAAATGAAAACATAATTTAATTAATTAATATCACCAAATGATTTCATGAAAATAAGAAACCAACCAAGATATTATTTGATGAAGTATTGAACACATTATTCAAAATAGTCAAACTTGTTAATGAGCAAAATAAAGAATGCATAATCATAATTTAAACGAAAGTAAACAATTGACAAAAATTAAAGTTTTTGTTTAAATTGAGATTGATATGCTCGTTTCTAAATTTTGACATATACTCTCGTAACAAATGTCTCATACTATAGTGAATGTCTTAAGTTTGTCTCAAAGCAAGACAAGGTATGGAACTATTTGAAAAGGTTGATTATGTAGCTCATTATAATTATCAGGATTCTAATGGGGGCCCTTTAAATTTTGTAAAAATTTAGGGGAAGTTGTTGGGGCCCAACAAATGACGACTTACTAGGTGAAGCAGTTATCTATGATCTGATAATATTTCATCTTAGGAAGAAAATAATAAGACTTGAAAAAATATTTAAGCTCCTTGAAATAAATTCACTCGCAATCCATATAGTATTAGGATAAGCTCAATGCAATAACCTGAAAAGAGAATTTTATTTGCAGAGGACTATAACCTAAAATAATGTCTTAATCAAAGAGTCACGATGTTTATAAAAGAACTTCAATATCGTTGACAGATCCACTACTGGCAACAAGCATCCATAGCCTCGACAAGGATGTCATTCAACCCACTCAAATGCTTTAATCACATCCAATAGTTGTATCTACATCATGTATACTTCCATAAAAGTTAATTTAAAAACATAAGTGCTTTCAACCCTATTAAGCCAATTTTAATTGATAATACAATCATAGATTTCTTGATGACAAAGAGAGCAGGGTGATACTCGAGGTTAATTGCAATACAGGTGAATAGTTTATTTATTTTCTTTCAAAACTAGAAGTTTTATCATGGTTTAAATATTTTAGATTTCCTTTAAGAAATCAAGACCTTTTGAATTATTTCAAATTGCTTGAAAAAAACAAGTCTTAAAATAAATTTTTCCTTCGACAATAGCATTTTGATTAGAAATATTTTGATTCAAAAGGATAGATAAGAAGGAAACTCATTCAAACCAATCAAAGAAAAAAAAAAACACACAACAAACCAAATCAAATTTTATTAATGGGATTCAACATCAGAAGTACACAAAATCAAAACAACAAAAGAAAACTTTTCAAGAAACGATTTTGGCCAAAGATAAACCTTAGCTTTTGGATCCACTAGCATCTCACAGTAAAATAAAGGAAGAAATAAATCATATAAAATATCATGTGCGAGAAAGTTATTTTCTTAATATATTGATGCACGAGATGTTACTTTGACCAAGCATTATTATTCAAAATAAAAGAGACTAAAAGAAAATAGAAAAATCCTTATTAAGATGAGTCTTGTCCTACTGGTGGCACCTTGGGTCGGGGTTGAATTGATAGTTCAAATTTAGTTATCTCTTTACTTTCCATTTAAAATTTTCATGGTGATACTACGTTTTCGAAAAGAAATATTCAATGAAAAGCAGAGAGAAAAATATTTAAAGTGGACTTCCCCGACAACATTCATATTATGGTTCTCTTGGTGTACCCATTTGTGTTCATAACTACTGTAACAGACCTCCCATTTTGTACGACAACAAACCTCTCATAACAAACTGTTCTATTAAGTTTTGGAATCACTTGTCCATTCTGTAGTCCTGGAAGAATTTTTGGGATAATAGACTTTAAAGTTTGAAAAAATTAATATATAAATGATAATAATTAACCATGTATTGATAAAATGGACTAAAACTAATTTAAATCAATGCATAATCAATTATTCAAAGAATAAGAATATATTATAATGAAAATAAAACCATTTTACTCATAGGACAAAAACTATTGAGAAACCTGGAATTCCATATTCTTCTTTGGAAATACTCACCCATTCTCCCAAAGATTCCAGCCATCCATTACTCCTTTTCACAAAAAATAAAAATCTTACAAAATAAATAATATACAAAATAGAAAGGATTAAAATCCTCCTCTCAATTTCTTGGATCCCATGGCTTTGAACTTTCTCATATATTTATACAATGAATGAACAGTCTGGGCATTACTATTAATTTTTTCCACTTGAAATTTGCCTCATAAAAATATATCAATATCTGTCAAATCGTGCATGGTTTTGGGAAAATATCAACATGGAAGGTAAATGGGTCCATTTGGGTTATGGGTTTTCAACCATTTCTTCAAATGCCTCATGGTTTGGCTGCAATCAGTTCTGGAAAATCCCATGTCTAATATTGACGCCTTTCCAAATTTTATCTGTTGTTTCTCATAAAATTATTTGTAGCAATCCAAAATTAGTTTTGGATCAATCATATTGAACGTATTTGGATAATAAAATCAATCCATGATCAGATCTGTATCAAATATTTGATAATAGAAACATGTGAAACAAAAAGAAACCTAAATTAATAACCTAAAGCTTAAGAATAAAACAAAATCTAGAACAATAAAATCAAAAATGAATTTAAACTAACTATAAGTTCTAAACAAACATTGTTTATAATCATCCTAAAACTCTAGAATCTTCAAGTTAATGGAGAAGAGAAAAATATTAATTTTGGTTTTTTACAAAATCAAACAAATAATAGATAATTCTTTTATTATTATTATTTTTAAATGAGATGCAAAACGAAAAAATAATTTAATTAATTAATATCACCAAATGATTTCATGAAAATGAGAAACTTGCTAATGAGAAAAAGAAAGAACGCATAATCATAATTTAAACGAAAGTAAACAGTTGAGAAAAATTAACGTTTTTGTTTAAATTGAGATTTCTATGCTCGTTTCTAAATTTTGACATATACTCTCGTAATGAATGTCTCATAGTATAGTGAATGTCTTAAGTTTATCTCAAAGCAAGCCAAGGTATGGAACTATTTGAAAAGGTTGATTCTGTAGCTCATTATAATTATCAAGTTTCTAAAGGGGGGCCTTTAAATTTTGTAAAACTTTAGGGGGAGTTGTTGGGGCCCAACAAATGGCGACTTACTGGGTGAAGCAATTATCTCTGATTTGGTAATATTTCATCTTAGGAAGAAAATAATAATACTTTAAAAATAATTTATTGGTATTGGTATCATGTGTGCATTTACCCGCTGCCAGGGAGCCTGTTCAGTACCCCGACGGGTTTACACACACTTCCCACACATAATTTCTTTCAACCCTCTTATGTCAATTTTAAATAATAACACAATCATGGATTTCCTGATGACAAAGAGAGTGGGGTGATACTAGAGGTTAACTGCAATACAGGTGAATAGTTTATTTATTCTCTTTCAAAACTAGAATTTTTATCATGGTTTAAAGATTTAAGATTTCCTTTAAGAAATCATCTAGAGAATGGGGAAGCACTTAAAAGTTATTCCTTAATAATATGGACGTCGTAAAAAGTTTAAAAATTATTGTAATTATCAAAGATTTAAACCACATCTCTGGTGTAATACTCTGACAAAGACAATTTGAGGACAAAATGAAAGTGACAATTGACTTTAAAATCAATTGTCTGAGCTATATCTTAATATTAGAACCTTTTGAATTATTTCAAATTGCTTGAAAAACAGAAGTCTTAAAATAAATGCTTCCTTCGACAATAGCTTTTTGATCAGAAATATTTTGATTAAAAAAGACAGATAAGAAGGAAACTCATTCAAAGAAATCAAAGAAAACAAAAAACACACAACAAGCCAAATCAAATTTTATTAATGGGATTCAAAATCAAAACTACACAAAATCAAAACATCAAAAGAAAATGTTTCAAGAAACGATTTTGGCCAAAGATAAACTTGAGATTTTGGATCCACTAACATCTCACTGTAAAATAAAGGAAGAAATAAATGATATAAAATATCACGCGTGAGCAAGTTCTTTTCGTAATATATTGATGCATGAGATGCTACTTTGACCAAGCATTATTATTTAAAATAAAAGAGACTAAAAGAAAATAGAAAAATCCTTATTAAGATGAGTGCAGTCCTACTCATGGAACCTTGGGTTAGGGTTGAATTGATAGTTCAAATTTACTTATCTCTTTACTTTTGATTTAAAATTTTCATGATGATACTACGTTTTTGAAAAAATATTCAATGAAAAGAAGAGAGAAAAATATTTAAGGTGGACTTCCCTAACAACATTCATATTATGGTTCTCTTGGTGTACCCACTTGTGTTCATAACTACTGTAACAGACCTCCTATTTTGTACGACAACAAACCTCTCATAACAAGTGAATTTTTTTTTGTGAGTGCATGTGTACAAGGGTAATAATGAAATTATTCTCTGTGTTGCAACATGAAGACGAACATGACACATACAACTGCGAAAACCACATAACGACCTAAGACACACATCAAGCATCTAGAAGTAATGCACGACAATCAACCGATGAAAAAAATAATACTGAGTACCCTCCCATCCTACCCTAGAATGGTTAGGACCTCCAGGACACATAAGCAATGCTCAATCCCTGGTTCCCATCGATTTTGACCATTCAAGGTCTCAGGGCTAGTGACTGTTCTAAGGAACTAGGAGGTGTCTACATCCCGCCCGACACAATCAAGATAAAAACTAAATATGCTAAGACAACAACATTGATGATGATAAAAGAACAATATTGTTCTATGAATCAGCCACACATCACATAAATTCCAAGGTGCAAGATAATTTGATTACTAAATCCATCATAAAACGACATAAGTTCATGCACAAAGTAATCAACTTTATTTTATTTTCAAGGTTCAATGACAAACATCTACTTTACACCAAGGCACATGATTAATCCATAATTAAATTCAACTATAATTACCCTTTTAGTGGTAGATGAAGTAACTACACCCAAGACTGTCCATACATATCATGGTGCAAAATAAATATCAGTTAATTCATGGAGCAAGGAAATCAATTTACATAATAAGTCTCACATCCTAAAATTTCATGGTGCACAAATTCTATTATAAACTTACAAATTCGATCATACATCAGCATCTCCTATGGGCGCAAGAGTAACCACATTCAAAACAGGTTTAAAATTGCACCACAATCTAGATGTATCTCATTAATCTTCATCTTAAATGACATGTGTTGAATGCATCACTTACAAACAACAATATTGATTATTTTTGCAGAATTCGTTTTGTATAACTTTTCTGAACTTTACTTAAAAAATATTATGACTAAGAGAAAGTCTCTTGTACCACAAACAAGACAATCCCATACACTGATCAAAATCTGGACCAGGGGGAAAAAATTTGCTCAATTTTCAAAGTGCTCGAAATGTGACGAAAACAGTGCTATTGCGTCTGTCTCATCTTCCTGATTCTAGCAGTATATTTACTTTCTCAAACGGAGTCCGTATCGAGAAGATATCGCGATCTGTTCGTCGAGCCAAACAGGTAAAAATTTGATGTTGACTAGGTAGTCCGTACATGCTAACTTGACAGAGGCCGTACAACTGACGTGGTGACCGTATGGTGATGTGGCACCTGTCGATGTGGTAGACAACGTGGTAGGTGACGTGGCAATCGTTGATTGGTTGTCAGTGGGCGAGTTATATTGCGACACGTGGCATCTAGTTGGGAAAATGTTAGGGTACCACATGGCCCAATCAAGGGCTGCCACGTGGCACCCATTTATTGGCTGTTGGTGTTTGTGTTGTTGTTCAAAATTTTGATAGACCACCGGTTTCGAACCCGGAACCTCCACGCGCTATGCAAAGCCTTTGCAATGTCAACATAACCAACGCGCCACCATATTGGCTCATACAATGTAATGGTTTTTATTTTATTTAAGTTTGAATTATTCATATGCCAAAGGGGGGTCAGGCTGGGGCTTAGCCCCGACCCCGATTCTATGCAATGAAACATGTGACCACGTTTTTATACACCATATGTGCGTGGTTTGGAGTATTAACCGTGTATTTAAATGTGCATGGAGTTGAATGCACGAACCATATATTATATATGTATTGTGTTAACATATATGCCATGTTTAAACATGCGCGCGCTTGGTGTGTGCGGTTGCACAGTTATGACAACAACCCATGAGTTTTTAACCAATCATTTTAAACATGCGGTTTCAAACAGTTGGCACGGTTTTAAAACCGTTAGCCTTTTTGTCCATAGCCCGAGGTCGTATGACCCAGGTGACCGAGTGCTAGGCAGTTGGGGGCTGGAGGTGCCCTAACCATCCTACGGTTTGCACCATTTGCACGGTTGCACCCGGTGCCAGGTTATAACGTGTTTTGGGACCGTGTTCTTGGTTCATGCACACAGAGGTGCGTTTTGTAGAGCCAGTTCCAGCAAAGTTGAAGGAGGAAGATGGAGGAGGCCTAACTTCTTCATCGTTTGGCCGTTTCAGGTGCCGTAAAAGCCCAAATAGGGGTTTTTGGACGTGATGGATACATTGGTGCCATTGTCATAGCCATTTGAAGACTTCTTCTACAATTTTTTCACCATTGAAGTTTCAGGAAGCTCCAGGGAACTTCAAGCCCTCTTTGATGGAGGACATGGTTTGGTGAGCCTATGTTTGTTTTCTGTGATTGAATAATCATTTTTGGCTAATCGATATGCTATGAACACATTGGGACAGGTTTCAGAGGCTTTTGAGAACTTTTACAGGTGTTTTTTCCACAAAGAAGCTCAGGGAAGCTTATGGCCACATGTAGAAGAGGTTATGCCCGGATGAGCCATGATCCGTTTTCAGAGTTGTATTAGTCATTTTTGGGGTTTTTATGTGTTCTGATCTCAATGGTACAGTATGTTTTTCCATTTGAGTTGAGAAGCAGCTTGTAAAATAAATTTTGACTAATTAATCCCAGAGAGCCAAGTCCATTATGGAGGCTCAAGGAGATGTAGCCCAGAGGGGGGTGAACTCCTTTATCCTGTTGTGATTGTTCTGAGTTTGATGGTTTATTTGATGTAAGTTGTGTTGATGTGTATTTATTTGAAGTATATATTTAACCATTTACAAGAACATTTCCTCACACATAAGCATTTATAAGAAGATACATGAGTTTAACACATAAGTTTTTATCTTGCATATTTATACACATGAAGAAAGGTCCTGTAAAGTTTATTTTAATGAAGTAGGGGTGATTGCATAGCATAACAAGTCAGACTTCTATTTTCAGATCAAGTGGTATCAGAGCATAAGTTTGTTTCGCTCATGTGTTTTCCATTGATAGCTTGAGATTTTAGCTATTGGTATTGTGCAAGTTTTGTGTTGAAGTTTGATACCTTGCAAGGATGGCAGAAGCTTCAAGCATTAATAGTTCTCATACATTTTCATTATCTCAATTCTTTAACAAAGAAGAGATTCTAACTTTGAGAGATTTGATGAAAGAGATGTGTGAAGACAGGAATAAGAGCATTGTTCTTGAAGAGCAGTTGATGGCCATGAAGTAGGAGAAAGACTAGCTTTTGCAAAGGTTGCATGAGATGGAGATTCAACTCCATGAGGCAAAGGAAACCCTTACCAATTACATGCATGAACAGAAGGTATGCAATGCTAGTTTATATTCTAATTCCTCTAAAGATGAATGTTTTGGTGGTTTTGAAAGTCACACAAGAGGAATAGGGTCCAAGTTGTTGTTTAAAATGGGCTATGAAGGTAAAGGTTTGGGTAAGCATGCACAAGGCATTGTTAAGCCTATTGTTGTTGAAGAAAGACCCAGGTATTATGGTATTGGATATGAACGACAAGATGGATCAAATTCCAAAGTCGAGGAAACAAGGGAAAAAGTTTCAAACATAAACTTTGTTTCAAGTTCACCTCCTCAGGAAGGCTTTAAAGGTGAAAGTTCAAGAACTTTTGTTGAAAGTTGAATCCCTTCAGCATGCGAGGCTTGTGTTCAGGATGAATGCAAATGTGAGAGTTTTGACAGTGATGAGGACAAGAACATTGTTGATGGTCTTCAAAGGAGAGCTTGTAACTCTTTAGATTCACCTCCTCAAAGAGGCGATAAAGGTGAATGCTCCAGGTATAACTCTGCTTATCATTCAGTTGCATTTGATTATGTTAAGCATGATAGATTTATATGTAAAACTGGAAGAAAGAATCCATGTACGTATTGTGGTTTGTATAACCATCATGTTTCCAAATGTTGGAAAAGATTAACCGCTTTCAGGAAATTGTCCAAGCAAAGACAGTGTGAAAAGAGGATGCAAAAGATTTGCACTCACTGTCAGAAGCGGGGTCACCTCATTGACCAATGTTGGACGTTGCATCCAACTACTCATCCACAGTACATGAAGCAAATGGATAAAGAGTTTGGCCAGAATGGAAGAGGAGATTCCATCATCGATGTGAGTCAGGATGATTCACAAGAGGACGATGTTCAGTCGGAAAAGTCATCGTTGAGTTGGCTTGGTAAGAAATGGTTGGAATTCTTGAGCAAGTGAGGCTTGCGTTTGTCTGTTGTAAATGCACTTTTCAGTGTTATATGTGCATTTATGGGAAGCATGATAAGTTGCAGCCATTTATATTTTTTGTATTCAACTCTTAAGTACCCATATGTTTTGGGGTTGTACTTATGTTTGTACCGGAAGGAGAGTTGAAGAGTCATGAACATGCATTTGTTTTTATGTATGTGTAATCAGTGAACCTGGTGATGGTTCATCATGAGTGATTCATGATTGTTAAATGATTATGTATCATGTTTGTCGACTTGTCAGTTTGGGAAGGTTGATGTTTCAATGAGTCTCGACTGGTGTTGATGATTTTCTGACGATTATGTTGTGTCGATCGTGTTGTCCGACTTGTGTTTAGTCGATGGTGTTTTTTTACTTGAAAGATGATTTTGAATACATCGAGATGCAGGAAAACGCCATGTACTTTGATGAAGTATAGGATGCGATAGTTTGTTTGAGGAGCAAAAGATTTTTGTTGGCATCATTTTTCAGTCTTGTATAATTTGTTTTCAAGATTGATGGTTTTTCTTGGCTTGTGACAAGATGTCGCAGGAGGTTTTTGCAGCCATTGGAGAGATTATTTTGTTGACGCCAAAAAGTTCGAAGAGAGACTTGATTCTCAGTGGGAAGGTTGGCATTCTTCCAAGCACAGAGAGAGCAGTGGGTCAGCAGCAGCCAGAGAGCAGTGGTTGAAGGACATAGCCAGTTGCAGCGCATGGCATGTCAAAGTGTTCAGGTGATTGTCGAAAAGATTTTGATATGACTTGAAAGTAGACAGATAAGCTTTTGTGGGTCCAAAAGCCTTTCAGTGGGAAGGTGTGATCAAAATTTGGACCAGGGGGCAAAAATTTGCTCAATTTTCAAAGTGCTCGAAATGTGACAAAAATGGTGCTATTGCGCCCATCTCGTCTTCCTGATTCTGGTGGTATATTTACTTTCTCAAATGGAGTCCGTATGGAGAAGATATCGCGATCTGTTCGCCGAGCTAAACAGGAAAAAATTTGATGTTGACTGGGAAGTCCATACATGCTGACTGGACAAAGGCCGTACAGCTGACGTGGCGACCATACGGTGATGTGGCACCTGTCGATGTGGCAGATGATGTGGTAGGTGATGTGGAAATCATTGATTGGTTGTCAGTGGGCGAGTTATATTGCGACATGTGGGATCTAGTTGGGCGAATGTTAGGGCGCCACGTGGCCCAATCAAGGGCTTCCATGTGGCACCCATTTATTGGTTGTTGGTGTTTGTGTTGTTGTTCAAAATTTTGATAGACCACCGGTTTTGAACCCGGAACCTCCACGCACTATGCAAAGGCTTTGCAATGTCAACATAACCAACGCGCCACCATATTGGCTCATACAATGTAATGGTTTTTATTTTATTTAAGTTTGAATTATTCATATGCCAAAGGGGGGTCGGGCCGGGGCTTAGCCCTGACCCTGGTTCTATGAAATGAAACATGTGACCACGTTTTTATACACCATATGCACGCGGTTTGGAGTATTAACCGTGTATTTAAATGTGCGCGGAGTTGAATGCACGAACCATATATTATATATGTATTGCGTTAACATATATGCCATGTTTAAACATGCGCACAGTTGGTGTGTGCGGTTGCACAGTTATGACAACAACCCGTGAGTTTTTAACCAATGATTTTAAACGTGCGGTTTCAAACAGTTGGCACGGTTTTAAAACCGTTAGCCTTTTTGTCCATAGCCCGAGGTCGTATGACCCAGGTGACCGAGTGCTAGGTGGTTGGGGGCTGGAGGCGCCCTAACCGTCCTACGGTTTGCACCGTTGGCATGGTTGCATCCGGTGCCAGGTTATAACGTGTTTTGGGAGCGTGTTCCTGGTTCATGCACACAGAGGTGCGTTTTGTAGAGCCAGTTCCAACAAAGTTGAAGGAGGAAGATGGAGGAGGCCTAACTTCTTCATCGTTTGGCCGTTTGAGGTGTCGTGAAAGCCCAGCTAGGGGTTTTTGGACATGATGGATCCATTGGTGCCATTTTCACATCCATTTGAAGACTTATTCTACAATTTTTTCACCATTGAAGTTTCAGGAAGCTCTAGGGAACTTCAAGCCCTCTTTGATGGAGGACATGGTTTGGTGAGCCTATGTTTGTTTTCTGTGATTGAATAATCATTTTTGGCTAATCAATATGCTCTGAACACATTGGGACAGGTTTCAGAGGCTTTTGAGAAATTTTACAGGTGTTTTTTCCACAAAGAAGCTCAGGGAAGCTTATGGCCACATGTAGAAGAGGTTATGCCCGGATGAGCCATGATCCGTTTTCAGAGTTGTATTAGTAATTTTTGGGGTTTTTATGTGTTCCGATCTCAATGGTACAGTCTGTTTTTCCATTTGAGTTGAGAAGCAGCTTGTAAAGGAACTTTTGACTAATTAATCCCAGAGAGCCAAGTCCATTATGGAGGCTCAAGGAGATGTAGCCCAGAGGGGGGTGAACTCCTTTATCATGTTGTGATTGTTCTGAGTTTAATGGTTTATTTGCTGCAAGTTGTGTTGCTGTGTATTTATTTGAAGTACATATTTAACCATTTACAAGAAAATTTCCTCACACATAAGCATTTACAAGAAGATACATGAGTTTAACACATAAGTTTTTATCTTGCATATTTATACACATGAAGCAAGGTCCCGTAAAGTTTATTTTAATGAAGTAGGGGTGCTTGCATAGCATAACAAGTCAGCCTTCTATTTTCAGATCATACACTAATAGGTATCTAATAGTGATATTAAAAGAGATTATTAATATTAATGAAAAACATGATATAAATAATATAATTGTAATCACTGATAAATAACACTGTTGGCAAAGGTATGGCCCATGACATAACATAATTGTAATAAAATACTATAGTGAACAATAAGACCATCAACATCTTATAGTAAAGGTATGAACCATGACAGATATAAATTTTCTGACCAGGTTGTGTCAAATCTCATATCACTGATGGAGCGGCAGAGAATTGGTTCAATCATCAAGTGTGTAGGAATAGGAGTGGGGAATTTCGTTGATTCATATCAGTTCGTGAAACTGATGTGGTCGTTCTGGTTTATAAATTAAATGTAAAATCATGGAATTGGCTTCCCATATGTCCATCAAACTTTAAAAAGGAATTTATAATCATACCGCCAATACTCACGTTCTCAGTTAATGTGTGGTTTAAAAATTTAAAAACTATATTAAGCAATAAGTCGCTAAAAATGCAGGACGCATAGGTGTAGGGTTTTTTGTCCTAGTTTATCAAGTTGCATAGGTGGGTACATGGTTGTCTAGAGGTTTGAGGTACAAAATAAATTGCATTGGAGTGTAACATGGCTGCCAGGAAATCATCACTATTTAATAAAGAGAAATCAACATTGTAACGCAATAGAAAATCGCTTGGGTAACAGATAACGTTTTCCTTGGAAAAAAAATCAAGTCTTCAAAGGGTAGATTTGCCAAGGTGATAGGGTTATAGCACAAAAATATTCTCTAGCAAACTCGCAGCCCATATCATCCTAACACGTTGCCACACCAACGAAAACAAAGGCAAGTGAAGGAGGCAAGGGCTCACGCAGACCGACCACACAGAAAGGGGAAAAATTGTCCTGGAATGATTATAGATTCAGAGAGTAAAAGAACAACTGTATCATGTCTATGGATTCAACACTACACCGACAGGACATTCAGCAATAAAGAAAAACATCCTAGTAGCGATTTTACCGAAGGAGAAAAATTAAGGGCATTGTCAACTAAAGGTTAACTCGCAGGCCAGCATCCATTTCGTATTAGCCATTATTAAAATGCCAAACATTTAAGGGAGTAAAGTAAGAGATACAAATTAGATGTAAATGCCCATAAAAACGCTTTCCAGAGAATGGTAAGTTATTTCGAAGGGTCAAAAATCGTTGGATATAAATTTTCAAAATAAATTGCTCAGTTGAAATAAACACACAGTAAAAAGGAATTACAGAACGCTTTCCCCAATAATAACAGACACTCAAATTTTTCCATTTTTATAAATACCGAAGGATAGGTTCTAAAAGATGTCCTCGGATAGTCTCAAGATAAAATCTCTTCAGAGAATATATTTATACATTTTTTTAAGGTAAACTCTTGACATAAATTAAATTTTAAGCTATTGTTCATGATTGATCCATATTATGGAGTAGTGACTGATGCAAAAAATAGCTCACAACATCCCATCCCATTCACAACATATGATTATTATAGACACAATGTACCCCGATTGTTTTAATAACCGTGTAGATTTTCCCCTTCGTTCAAAACCGAGAAGAGATTGGAAGTTCAAGTTATTTATTGTCAAATTATCAATATTGGAAATTCTAGAACAAGGCCAATGACATAAATTTTCATCTTTATCTAGAAATACAAGACAAACATCATGCCTAAAACCTAGAGGCCTGCATGATCCTACTCAAAATTAGGTAGAATACAATGACACATTTGTAGGTTGAGTTGATGAATAGCATAGAACCTAACTAATTGCATTCCATTCAGAAACTCCCTATCTATATATATATATAAAAAAAAACATTAGTATTGTCAGAGGCATAGAAGGAACTTCCACTGAAATATCATTGGGTACACAATGGAACCATAACACTGAAACTAACATGTTCTAATCTCAAAAATACACATGGGATAGGAAGACAAATTTTCATTTACCAAGTACATTTACAACATTATGTAACCTCACCAAGTAGGATTTCCTTCCACATAATATTACTACATCCACGCATGTCATTAGCTTCCTGAATATCAAGCCTACTTACATAATTAACGTGCAGATCCAATCATAAAACCTACAACAATCTACCATTCAAAAGAAGAAACCATAATGTTGCATGTCCACCCGCTCTGAGTGACGTCTGCGCGCTCTGTGCAACTCCTTCTCATCGACCGTCGATACTTCACCGGCACCTCCCAGCCAATCCTAGGGGTACTTTTCTTCCCTCCTTAGCCCCCCGAGCCGCAAAGGGGCCACACACACTATCCAGAGATTTTGACTAGCTCCCAGCTCGCCTCTCAAGGCTGAGCTACCACTCCTCTCCGAGCTGGGTATCCCCAACTCCCATAAGTAAATCATTCAAGTCGATATTTCTGCAGCGTAACATTACACAAATAGAAAATCCCCTACATCCTTCTCCTTCCTTCATTTTATAGAGTTTCAAACTTCCTTTCTTTCCTAAAATCTCATTTAATTAAAGTTTAAAAATAAATTCCTAAAAATTCCTCTTCGTACAAGTGTCACCCATCTCCTACATTCCTCCATTATTTAATTAATTTAATTAATTAATTATCTCAATTCCCTCATGCACCTAGAGTTACTCCTAGAGTCACGCCTAGGTGTCCCCAAATTCCCTTAGAGGTTTTAAAGGCTTTCCCTATTATGAAGTTCCTAATTCAGTTTAAAATTAGAAAGCTCTTAATGGTCGATTCTTTACAAAGTTGACTTTCCGTTTTTTCCCTTAAGTTCCCCTTTTTCCCTTTTTATGTTACCTCTTTTCCCTAGTTTCCTATTTTTTTGATTTTCCCTCTTTGCCCTTTTTACTTAGAACTCAAAAAGGTAGGTGTGGAATTTAACCCCTTTTCCCTTTTATCATTTAAGTAGTATTTATTTATTTTAAATTATCAAAAAGATAAAATAATTAATTCCCCTTTTTACATTTATTACCACATATTTTATTTTTATGAATAACTTAACTTCTTACTCCCTTCATGTTACAAGATTTAACGAAGGTCAAAATTATTATTTAAGTTATTTTTATTTTTATTTTTATTAATTTTTTTTAGAGAAGACAAGGTTCTACCACTAGTGTAATTTAGACTTAGGCCTTAAATTTAGTACTGGGCGACATTTAATTAGGGAAATTGTTTTAAAATTACTTAACATGTTATTTGTCTTAGGGCCATCTAGGTTCATCCCTCTATCATCAACAATATGACATGCCCTTCAGGATGCACTAGGTGCTCCAAGGGTGCCACTCACCTCATCTGTTCCTTTGCGTGACGTGCCCTTCAGGACGCACTACGTGCTCCAAGGGTGCCACTCGCCTCTTGATTAATTTGGTAGACATCAATAACCCTTGGAGTCAACACTCCGCCAGGTGAACTTGTGGGAGACTAAGGGCCCTTAAGGAATAAGGCCCCCGCCTTATTGCGCGCCCCTTAGAATCATCATGAGTGACTGTCATAGTCTATCCTCACAGCATCGTGGGTTCTCTCGAACTAGGTAATCGTTAAACTATAGTTCGAGCCATGATGAGAGTGCTAGTAGGTTGTGGCAGGGATGTTTTCCACACCTCTCCGTCATCATCTCTGGTATTCGTGCGTGACCCCTTTACTCCATATGTGAGTCTGGTCGGTAAGCTATCATCATCATGCATCATCAACAAATCATGTCAGAACATATCCATATCATATCATCCAGTCAGATGCACTAATATCACAGTAAAACAATTGAACCCCAATGGCACACTCCCTGACTCGATCCAGAGTCCAAGGGGTTCCATCGATGCCTCTGCATCCTCAATGTCCAAAACCCTGCACACTCAGTAAAACCGAGTCAATAGCACCTGTCTATGTCAATGTATTAAAACAACATGTCATCAACCCATAACGTCTCATAATCAAAATCAAAAGTTTTAATAGCATAAAAATCCGAATCACTTACGAGTAAGTGTCCACAAAGAATATTTTTTCTCAGTGCTCCAGAGTGGGATGTTACATACACCCCCTCTTGATCTAAACTTCATCCCAAAGTTTCATAGTATATATGCCGAATTAAAGTGTATCACAGTATCATATATCTATCTACCAAACAAAAATGGAAACTATTGGCGCATATCATATGTGTCCTCCCAGGTCGTCGAGTGCGGACTATAATTGTCCCACTGGACCTGGACCTGATCCACCATTCGACGTCGTAGCTATCAAACGTGATGATCCAAGATGCGGACTGGCTCAGTCGTGAGCACTCCCTCATACAATACCTGCAAGGAACTCATGTCAATAACATGTGTAGGATCACTAATATAATGTCTCAAAACAAATACATGAAAAACATCATGCATACGCCTCAAAGAATCAGACAAGGCTAGTTGATAGACCACGTGCCCCTTTCTCTCCACAATTTCAAAAGGTCCCACAAACCTAGGAGAGACTTTATCTCCCTTCCCAAACTTGATCGAACTCTTGTGCAGTTTAACCCACAAGAAGACTCGATCATCGACCTCATAACTACGGTCGACACGGTGCGCATTGGCATAACTCTTATGTCGATCCTGCACTTCTTTTATCCTTTGTCTTATTGTTTTCATTTGCTCTTCCATTTCTTGAATCACTTCTAGTCCCACCAGGACCTTATCCTCAAGCCGATCCCAACTCAAAGGCATCCAATAGGGTCGCCCATAAAGAAACTCGAAAGGCACCATCTTAATGGTGCTATGGTAACTGTTGTTGTAAGCAAACTCCACTAGTGGCAAGAATTCTTCCCAATGCTTTTTTTGGTCCATTACATACATGCGCAACATGTCCTCCAAGGTTTGGTTCATTCATTTGGTCTTCTCGTCAATCTCTGGGTGATACGTCATACTAAATTTAAGTTGGGTTCCCAAGGGCTCTTGAAAACTTGTCCAAAATCATCCAGTAAACATCGATCCTCGATCAGATATAATCCTCTTAGGCATGCCATGTAGCCTCACAATCTCACTAATGAAAACTCTAGCTATGTCAGGTTCTTGATATGTCATACACACAGGAATAAAGTGATCACTCTTTGTCATAGTGTCTACTACTATGAAAATCGAGTCATGTCTCCTTGCCATCAGTGGCAATCCAACAATAAAATCCATCGAAATAACTTCCCATTTCGATTCCAGAATAGCATGTGGTTGTAGTAATCCTGCTGGGTGTCTATGTTCAGCCTTTACCTGCTGACATTCTAGACATCTGACCACATAATTGACTATGTTTTCCTTCATTCCCTTCCAGAAGAATAAGGGTTTAAGGTCTGCCCTCATCTTCGTGACTCCCGGGTGAGCCATGTATACTGCTCTATGAGCCTCGCTTAGGATCAACATCCTCAACTCATCGTTTGGTGGTATGTAGATCTGGCTATTAAACCTCAATAAATCATCGCTATCAAATGAAAATCCCTCAAATCGTGGTACCATCATTGTGTTTTGTCTGATAAAACCCTCGACCTCTTTGTACCAGTCATTGCCACACTGTAAAGTTAGAATATTTTCATGTAGATTCATCTGAAGAGGCAACACCGAAAAGATGTGTGGTCTCCGACTCAATGCATCTGCCACTTGGTTCACTATTCCTTTCATGTAAGTAATCTCGAAGTCATACTCACTAAGCAATTTTGACCAACGTTGTTGTCGCGCATTCAGGTCACTTTGCATAAATATGTGTTGTAGTCCACAATGGTCAATATGTAGTTCAAATTTTCATCCAACAAGGTAGTGTCTCCAAGACTTCAAGGCATATACGATGGCTAATAACTCCAAATCATGCATCGTGTGGTTCTCCTCATGCCTTCTCAGTTTCCTTGAAATGTAAGCAATCACTCATTTATATTTCATCAAGACCCTAACTAAGCCCTCCTTGGATATGTCAGTGCATACTAAGAATTCCATATCCATGTTTGGAACCTTTAGTATCGGTGCGATTGTCAACAATTCCTTCAGCCTCTTAAATGCTTCTGCACATTTCTCAGTCCAAACAAACTTCTTATTTTTCTTCTGTAATTCTGTGATCGGGTTTTCTATCTTTGAAAACCCATCAACGAACCGTCGATAGTATCCTACCAAACCCATGAAGCTGCGCACTTCTAGGACATTCGTCAGCACAGGCCATTCCATAATAGCCTCGACCTTTGTTGGATCAATGACGATGCCTTCGTCGGAGATGATATGCCCTAAGTAGTGAATCTTCAATTGATAAAATGAGCATTTGGATAACTTCCCATACAATTGGTGCTCTCACAAACACTGTAGTACCAAGCGCAAGTGCTCATCATTCTCCACCATTGTCTGAGAGTAGATCAAAATATTGTCAATGAATACTTGGATGAACTTGTCCAAGTACTCGTGGAACACCCCCTTCATCAAACTCATAAATACCCCTAGGGAGTTTGTCAGTCCAAATGGTAAAACAATAAACTCGTAATGTCCAAACCTCATCTTAAAGGCGGTCTTATGGATGTCATCCTCCTTGATCTACAAATGGTGATACCTTGATCTCAAATCAATCTTGGAGAACACTGTCACACCCTTCATTTGATCAAAAATATCATCAATTTTCGGCAATGGATATTGATTCTTAATCGTAGCCTTGTTCAGTTGACGGTACTCAATGTAAAGCCTCCATGATCTGTCCTTCTTTCGTATGAAAATAACAGGTGCACTCCATGGTGACACACTAGGACGTATCAGTCCTAGGTCCAACAACTCCTTCAGTTGCATTTTCAACTCTTGTAACTCTGGGGTTGACATTTGATAAGGCGTTCTTTCTATCGGTTAAGTCCCCGATTTTAGGCCTATGGTAAACTCCAATTCCCTCTCCGGCGACATCCCAGGTAACTCCTATGGAAACACATCCACAAAATCTCTCACCACCGGAAGGTGTTCTAGACCTTCCGCTACTCCCTTCTCATTTAACGCAAGGATCGCATAAATCTTTCACCCCTTGCATATGCTCTTCCGAAGTTGCAAGGAAGAGATGAACCTCAGGGAAACTCCCTGGTTCTGTCCTACAATCACACGTCTTTGTCCCTCATCATCGACCAAGCTCAACCATTTTTTATTACAACTGAGTATCACCTCATGCGATTCCAACCAGTCCATACCAATCAAGACATCATAAGATCCTAGGATTGTGACGTACAGGTTGGCCCTTGTGACAAACTCTCCCAGGTTATGGACACAGCTTGTAACCTTTCCTCCAACCTTTTGTTTAGCTCCTGAAGCCATCTCTACAAAGCTACACTCGTCCTATTAGACTGCCTTTACCTTAATCCTTTTTATCACTCCACCATAAATGAAACTCTCGGTAGCACCAGGATCTATCAAAATACTAAGGGTCTGGTTAATGACTGTATCTATCATCGCAAGCACAATCAACTAGTTCTCTGCCTGGTGGTTATTCACCGCTGCATGAATCTGATGGGCCTTGCGCATATCTCCCATGATAGTGGGTCTGGATGATCCATATTCTCTAGTCCTCTCCACAGGGTAGTCGTGCTGGTAGTGTGGCTCCCCACACGTCCAACACCCCTTTTTCAGCCCAGTGGTCCTGGTACCTGAAGTAGAAGATGATGGCCCACCGGCCTGGAACCCTATTCTGTTCTGTTGAACATGCCTAAATTTTTGTTGTTGTAGGTGACGCTATTGTTGATTTTGTGGTCCCCGATAAGATGTCCATTGCTAAGGCGTCGATCGTCAAGGTGTAGTGAAAGTGGATCCCCTCTGGAAGCCATGATATCTTAGCATATGTCTCACTGGTGTCTAGTGTTCTTGTGCTCCAGATGAAACCTTCCCTACTGGTCTCATTGTAGCCCTGGTATGACCCCAACTGATAAGCTCCTCCTCTGCTATGAGGGCCTTCTGTATGGCATCATGCAAGGTTTGAGGCATCAAAATCCTAACCTTTTCATCCAGGCTATCATTAAGGCTAAACACGAACATGTTGACCTTAAGTTTCTCAGTGTTAAGGTGCAGAGCATACCAGAGAAACTCCATAAAATGGGCCTCGTACTCGGATACCATACGACCTCCCTATCATAAGGCATTGAACTCATTGAGCTGATGCTCAATGAATTCCTCTAAAAGGTACCTCTCTCGAAATTGTTCCTCGAAAAGTTCCCATGACACTTCTTCGATGACCATGTTCAGTTGTGGTAGGAGCATATTCCACCATAGAAATGAGCTCCCCTTCAGTTGAAATACCGCCATGCATACCTTCATGTTAGAGGTATAATAGTGAAGTGTGAAGCACATTTCCATGTTCTCCAACCATGCCTCGATGGCTACACCATCTGGGAAACCAAATAACTCATGAAATTTGACCTTCTTGAGCTCACGGTGAATGATACCAGTATCGACCAGAGCACTTGATGGAACCTCAGTAGGTGCTGGTGCCCTGGCCTCATCTCTGTCCAAACGACTGATTAGAGCCTCGGAAATGCACTAAAAGGATCTCATCATTCCGACTACATCACCAACTGCTATATTCTCCTATCCGAGAGCCTACTTATCTCCCTGTGGGTTAGACCCCTCAAGCGTGGATGCTATTAGATGCGTCGTGCCTCCTCCCCTAGCACCCCATCGTCTTCCTCTGTGACGTCCTCTCACCATGATTACCTGCACGCACACAAGTCAACTCGATCAACAAAATTATAATCAATCATATCAACAAAATCTGTAGCGATCCCAAGTCGTGGGTTGAACCTGGCTCTAATACCATATGTAACAGACCTCCTATTTTGTACGACAAAAAACCTCTCATAACAAGTGATTTTTTTTTGTGTGTGCATTTGTACAAGGGTAATAAAGAGATTATTCTCTGCGTTGCAACACGACGCTGGACATGACGCATGCAACTATGACAACCACATAATGACCTAAGACAGACATCAAGCATCTGGAAGCAATGCACGACAATCAACCGACGAAAAAAATAAGACTGACTACCTACCCGTCCTACCCTGCAATGGTTAGGACCTCCAGGACACAAAAGAAACAGTCGAGCATAGGTTTCGATCGATTTTGACCATTTAAGGTCTTAGGGTTGGCGACTGTTATAAGGAACCAGGAGGTGTCTACATCCCGCCCAACACAATAAAGATCAAAACTAAATATGATAAGACAATAACATCGACGATGACCAAAGCGTGATATTGTTCTATGAATCAGTCACACATCACATAAATTCCAAGGTGCAAGAGAATTTGATTACTAAATCCATCATAAAATGACATAAGTTCGTGCACAAAGTAATCAACTTTATTTTATTTTCAAGGTGCAATGGCAAACATCTACTTTACGTCAATGCACGAGATTAATCCATCATTAAATTCCATTATAATTACCCTTTTAGTGGAAGATGAAGTAACTACATTGAAGACCGTCCATACATATCATGGTGAAAAATAAATATCAATTAATTCATGGAGCACATAAATCAATTTACATAATCAGTCTCACATCCTAAAATTTCATGGTGCACAAATTCTATTATAAACTTACAAATTCGATCATACCTCAGCATCTCCTACGGGCGCAAGAGTAACCTGTAATGTCCCCACTTTGGGACATCATCACAGGGCAGAGACTTATGATGACCAGAGTAGCCAGATGGATGTTATAGCGAGTACAGGGGTATTTGAGAAGCATTGTGGGGTCCAATTGGCATTTATCATCATATTCCATCATTATGAGCCATTCCGCACAGGTTGGCTTTGGTTTCATTCCATTCCGACGATTTCCATGATTTTGACTATTTTGAGCTATAAGTTAATTAAAATCACTGAAGAGGGCATTTTGGGCAC
>ML802108.1:107965-118685 GCA_009831015.1 Picea engelmannii | reverse complement strand
ATATATATATATATATATATATATGAACATATGTTCTAATGTAACTGTAGTAGTTGCATTTAAGCAGAAGGTATATAAGTCTCGTTTATTTACATGATTTACAAGATGCAAGTTTTAATCGAAACTTACGAAAATCGATGGGAAAAATGATTGCTTCTAGGAAGTAGATAAAGAAAGCACATAAAAATATTTATTGTTTTTCTTTTATAAATTTAAAGAATCTTGCAAAAAAAAGTTAATGAAACATGAACATGTGGATAGTCAAAGTTGAACCATACATTCTAGTTTCAATTATATGTAAATGAAATAAAAATACAAAGAAGCTATCATGTCAGTGAATTAGTGAGGTGTATCCAAGCATCTGCATGAGTGGTGAACATCCAACTGCCATGTCCAAGAGAGAAATCTACAATGAACTTTATGACTATTTTAAATAAATTCAGAACATGTATTGGAAGCTTAGGTTTTAATGACAGAAAAGGAAACAAAAACATAAACGTGTGATCTCATAATTATACATGATTACAAAAAGATAAATATGGAAGCAATCTATTCATTTTATCATTTAATTTAAAACTCAAAGATAAATCTCATTATTTAAATTGAAGATATAATCACATCATTTGTATTTTGTTGAAGCAAATGATAGATGGTATTTATAAATAAAAACCTCATACACATCACATATCATTCAATCTAAAGATATCAGACCTGCACATGTAACATGACTAACAAAACATAAATAACAACATTATAAACAAAATTCTAAAGCCAAAATGCATATATGTCGTTCTATTAAGTTTTGGAATCACTTGTCCATTCTGTAGTCGTGGAGGAATTTTTGGGATAATAGACTTTAAAGATTGAAAAAATTAATATATAAATGATAATAATTAACCATGTATTGATAAAATAGACTAAATCTAATTAAAATCAATGCATAATCAATTATTCAAAGAATATGAAGATATTATAATAAAAATAAAACAATTTTACTCACAGGACAAACGCCATTAAGAAACCTGGAATTCCATATTCTTCTTTGAAAATACTCGCCCATTCTCCCAAAGATTCCAACCATCCATTACTCCATTTGAAAAGAAATAAAAAGTTTACAAAAGAAATAATATACAAAAGAGAAAGGATTAAAATCCTCCTCTCAATTTCTTGGATCCCATGGCTCTAAACTTTCTCATATATTTATACAATGAATGAACAGTCTGGGCATCACTATTAATTTTCACCACCTGAAATTTGTCTCGTAAAAAGACATCAATATCTCTGAAATCATGCATTTTTTTGGGAAAATATCTACAAGCGAGGTAAATGGTTCCATTTGGGTTCTGGGTTTTCAACCGTTTCTTCAAATGTGTCACAGTTTGGCTGCAATCAGTTCTGCAAAATCGTTTGTCTGATCTTGGCGCCTTTCCAAATTGTATCTGTTGTTGCTCATACAATTATTTGTAGCAATCCAAAATTATTTTTGGATCAATCATATTAAACATATTTGGATAATAAAATCAAGCCATGATCAGATCCATATCAAATATGTGATAATAGAAACCCGTGAAACAAAAAGAAACCTAAATTAATAACCTAAAAATTGAGAATAAAACAAAATCTAGAACAATAAAATAAAAAATGAATTTAAACTAACTATAAGTTCTAAACAAACATTGTTTATAATGATCCTAAAAGTATAGAAGCTTCAATTTAATGGAGAAGAGAAAAATATTAATTTTGGTATTTTACAAAATCAAACAAATGATAGAGAATTCTTTTATTATTATTATTTTGAAATGAGATGCAAAATGAAAAAAGAATTTAATTAATTAATATCACCAAATGAATTCATGAAAATTAGAAACCAACAAGGATATTATTTGATGAAGTATTGAACACATTATTCAAAATAGTCAAACTTGCTAATGAGCAAAAGAAAGAACGTATAATCATAATTTAAACAAAAGTAAACATTTGAGAAAAAATAACGTTTTGTTTAAATTGAGATTTCTATGCTCGTTTCTAAATTTTGACATATACTCTTGTAATGAATGTCTCATACTATAGTGAATGTATTAAGTTTGTCTCAAATAAAGCCAAGGTATGGAACTATTTGAAAAGGTTGATTATGTAGCTCATTATAATTATCAAGATTCTAATTGGGGCCCTTTAAATTTTGTAACAATTTAGGGGAAGTTGTTGGAGCCCAACAAGGTCCTACAAATATGTCCATCCTAACGAAAAGTATTTCTCTCAATATTCGGGGCAGACAACCCATCAGATACCCATCTAATGATCTTTGACTTAGATAATAGTGAACCACATTTACCATCACTATTGGCTTTCCAAATTCCTATCAAAATCTATAACTGCACGATCCATCTATGCATCATTGATGAAGGGGAATCCACATGTATCATGTCTAAATTTATATCGAATAACTAGTTTCCCCTGAACTCATTCGATCATCCATTACTCTTCAAGCATATGATGGTCACCCATCACAACTGGAAGGCCTCTACCAAAACGTGCTCATAGAACTTGGAGGAATTTTTTTTATCATCGACATCGAAGTTATTGATGCCATATTAAACTACAGCATCCTCTTCATACGTAGTTACATGTATGCCATGAAGAAAATTGCATCATCCATTTTTCGCATGATGCTCTTCCCCTATGATGGGAAGATAATCACCATTGACTATTTAACACACTACGAGCCCAATCATTCTAGAAACATTGAAAATGTACTCCCCATCATATGGTCAAGTGTTGACATCTCATTATTTTTTGACATAGGACCAATAATATTCCAAGAACCCTCCCTCCTAGACTCTTCTCAAGGATATCCTCCCATGACCCCACTTTTCGGGCTTGCATAAGTATGTGTTGTTACCTCAAATGGTGTTGAAATTCTAGAAGAACATCCACTTGAAAAACATGCCACCCCAATCATCGCAGATACCCCCACGTCAAAACTGGGCCTAGAGCAAATGCGAGGTTCCTTACCACCTATTTTGAAAATAGTTGATCAAGCCCTAATCCAAATTCCATTGTTTTATGAACCACTTGGTGTGTTATCTTATTAATTCATTTCTACTCTCACCTAACTGAACTTGGTGATATCCATCCCCATGTTGGACCTACCACACCTATCATCCAAACTCAACAACTTCCTACTGTTCACACAATTGCACCCACCACTACCAAGAAAGGGGGAAACAAGCAAAAGAAAAAAGAAAACCAACATCGTGTCCAAAAACCATGCGCACTATGTGAAACAATTGGATGCTCGACCAAACTTTTCCCTAATTTTCCTAAATTAAACAATCTAATCTAGTTTCCCAAAGTAGCACCCTTATTCCCTACCCCCACAGTGGCACCTACCCCGACAAAATCCTCTTTCAATACAAAGAAGCGCCTGCATACCAACCATGGATGCACCCTATGCAAGGAATACAATCATTATACACATCATTTCTCGACTCTCCCTAAATTTTTGGAAAATCTGAGAGCAGTGAAATAAACACCACTTCTAGAGACCTCTCAAGCTACCCAAACTACTACTAGCACTCATGCCATTTACTACATCTCTATGTTAGTAAATGAATGCTTGTGATGCCCCTGTGTGCTATATTAGCAAATGGATCATTACACATATAGGTTCCCACTCATTATCAAATTATGGATGCACCATAGGTATTCCATTCCAACCATTGCAATCCATACCCCACCTCCATCAAACCAAGCTCTGGAAACTCCCTCTCCTAAAAATGTGTAGTCCAACCTTCTCCCTTTGACTCCTATGGCGATACCCATTCCTTAATTTTCAGAATATTTACCAGAAAACCCACCCAATTCACTGGTAATTCCTTTTCCTGGCATTTTACCTCCTCCCATATCTCATGATCCAAGCACATGTTTGGACATATGGTGTATCTCCTATAGTGAAGTGGACTCCTCCCTATCCACCACGGTAGGGGATATTGAGACTATTGTTGGGTGTGTATTATATTCTTTGCATGACTATCCCTAGTGTTTTATACGTTGTGTTGGGTGTGCAAGGGGGTTTGAGGGGGGTAAAACCCCTCCTATGCAGGGGTTCAGGGGAAACTCCCCTAATAATATTTTTTTTTCCTTAGGAAACATGTCACATTTTTTCCTTGTTTTTTTTTCCTCAAGAAGCATGTCACATTTTTTCCTCAGGAATAGACTTGCAGAAAGAATGAACATGACACTAATGGAAAAATAAAGGTGCATGCCTAATGGTGTTTGGTTAGGGAAATAATTTTGGGTAGAGGCAGTGGGTATTGCATGTTACCTGGTCAACATATCACCCTTATCAACGCTGGATGACAAGACTCCACAAGAGGTATGGACTAGTAAGAAACATTCTCTCACACATCTCAAGGTATTTGGCTGTGAAGACTATGTTCATGTTCCAAAGGAAAACATGATTAAGCTATATAAGAAGGAGGAAAAGTGTATCTTTATTGTGTATAAATATTCTCTCAAAGGTTATAAGATTTGGAACCTAGAAACTAAGAAGGTAGCGTATAGCCGAGATGTGGTATTTAGAGAAATGAAGGATGTTGTTAGACAGGAAGTCCTACCAAGGAAGGAAGAACCAGAGAAAATAGAGTTTGATTTAAAGGCTGATGAATCAGACTCTACAAAATAACATGAATAATAAGAAGAATATCACCATACTCTAGTATTGAATAGATTGGTTTGAGAAACAAGGCTACCATAAAGGTATAGTCCATCTGATTTCTGTTTAAATCTTGCTTTGTATATTACTGATGGTGATCCTAGAACTGTTAGGGAGGCAGTGGATTCAGAGGATGGAAAGCTATGGAAAAAGGCCATGGATGAAGAAATGGAATACTTGGATAAGAATGAGGCTTGGGATTTGGTGTATTTGATGAATGGAAGAAATCCCATTGGCAGGAAATGGGTATTTAAAAAGAAGTTGAATCTAGAAGGCAAAGTGGAGAAATATAAAGCTCTGTTAGTAGAAAAAGGTTATTCCCATGTTAAGGGAATTGATTTTGGTGAGATTATTTCTCCTGTTGCCAAGTTAAATTCTATAATATTTATGTTATCTGTTGCTTCTTCATTTTATTTTGAATTAGAACATACAGATGTGAAGATAACATTCGTACATGGGGATCTGGAAGAAGAAATCTATATGAAGCAACCAGAAGGATTTGTTTTGAAGGGAAAGAAGGAGCTGGTATGCAAGATGAAAAAATACTTGTATGGATTAAAACAATCACCAAGCATGTGGTATCAAAATTTTGATACTTATATGCTAGGACTTGGCTTCAAAAGAAGCAAAGAGAATCGTGTGAATTTTAAATTAATTGGTGATCATTTGATTTATTTGGTCTTGTATGTGGATGACATGTTGTTGATGGGAAACAACAAGGATATTATACAGGATGTGAAAACTCAGTTGTCCTCTAAATTTGACATGAAGTATCTCGGTGCTTCAAATTTCATTTTCGACATGGAAATCAAAAGAGATCAGAAAAGAGGAAAATTTGGTTAAATCAGATAAAATATGTCGAGACAATATTATAGAGGTTTAATATGTCAAAATGTAAACCAATCAACGTCCCTATTCCTATTGGTGTAAAGTTATCTGTGAATCAGTGTCCCAAGACACAAGAAGAGGAGGATGACATGTCTCGTGTTCCATATGAGAGTGCAGTTGGCAGTTTGATGTATGCAATGGTCTATACTAAACCAGATATTGCACATCCAGTGGGATTTTTGAGAAGGTATATGTCAAAACAAGGGAAGGAGCATTGGACAATATTAAAAATGGTTTCCATGTATTTGCGTGGCACTACTAGCTATGGATTGTGGTACCAAGGAAGAGTAGGATTAGACAGAGTGTTGGACATACATGGATTTGTCGATGCAGACTGGAATGGAGATCTGGATTGTAGGAGATATACAAGCGAGTATGTGTTTAATCTATTTGGAGGAGAAATAAGTTGGATGAGAAAAAGACAAGTTGTAGTGGCACTTTCATGTACAAAAGGTCAATGCGTGGCATCCACTCATGCAAGTAAGGAAGTAGTATGGTTTAAAGATTGTTTTCAGCTATTGGGTTGGTACAAAAATATGTAATGATATATTGTGACAATCATACTCAAATTTTTGTAGCGAAGAACCCGACTTATCATTCAAATGCAAAGGATATTGATATTTAATATCACTTTGTGAGAGACATGGTTGAAGAAAGAAAGTGTTGCTAATGAAGGTGGACACTTTGAAGAATATTGTAGATTCATTAACAAAATCTATGAGCACTAAGAAGATCTCTTGGTGTAGAGGATCCATGGCTATTGTTGCCCTAGATTGTTGATTATGTAACCATGTAACCCCATGTATGCAAAGAAAACAACAAGTGGGATAATGTTCAATATGTGTTATATTCTTTGCACGACTATCTCTAGTGCCTGCTACATTATGTCGGGTGTGAAGGGTGGTTTGAGGGGGAGACACTAGGCCCCCCCTTCAATAGTTGTAAGGGGGTGATATCCCCCTGCACGAGTGTTCTGGGGAAACGCCCTCGAGAATTTTTTTGCCTCAGGAAACATGTCACATTTTTGCCTCATTTTTTGTGTCACCTCGATTTTAGTGTCCTTTGATGGCTGCTTTTTTGGTAGATGGTTTTCTATTTCCAGTTGAGGAGTTGGGGTTTTTGAATAATCCAGGTCATTGGGTGAGAGTTTTGGATGTCATTGGCTCCTATATGTATATTGTATTGTAAACAATGTATCACTATGAATGAATATAGAATATGTTGGTTTTCGCGGTTTGGGTTTCCAGGGGAGAAATCTCCATGTAATGTGTGTATTTTCCATTGTATACTTTTTGTTCTTTTATTGAAAATCCATTTTTAGTAAAAAATTGTACAAGGTTAAAATCTACATTAGCCTGCACGAACAAAAGGTGTTGTAATTTCAAGGATATATCGACTTCCATAATTTAAAAAAATATGTAAAATTAATATTATAAATTTTGAAAAAATACACCACACTAGAACAACAGGTTCTCTACAATTTTGCAAATTTTTGTAAGGAAATTACATCCTTAACTTACTCAACACTTGCATGAATAGAAACATATACCTTATATTTTGCTAGAAAAATAACATACCACTGTTAGAAAAATTCAAATTTCACATATTTATTCACAATTTCTATAAATAAAAGTTGTATATTAAAAAATCTTATTCAATTTCCTACATTTCATCGTTTAAGACGATATTCAAATTCCATTGTAAAAAAGCCTTGAATAATTCCTCCAAGTTAACATATTGTTGTTTTTTCATGTTTATAGTGCCACTAACACCTCTCATGAGAGATCATCATTAAGATTACTCTCACCCTATATTGTTTTAGTCTCATCGAAGACTTGGGACAATACCAATTTTTTTTAGGTTGACTACGTTTTTTTTTGCATTGAAAAAAAAAGTGACGATGTTTTCCAAAATTTGATTATAAAAATATATAATTTGAAACAATAAGAAAAAAATGTATTAATAGTTTGATTAGATGGATATGAATTGAATAAACTTAAATAACTCAACAAAATGAAGGTCGATAACATTAACTAATTGAAAATATCAATCATAGTTTTAAATGTAAAACATAATACTTTACATTTAAACAAGAAAGAGTGAAAGGCCATTAGCGAATTACTTTAGCTACCATATAGTTAATGAAAATATCAATAGTATTAGTTAATAAATTTTTAATAAAAAAATAATTTTATAGAAAGTTTTATTTGTAAATGGCGTCCATGCAAGCAAGAGAGTTACATCCAAATTCCTGTCTCACAAAGTATTTAATGGGTTGAGAATTCATCCAGAAAATCCTTAAGGCCTGATTACGAAACATGCTTTGTCTTCTAACTTTTGATACAATTAGTATCCTGAAATCTAGATTTTCAAAAAATCCTATTCCTATAGACACAGAAAAAAAATTCTACTCTCACGATCTTCTGATAACATGCTATGTTCCTTTAAGGCTACGTTTCTGGGGGTGGCTATGTTATCTTCAAATATTCCCAAATTCCTAGCCAACCAAACATGCCAACACACAAAATTTGGGAGAGCACTCCATATTTTCTTCAGTTGCACTTTACCTTTGAGGGATCCAGAGTAAGAGAAGGTCCATTTAAAAAATTGTTTCATTTTACTATCACATTTTGGGCAACAAACAATTTACTGATAAATTCACCAATTGTTAGAAAAATATTTTAGCCACTTAACTTTGTTAAATGGTATAATTAATGGTATTAACTAACAACTCCCCAACAACTTGATGGTGAATTATTAACATTTTTAATTAACAACTTTTAAGTAACTTAAAGACTAATTATTACTTTAAAAATTTAACTATACTAATTAATAAGTTATGCATTTCTATAATTACAACTACCAACTCTCAACATAATAATGAGTCTATACACAACATACTCTCTTCCCTCCTTTTAATAAAACTTTGTCCAAAATTTATGTCTAATCTTAAAGAAAAATAAATAAATTGGAAGCATTAACAAAAATAATAATTAATGACTTGATTAAATCAATATCTTTTAAAACAATTTGGATGATTAAACAAAATGAAAGATATTATGGAAGAAAGAGCCAAAACATTATGTTTTAGACATAAAGTGATTGGATAGTTTATCTTATCCATGATACTAACAACTATATTTATCTATGGCTTCACACCTAATTGGTCCATTGTATTTATTTTAAGAGTATAGAGGGTCATTTACTATAATTAATAGTGAAATTTTCATACTTAAATTATTTTGTTTTTCATTAATACATTTCCTCAATTGAACACTTTGGTTGGAGCTATGTACTATTTCCCTTTGTATAGTTTTAACCATGTAGTACAACCGTTTAACAAACTTTAACTAAAAAACATTGAATTTTTCCACTTTTTAACTTAAAAAATCTATTTAAACATTCAAAATTATTATTTATTAAATAATATTCTTAATATTTACATTTACATTTTTCTGTATTTTTCGAAATAACCCTCATTAGTCCTAAAATATAATTTCTCAAATATAGGAATGCTCATATTTATATTTATATTTTTCTGAAAAAAATGGTGAATTTTCAAACTGATAGATCATTATTTAAGATTTAAGGACTCGTGCTACAATAAGAGACATGAAATCGTAACACATAAATGACTTATCATTAAATTTCTCTTTGTAGAATGTGAAATTCAATTAGGGTTGAAGCATCTCAATGCATGAGAACTATTTAGGTCATTTGAGGGTTTAGGAGATTGAGTGCATAAAAAGGATTCTACAGGATGAAAGTAGGTGTACTGTTCATATCACCGGTATGGAGGCTAGCAAGGGGTCTTGTGATTATTCATGGGAATTAGAGGAATTAGGATATGATACCATTCATAAGTCTTGTGATGTTGCTCATTACAAACTTGGCAAGAACTGGAAGGAAGCTCACAACAATGACTCTGCACCAATAAGAGATGGTAACCAGACTAAGAAACTACCAGTTTCTACTCATTCACAACAGAAATCCCTCGCCCACAAGTTGAAAGCCTTGAAAACATATCTCAAATCTATTTTCTCTAAGGCCTCTAACACGACAGTGGCCAATCACCATCATTCTCAGATTAATCTTAGCATCGCCCCCTCTATCATTGTCAGATTAATCTTAGCATCCCCCCCTCATGTTCTCCCTCCCTTCCTCTATCCCCCTCCATCCTCTTTGTCTCTCCCTCCATTTGTTATCTCTCTCTGTCTCTGTCTCTCTATATCCATATTTCTTTCTTGATGTATTCCCCACCTTTCCCCTCTCTCCCTCTCTCGTCATTTACCTCTCTCTCTCTCTCTCCCCTACTCTACCACCACCCCTTTCCCTCTCTCTCTAACCCATCCCTCTCTCTCACTTTCTCACTCATTTTCTCTCTCCCCCTCTCTCTCCCCTCTCTCCCTCTTTCCCTCTATCTCTCCCTACCTATTCCCCTCATCTCCCTCTTTACCCCTCTCTCCCACTTCATCTCTTTTTCTCTCTCCCACTCCCTTCCTCAACCCCGACTACCACACTCTCTCTCCCTCCCTTTTTCCTTCCTTCCCTATTTTTATATCTGTATCTGACTCTCTCCCTATCACTCCCATCCTCTTCCCTCTCTCTCCCCTCCCCTTCCCTCTCTCTCCCTTCCCCTCTCTCTCCTTACCTCTCTTTCCCTGTCTCCTCCCATCCATATCTATCACTCTCTCCCTCACCCCCCTCTCTCTCACTCCCTCCTCTCTCTTTGCCCTTCTCTCCTTATCTCCATTTTCCTAGATCGATATATAACCCCCCTTTCCCATATCTCCTTATCTCCTTGTTTACCTCTCTATTTATCCCCTACTCCCCACTCTCTATCTTTACCTCTCTATCTCTCACTGTATTTCTAGCCCATCCCTATATCTCTCTCCATATTACTCTCCACCTCTCTGTCTCTCTCTCCTACATTTACCCCTCTCTCCCCTCACTCTCTCTTGATATATACATATCTTCCCCACCTCCCTCTCTCTCTATATATATTTCTCACTATCCCTATATTACTCTCTCCCTTCCTTCTTCTATACCTCCTTTTCTCTCTCCCCCCCATATCTTTGCTTGCTTTGAATCCAATTTTGAATATGACTCTCTCTCTCT
>ML802108.1:84497-99872 GCA_009831015.1 Picea engelmannii | reverse complement strand
AAAGCGTTCACATGATATTTTAATTTTGAATTTTTCTTGGGGGGAGTGACAAATCCAACGTACATTTTTGTTGAGTTTTCTACGTGACATTTAGGTTCGGGATGAAAAACCTAGTAGTTTGGTCTGCAAATACATAAAAAACTTCATTTTTACAAATTCTGTGTTTTTGACATTATTTTTCTATAGGCTACAAAAATACATTGTTGATGAAGCTATAGACACAAATAGAGTCGACTACGTAGATTCCAAATATACAATTTTCTTTTAAAATTGATATTATTTACTATTTTTAATCTATTTTTTTCTTTCCATATATAAAAATCCTGAAATGCATACCTCTTTTATTTCTACTATAACTTTTTGTCATCTAAAACCATTTTTCAAATGAGTTATATGTCGCACTAGAAGAGATCAATATCTACAATTTAAGAAAAATAATAATAAAATCTTCTAATGTTGAGACCCCTGTAGCCTACACGAACAAAAGGTGTTGTAATTTTAAGGATATATCGACTTCCATAATTTAAAAATTTATATAAATTTTGAAAAAAAGAAGCACACTAGAACAACATGTTCTCTAAAATTATAGAAGCTTTTGGAAGGACATATACCTTTTATTTTGCTAGAAAAATAACATAGCACTGTTAGAAAAATTTAAATTTCACATATTTATTCACAATTTCTATAAATAAAAGTTTCATATTCAAAAACATTATTCAATTTCCTAGATTTCATCTTTTTAGATCATATTCAAATTCCATTATAAAAGCACCTTGAAAAATCCCTCCAAGTTAACATATTGTTCTTTTTCCATGTTTGTAGTGCCACTAATGCCTCATGAGATACCATCATTAGCTTACACTCACCCTATATGGTTTTAGTCCTTGTCGAAGGCTTGAGACTATAGGAAATTTGTTTAGGTTAACTACATTTTTGTTTTTGCATTGATAAAAAATTTGATGATGTTTTCCAAAATTTGAATATAAACATATATAATTTGAAACAATAAGAAAAACAATGAATAATAGTTTGATTAGATGGATATGAATTGAATAAACTTAAATAAATCAACAAAATGAAGACCAATAACATTAACTAATTGAAGATATCAATTATACTCTTAAAAGTAAAAAATAATACTTTACATTTAAACAAGAAAGAGTGAAATTCCAATAGCGAATTACTTTAGCCACCATATAGTTAACGAATATATTAATAGTATTAGTTAACAATTTTTAAATAATTTTTTTTTTAACATAAACTTTTATTTATAAATGGCGTGCATGCATGCGAGAGAGTTACAGCCACATTCATGTCTTAGACAATATTTCAGGAGCTGAGAATTCATCTAGAAAAGCCTTAAGGATTGATTACAAAACATGCTTTCCCTTCTAACTTTTGATACAATTGGTGTCCTGAAATCTACATTTTCAAAAAATTCTATGCTTATAGATAGAGAAAATGTAACACAATTGAACCCTAAGTACCCTTTCTAGGGATGGGGCATCATAATTTCATTTTCCACTAACATATCAAATCATAATTCTGATATATTCATCATATTCTTCTTGCCGCGAGATTTCTAATGGTTGCCACCAGGATCTAAGACAACCTTCGTTTTAGAATTTATGGCCTCCCGAAGATCTTTGGGTACTATTAGTTGAGGCCACGTGGCATCCACATGGGTCCATCACGTTCGTACCATACAAGGTTTTCGAAGCCCCGGGGATTTCCAATGCTCCTGCGTCCATGGTGGAAATACATTCATTGTTAAATCCAATGGTGGAGCCACATCCTCGTATAGGAATACAAGAGTTCGGTGTTTGAAACTTTTCAAGCATACACCCCAACATCCTATATCTCCCAGAGTTGCGAACTCTAGAAGTTCCCACTCTTACATGTGATAGCGTATACGTGCCAGGGGGATGACACATGGCGAGGCGAAGACGAATTATGGCCTCATCAGTAGGTGACACATGTCACATCCTAACGATCACACATGGTTTGTAAAATGTACAAATCTGAGTGACAAATGACACATCGAGAAGGAGTCCACGTTACCCTAGGTGACGTCAGCGCACCACGTCACTCTCGATATGAAATCCTCCAGAAGTCTTCTATCCTTTCCTACTTTGTGAGATCACCTGAAGCTCTGAAGCCTGAACTTCCCAACAACATCCTCCCGATATCCCTTTTCTTCTAAAATATCATCGTGCCATTTCCATTTTACTCCCAGAGTGGGTCAGCATTGGAATGACCATGACGATGATCCAATGCAAGACACTTGGAAGAAGGAAACATTGACATGTGTCCCAATCAATTGGTGACGCTTGTCGAGGTCTAATTGACCCATAATATCTATGAAGGTTCTAAATCGGACTGACACATGGATCACCCACTCGGGGTACACATCACCTTAGGTGACGTCATCACGCTAAGTTACTCTCGACTTCGGTGCTTTGATGATAATCCTATTTCATCGCCATCTCAAATATCTTGTAGTGGGACTTCTCCAAATTACTTAGTGCTACTCGTTCACTAGGATTGATATAACGACTAAGATGGATCCCGAAGGATCCAAGGATGGACGGTCCACAATACTTCGCAACTCTGACATTCAGAGCTATTGATGGTTGTGAAGTTTTAACATCCTGGAGCTCTAAAGACAATAAGAGCTAGCTCATTTCATACTAGCACATTGTTCTGATACCTAGTGATATGGACCCTCTAATGAATCTTAGGATGTAAGCTCTACTCTTAGCCAAGATTTGGTTAAGGCTGTGAGAATGAGCCTATGGTCTCTTAGGCTACTAGTTTGAAGGAAGCATCCTCCAAATTCATATAACTTTAAGTTCTAACACAGGGTAGGGTATCTTCGAACCAGCCCAAAGGCCCAACTTATCACCTTACACTCATTCACATGCAATGGCTTATAAAAGAACAATTATCCATTCTCATTATAAATTAAACGTTGAAAATATTAGTCACATACATAGACATTCAATCATGCATTTAAATGAAATTGCAGAGGTTTCATGAAATAGTTATCTATTACATGTTGCAGCCATCTAACTGACTGTGGGTGTTTTCCTTTCCACCCAACCATAAGCTTACAGGAATTCACTCTTAGCACTCTATCCACCCATGTGCCAATCCATGATATCACTAGGGAATCTATTCCATTTCTCGGAGACATTCTCTTTGTCACAACATCCCTATGAGGTTTATTAGATGCTTCCTCAACATCAAGATCGTGTCCTTTCTCTTTTCTTCTGCATATCTGGGTCATGTGTTCCCCTCTGGGCACGCACTCTTGTCTAGTGTTTCTCCTGCTTTCTGTAGGGCCTCATGCATGTGCCTCTTCCCTGAACTCTCTCTGTGCATTTATATTTTTATGCCTACCTTTTTCCAGGATGGATCTTTACCCATCCTATTCCTTTCGTCAGAAGGAAACTTAAGTCATTTTTGGGTCTACAAGACTCTGTGGTACTTCCGGTTGATAGTCTCCTGTCTCCTCAGCTAGACGATGTTTCCATTCATGGGGGTGGTTGATTATTCAACCACGATTCCTTCCTTCATTAACCGATTCATCTCCTTGGGATTCAGAGGAGGTTTATTATTCACAACAAGGGGAAATTTGGGGTCATTTGACATAATGAATCCTCTCTTATAGTTTTCACATTCTTTACTCTAGTGATGTCATGGCCAATAATTCAAGGCTTCACCGCCACAATCACTTATTGGCAATTCAAACAATAATATATTTACATTGTTCCCATGCCATAGCATGGTGATCCTGATTCATGATTAATTACAAGCTGGGGGAAACATGGGTGTTACATAAAACTTATTATTCGAACCTATGATATTCATTTGGGGATGGAAAGTTTAGGTTCAGATTCTTGTGATCTTGTCTCTGGTCCTCCTCTCCCTGGGTCAATGTTGAATCTCAGACCGAGCTACCTGCATACGAATTCCAATTTATCTAAGTTTTCATCCCATGACTCCTGCCCATAATGACGTGTCATCTTACCATATTTTATAGACATTTGATTCATATTAGGGAATGTACATGTAGCTCCTCATTCCATTGGTCTCCAATACACCCCAACTTTTTATGTTGCATCCTTAGCTAATGCGTGAGCCTCTTTATTTATTGCTCATTCTATGTGCATGAATTTGATTTTTTCAAATTGCTTTATTCGCCCAAAAAAAAAAATTTATAGCGAGGGGAGCTTCCTCTTATTTCGAATTTTCCTCCTTTTGATGGCATGAATATTGATCAATGAGTCACCTAAGACAATGTGGTGTCTAATGTTATTCTTAATTGCCAATCAGAGGCCCATATAAAGGGCATAGACCTCATCCTAGTTTCTAGTTACCTTATCCAAACCACATGGATATTTAATATGAACAATTCCTCCAGGGCCACATAGAACCCCTCCCGCACCATCCTCCGGTGGGTTTCTCTTCGATGCACGGTCAAAAATCACCAGGATCTGTGGTAACTGGGCCCTTCATTGATTGAAATCTGATAATGAGAGTCGTAATTTCTATTTTGGACGCGAATTTTGTCTAACGAAGGTGGAGATTGGGATATGTCTCATGTGTCTTATCGTTTGCGTGTACCAGTATTTTTCCAACTTATCCAAGTTTGTGTCCCTAAGAGCCTTGTTTTGTCTACTCTCATGAAATTTTGATAAGATTCTTTGTGTGTTTATGATCCAGGTGGATATCGGTGGCCACCCACCTTTTCCAATTGGCTCAAAACAACTTTCTAGCAATTTTGGCAATTTAGTATTTTTAGCAGGTTTTAACTTCCTGGGCCATTTTGAGGGCCTAAATGAAGTTTTTTAAATATCGAGGTTCTTAATGATTTTTTTAAGGCATAATTGATCCCCCAAAATGAATCTCCTCGACGATACCTTTCCAACGAGCTATCACACACCTAAAATGAAGATCGTATGCAAAAGTTACGACCCCGGGAAGTTGATGCACCAACTTACCCAAACGGGGCCCACATGACTTTTGGCGCTTCATCTCCTAGGGTTAGGTTCTTGGATGTCTAGGGTTTTTGGAATTCCGGTTTATTGTAAAAAGGCCGTGAGAGCCTCATTGTAACCATCTTATTGCGAATGCGAGTAACCGTCACATCTCTTCTCAGAGATAAGCTGCCACTATTCTAGTGAGTCTTTCACTCTGTATTTTTACAGTCTTTGTACATTTCTTTCATTAATAGAAATTGTGTATTACTGTATATCTATGTTTATGGTTGCATCTCCGATACATTTATGTTACATTATTGAATATATGCGATATCTCTGTGCATTTCTTTATTATATCTCCGTTCTCATTTCGTGCCGAAAATAATTCGGATCAGTTTAAGGATATGCCTCTAGGGGTGGCTAGTTTATCTTGAAATATTCCCCGATTCTTAGCGAGCAAAACATCCCAACACACAAAATTTGGGAGAGCGCTCCATATTTGCTTGAATTGCACTTTGACTTTCAGGGATCCAGAGTAAGAGAAGGTTCATTTATCAAAAAAACGTTTCACTTTACTAGGCCATCTTGTGCAAGAAACAATTTAATCATAAATTAATGGTGAATTGTTAGAAAAATATTTTAGTCACTTAACTTTGCTAAATGGTATAATTAATGAAATTAACTGACAACTCCCGAATAACTTGATGGTGAATTATTAACATTTTTAATTAACAACTTTTAAGTAACTTAAAGACTAATCATTACTTTACAAATTTAACTATATTAATTAGTGAGTTATAAAATTTATATCTAATCTTATTAAGAAAAATATATAAATTGGAAGGATTAACAAAAATAATAATTAATGACTTGATTAAATCAGTATATTTTTAAAAAAATTGAATGATTAAACAAAATAAAAACTATTATGGAAAAAAATGGCCAAAACCTTATGTTCTAGACATAAAGTGATTAGATGGTTTATCTTCTCCAACACTTTAATTGGGGCTATGTAATATTTCTCTTTTGATAGTTTTAACCATGTAGTAATAATAATAATAATCTATTTTTAAGGTCACGGCCAAGCCAGCACACCAAATTGGTGTATGAGACCCCCTTGTTTATGGGACAAGGGACCCCCCTCCCTCGAGCGATTTGAACCTACCCTACCCCCCTCGAACCTGTGACCTCTTAAGAGGAAACCCATGTTCTTAACTAGTACAACCCTTTAACAAACTTTAACTAAACAAATTGAATTTATCCACTTTTTAAGTTACTCAAAAAAAATCTATTTAAACATTCAAAATTATTATTTATTAAATAATATTCTTAATATTTATATTTATATTTATATTTATATTTATATTTATCAGAAATTTTAGAACTAACTCTCATTATTTCAAAATTATAATTAATATTGATATTTATATTTATATTTTTCCGAAAAGAATGGCTAATTTTCATCATTAGTAGAATGTGAAATTCAATTAGGGTTGAAGCATCTCCATGCGTGAGAACTATTTAGTTCGTTTGAGGGTTTAGGAGATTGAGCGCATAGAAAGGATTCTACTGGCTGAAAGTAGGTGTACTGTTCATCTCACCGGTATGGAGGCTAGCAAGGGGTCTTGCGATTATTCACGGGGCCGGGAGGAAATAGGGGCCGCTACCATTCATAAGAACTGGAAGGAAACTGACAACAACGGCTCTGCTCCAGTAACGGATGGTAACCAGACTAAGCAGCTACCGGTTTCTACTCATTCACAACAGAAATCCCTCGCCCACAAGTTGAAAGCCTCGAAAAGATATATCAAATCTCTTTTCTCTAAGGCCTCCAACACCAGAGTGCCCAATCACCATCATTCTCAGATTAATCTTAGCATCCAAAGGGAGAGCTATGAGGGCGACGATGTAGCAACGGCCACTAGAAGTAGCCGCATAGGAAAGCTAGATGCGACTCATCGTAAGTCCTTCTCTGAAAGCTTCTTCTTTATTGGAGCACCATGGAAACCTAAACTGAATTCAAACCGCGCGTCTGGTAATCACAGTGGTGCACAATTGGGAAGAAGAATGATCAGTGCGAATCCGGGCATGGAGAATGACATCGAAGCAGCGATTGCTCACTGCAAGAAATCTCTTTCAGCTGATCCAAAGAACATGATCGACACATGTGCTGAAATATATGCTGATAGTGATGTTCATTGTCATTATCGGTCCAGTTCCAGCGACCATATTCCATTAGGTAAAACATTTCATTAAGTAAAACAGTTGGGTCATATTAGTCAATAGAAACCCGGTTTGGGTAGATAGATTATAATAATAATAATAATAATCTATTTTTAAGGTTATGGTCAAGCCAGTACATCAAATCTGTGTATGAGATCCTTTTGTTTGTGGGACAAGGGACCCCTCCGCCCATTTGACTGGTAAAGTCTACTAATGTATACATACCCTACCCTGTGAGTTTGAACCTGTAACCTCTTAAGATGAAACACATGTTCTTAACCATTAGGTCCACTCAAGCTGTAATAATAAGTGTTTATCATTGCTATATTCTCATTGGTTCCAGTTTTGCAGTCAAAAACTCACATATTTGCATATCTGTGGGAGGACTAAAGAAGATATACTCTCCTTAGCCAGGCATAAGGAATAAGGGCTTATAATAAGAATGCTACCCATAATCATGAATGCTTATTAGAGTTGCCCTGCGATTGCTCCTCATAAGTGTTACTGTGTTTGTTGCATCACTGTGACAACGACTATGCCTACCATACCACTGAACTATGTATTTCTTAGAATAATTCTTTACTTAGCGGATTGACTATAACTTATTTTGGAGTAGTTTTAATTTATTATAGAAACGCCCTTGATTTCGTCCTAATATTAACAAATTTGATGCAGGAATTGGAATCACGAAGACGTAGAGCTAAACGCCACCAGATTTCGATTGGACATCATGCAACGACTATTTTGTCATCTGTCAGTGAAAAATGTTTGCTTCTTACCAAAAAAATGCGTAATATATATGGGATCTCTTAGCATAATAATATATATGCGCCAGTGGGTATTTATCATAATATATATGCGTGGGATCTTTTAGCATAACCCACTCATGAAATAATCATGAAAGTGGAGTAACAAGTATTACCAAGGTCCAGAAATCATTTTAATCCTACAAAATTGTCCAACTCCATCGGTGAATATATTGAATTATCCTTGTGTGCGTATATGCGTTCCCTTTGAGGTGTTGCTGGCAATGTGGCAGTGTCATTATAGCAGATCTTGTAGCTAAATATAATTTTTTTGTGTTTTAAACGAGTCTTGTAGCCTTGTAGCTTCACTATTTACATTATTCTTGTAGCCTTTAAAACTTTACACTTTTTTTCCAGCTTTTTAATTTGACACTTAAAAACTTCATAAACTATCGAAACTTGCAATACTCATGTAGCTTACAATTCTTTGATACCAACACTTAATATGCCTATAGCGTTTTAAAAAACTGCAATATTGTCGTGTCATTTGAAATTTGCAATCTTGTTGTAGCATTTAAAATCTGCAATACTGATAGCTCTATGGCATCCAAATTGGGCGCATGTAGCTTACAACCTCTATATTTTGCAATATTAATAAAGATGTTGAAGTTTAACACTCTTCACAATGCTTTTGATGTTTGTATTTTCAAAAAGTCTTGTAGATTTTAATTTCACCAATACATAACTCATAATATTTGGAACGCTTCTTAGCATACCATCATATAACTTCAATACTTATCATAATAATATTTTGTATTTTTTTAGCATAATAATATATATGTCTTAGTGGGTATTTATCAATTGTGATTTATTTTATTTTTAATGGATTCTTTTTGTTTAATTAACATTATGTTTTTTAAATGATTGGAGTATCAGGGTTCTTCTAGCTTAATCATTGATCGGTCTCCAGTAAGCGGTATCCAAGAACCAATTCAAGTGCCAAAACCAGCATACCTTAAATCTATATCCGTATATAATGAGAAAGACCCAGTACCAGTAGGTTACCCAGCACCAGTAGCAGCCCCACCAGCAACATGTTTTCTAACGAAGAAACAACTACTCCCGCGGCCCCGTCAAAAAACCGGAAGGGCCCGAGAACCGCAAAGAGCAAGGGACAAGCGCATGACATGACCGGGCTTTTCTGCGCTGTACTACGGGAAAACTTCACAAAGCTGAGGTTGAAGATAATATTTCATCTCAAGACTTAAATAATAAATACTCTTTGAAATCTAAATATATCATTTAAAATTATGAAAATTAAAATATTTTTTAAAATTATATTAATATTAAATTAAATATATCCTCTAAAATTATGAAAATTAAAATATTTCTAATATTAAATTAAAAATGTTTGTATAAATAATATATGTATGATGTGTAAATTAAAATATTTCTAATATTAAATTAAGAATGTTTGTATAAACAATATATGTATGATGTGTAATAAAATATATGTATAAGATGTATAATAGGATGTGATTTTCCATGTAAGTTAAATTATTAGTTTATAAATGAGGTAATTAAAAGTTTGTAATTTATGTGTAATAAAATATATTTATATGATGTATAATAGGATGTAGGTTTTTCTTGTAAATTAATTAATGAGTTAGTTAAATGAGAAACAAAATGTTTTTAATTATTAAAATAAGTTAAAAATTTGAACTAGTAAAAGGATTTAGTTTTATTCGATCTTTCTAAATGTTGATATCTTATTTTATGATTTGGAAAAAATTTAGAATAATTTTTATTTAAAAAATAAAAATACAATTATATTATAAATATTTAGTAATTTTTTATAAAATTATTTTAAATTTAAATTTTGAATAAATAATAACCAACTTTTTATAATTTTTTTTTTTAAATAATTTTTAATCTCCATTTTATTAATTCAAAATGAAATAAAGGTTAATATATTTTTTAATTATTTAATTAGTAATATTTAGGTATTGCTTATTATTTTTATTAATTTAAATTTCATTTATATATATAATATGGTGAATGAATTAGAGAGTTGGTAACTTAAGTATTAGACCAATAATATATTAGACCAGTAAGATAATATACTAGCATAAAAGCATCACTACTATTAAGCTACATTTTAGAAAACATTAAAATGTTTATTATATAATAAACACATTAATTATTAATTTACATCTTATAAAACATGAAATTGTTTATTATATAATAAACACTTTAATGTTTTGTAAAATGTAAGTTAATAATATCCACTTTATTATGCTAACTTATTATCTCAGTGGTCATTTTCTACTAACATCTAATATTTAAGTTTTTAACTCCCTAATTTATTGAAATTATTTAACCACCAAACCATTAAACCCCTATCCCCTAAGAGGATAACCCCATAAATTTAAGTTAAACATGAACCACTCCTTAAATTAACAACCCAAAATAACAGTAACCCAATTAATAATAATAATAATAATAATAATAATAATAATAATAATAATCTATTTTCAAGGTCACGACACCAAATTGGTGTATGAGACCCCCTTGTTTATGGGACAAGGGACCCCCCTCCGCCCAACGATTTGACTGGTAAAGTCTACGAAGGTATACATACCCTACCCTTCTTTGGATTTGAACCTGTGACCTCTTAAGAGGAAACACATGTTCTTAACCATTAGGAAGCAATTAATTTTCCCTAATCACTAACCCTAACTATTATGGTTGGTTAGAGTATGACACTCTAGATTATGGTCAAATATAGTTATCCATTATTAATGCTACTAACCCATTAATAAGTAACCCCCTAATTATAAATCCTTTAAACATTGTCCAACTAACTCGTTTAACCCCCTTTGAAACATAAAGATTACATTTATTTATTAATATTTGTAAAAAACTAGTAACAAACGATCGAAATTGAAATTAAAATAAAAATCGAAATTGAAAGTAGAACTCACTTAAATAATCCTTATCCGTTACAAACTAATCCAACTTTGATTTTGTATATGATAATCATTGATTTGATATTGAATGAGGTCTTTTTCATTTAATATTTTTATAATTCAATTATATTCAATATCAAAATAAATAAGATTTATGAGTTTACACATTATTATTTAAAAATTTTATTTTTATTTTTAACATTTTTAAGAATTAATTTAAAATACAATTCAAATTATTCTTATAGTTTCTCAACCATTATTTATTATTATGTAATGATATATAAGAATTAATAGAAATATTATTTAATTATTTTTTTTGTAAATAAGAGTGTAACTATATTAAAAGCTTTCAAAAACCAGGCCAAAATACATAGTTATCCGGGCCGCATTTACTGGACTGCCCCATCTATGAGGAAACCAATCCAGCCGGCCCTCTAAGCATCGGTCTATTAAGTCATGAGAAAATTGAGAAAGGGTGCTAAATTGTTTGTGAATTACATTCTAAACCTAGCCATTATAAACTTGGACACCTAGACAACTAGACAAAGTAAACTTAGACACCTGGCTGATAGCTTGGCCAGGTGGCCGGAAGGTCGCTGGGCCAAGGCTCTTCTTCAATGTACGCTGTCCCTTCGCTCCAATTCTCATCATCCTCCTGGTTGCGCTCATCTTCCTTGGCGTCATCCTTGTGCCTCTCCATCTCCCTGCTCATGACTGGTGGGCTTGTCACAGGTTGCTGATCGTCGTTCCCATCGAGCTTGGGGTCTCCCTCAGGGGAAGCTTCCTCAGGATCTGGGAACAAGGCATCATGCATGGACGCAAGAATTTGGAGGAATTCCGCCACCTTAACTTCTGTGGCTTCCACACGATAATGCAGATCCGCCACCTCCTGCCGCAGTTCGAAAACCAGGGTGTGTAGTATGGCTAAATTATCCCGGAAATTCTCTCCGTCAAAGGACGCCTGGTGTCGAGGTGCTGCTGTACTGGGTCTTCTCGGCTGAGCTTGGCCACGGTCTAAGTTGCTAGCAGGAGTTTGGGAGGGCCCAGGATCGTGGAGAACCCGAAGCAGGGAGATTGGAGTTTTCAGAATGATGGCCATGGAACCGAATTGCGGGGCTTGCAGGTTGATCAGAGAGGAGACTAACTGGTGGCGAGGAGAGGAATCATCTAAAGTTGTGTCTGGAGGAGTAATCGAGGGCCGTCGAGGCTTCCATGGCGCACTTCGCCACGGTCTCCCTCGTGGCCTCGTCATATGATGGTCAGTGCAAATTGTAGGAAGAGCAGAGGTCGACGGGCGTAGGGGGAGGATAGGGTCTCGCTCGCACCAGAGGAGAAGAACATGGTGGAATGCCAGCTTCGGCAGAATGAGCCCAGCTATCAACGAACAAAGGTGAACCGTTTCCATTATAACCTGATGCATTCAAAACTTGCAGCCAAAGGACTCCTGCATAAATGCAACTCGTATCCACTGAAACACAATTAAATAGCAGGTGGGGTGACGGGTTGTGGCACATGCCCAACATGTGACACCATGCCCTGGCGCATAGTACCCTCCTCCTCATCCTTCCACGATAGCCCATTTGACACCCCATCCGGGGAGAAATATTATTTAATTTAAATTTGATTTCAGTTTTACATTTTATACAAACAAATTTAAACTTCATTTTATTTATTTTAACATTTTCTTCAACCTTTATTTTTTTTCGTATTTTGTTTTATTTTACCATTAAATACACCAAGAAAGAACATGTAAATCTATATTATTAGGAATTGGAGTTCAAAGTATTAGAAAAAAACACATATTTTCCTTATTCATCTATTAAAACACCGGTAAAAAACAAATCTAACTAATATTGATGTTTACATACTAAATGAAAATTTGGAAGGACTTCCTACAATAGTATAGATTTCACAAAAGAAACTAGATATACACTTATGGGTTTACATATATATTACAATTGATAATAAAAACATAAATGATTAGGAGTAAAATTTCAAGTAATTATGACAACTAAAAGGATAATTCAGATATGCCTATGATGTTTGAATAAATATTGTTAAAAGTTTTTAAATGAATGTGATAAATGTTAAAGAGTGGGTAAACACTAGTATGATGACATGCTACTAAATCCAATTTAATTTTAAATTATTTTGAAATGTTAGTTATTTGACCATTTCTAATGGCTCAAATAAAAATGTGAAGAAGATATATTGTCATTGTTACAAATTCTTAAACAAAGTAGAGAGAGACTAAATAAATTTAAGATTACATATTAAAAAGAAGAATGAAGTTTATATATAAAAACATATTTGGATGTTTTTCATTACATGAAACTCACTTCATCAACAAAATAATTTAGTTTTAATTCACAAAATTTTGACTTAGCATTGAAGGACATTGAATGAGTTAATAATATCATCCTAAAGCTATCTGAGTAGTGCAATGTTTCAATTGTTGAAAATTAATAAATAAAGTAGGGAGAGACAATATGAGTTTAAGATTACATATTAGAGACATCAATTATGTTCATATATAATAACATTATCACAATGTTTGGATGTTTATCATAGTTTTTCAATTATTACGAAACTTAATTCATCAAAAAAAATTAATTTAGTTGTAATTGATAGAATTAAGAAAAGTAAGGAGAGACAAAATGAGTTTAAGATTGCATATTAGAGAAATCATTTAAGTTCATATATAATAACATTATCACACTATTTGGCTATTTATCATAGTTTTTCAATTAATAGGAAACTCACTTCATAAAAAAAAAGAAAATTAGTTGCAATTTATAGAATTTTGACTTAGCATTGAGGAAGTTAGTAGTATCATCCTAAAGCTAGTGGATTAAAGGAATATTTCAACCAAACTTTAGTCAACTACATCACTGGAATTTGTCATGTATGAATCTATGTTATAAGATCTTGTTTATAAAGGCTCAAGAATTACATCATGTTTGACCTTTTGACATGATGATGATAAGAACCATAGACATTTTGATAAAACACATAAGTAGTTTTTGTGAGGTGACGTTATTATTGGAAAATGAAGATAAAACGTATTAATGTTCCATGCATATCATATTTGTATAATTATTGAGGAGAAAGAAATGATCCACTCATCATTGCAAGTATATTTGAGCAAGTACTTGCATCAAGAAGATATTTTAGATACTTGAATACTATGATAAAGAAGTTCTATTAGAATGTTAAAGTTCATCCACTATTTTTTACTAGTACTTTACATGTGATTAACCACCTAAAGTGTAATCATTGGGATGTTTTGATTAGGTAATAATGACTACCCTATTAGCTTATACATGGAAAGTGTTATCAAATAATGCTACCAAACCACCTCAATGATCATATAGAATAATAGTAGGTTCCTAGAGATGACATTAGTTTATTGTTGATCGATTTGGTGTTAGTGCTAAGATATTGTAGTAAATTATCGAAAATAAGCCTTAGAGTGTTCTAAAAGATGTCATATTCCTATTTTTCAATGACCAAGTTTGCCTCCGAACATGTACTAAATCATGGTATTAAGTGCTATACCGTAAATGCATAAAATATGATATAGCGTGACTAACATATATCATTCACTTTAATTATGTCTGACTATGTAATATATAGGCCACCCACTTCGTATATGTATAAACATTAGGATTGATTTCCATAATATCCTTGATGCCCACATATTTGATTATGTTCTAGTGCATTTTCTCAATCTAATCTCGAAGGTCACATAAATATGAATTATGGTAGTAACTTACACTCAAGACAATATTAGTAGAACCAAGAAATTAAATGAAGTGTGGTGAAATAAACCAAGACCAAGACCAAATTTGTTCCCTATTCATGAGGGTGTATCCATAACTTTAGTTCAAATATAAGTGCATGGAAAAATAGAAATAAATCATTAGGGGTGCATTAAAGGTAAAAGGAGGTGTTAATTTCATGAAAATAGATAGGTAAGTGTCAAGGGAGTCATGTAATGTGAAACAAGTAATAAAATCATATTAGAAATAAGTAATTTCAATTTTTTGTGAGAACTTGGTTTGTGGTGTTGAAAAACATCATTATTCGTATTGATGGATCTTGATGTGAATATGCTTCTTTGTATAACCAAATCAAAAAAAATTCATGTTTTTAGACTAATGCAATAAAACAATTGTAGTCATCTCTAAATGCATGGAAAAAATAACAAAAATAACAAGAAAATGATGTACCTTCAAACATAACATGAGATCAAATAGATCATTTTATCCCACTTATAGACTTAAATATGGCCATTCAAGTAGACCATATGGATCATCTATGTTACTAATGGTCTCCATAAATTTCTTGTGGTCAAAATGAGGTAGGAAGTATGTTACCTTTGACAATATCTTTTTAGACCTTATTTGTAGTTGGATATTTGTAACAATGACTAAGTTCATAAAGTGATAT
>ML802108.1:47331-57800 GCA_009831015.1 Picea engelmannii | reverse complement strand
GAAAAATTATTCACTATAGTACAAATATCACTTATATTTATGTAAGAACTCCCAACTCAAAAAAAGGTACTATTGGAATTGCACACCTCTGCAGTAGGAGGGCACTCGAGATTTTTGAAAACCTACTATAGGGTCAAGTATTTTTGGGGGGATGGCCTTAAAACTGATGTTCAAAGGTTTGTCGCAGAATATTTGGTTTGCCAACAAAATAAGGTGGAAACAATTAAGACCCCAGGTCTTTTACAACCATTATCCATCACAAGTTAGTGTTGGGAGGAGGTTTCTATGGATTTCATAATAGGGTTACAAAAGTCTAAAGGAAAGAGTGCCATCATGGTGATTGTTTATAGACTCACCAAATACACACACTTTTGTGGACTCTCTCATCCCTTCAAAGCCAGTACAATTTCCACTGCATTCATGGAGATAGTTCAAGAGCTACATGGCAGCCCAAAGATTATTGTAAGTGACAGAGATCCCATCTTCACTAGACATTTTTGGACATAATTATTTTCTTCTTTGGGTACTCAATTGGCTCATAGATCATCCTATCATCCTCAATCTGATGGACAAACCAAGATAGTGAAAAAATGTATTGAAGGCTACCTTCGTTGCTTTGTCTTTGATAAAAAAACATAATGGTTCAAATGGTTACCCTTGGAAGAATGGTGGTATAACACTTCCTTTCATACTACAACAAAAATGACACCATTTATGGTACTCTACGGATACCACCCTCCTTCCAACACTTCTTCTCTAAAATAAAAATCTAAGGTTCAAACAGTGAAATATCACATTGATCATCAACAACAAGTTCTCCAAATCTTAAAGGACAACCTAACCATGGCACATAATCGCATGAAACAACAAGAAGATCAACATTGTAGTGAAAGAAGTTTTGAAGTAGGGGATTGGGTGTTTTTAAGACTACAACCATAAAAATAGATGTCCCTCAAGCAAGACAAGAAGGAGAATAAATTATCACCAAATTACTATGGCCCTTATAAGGTGTTGCAAAATATTGGTATTATGGCATACAAATTGGAGTTTCCTGCATCTTCACGAGTACACCCCGTTTTCCATGTTTCATTTTTAAAGAAGGTTATAGGTGAAAAGATCCCAGTTCAAACTATATTTCCATAACTGGACAAGGAAAAATCATATTGGATCTTGAAGCCATCACTGACACAAGAATTTTCCAGCTGAGGAATAGATCCATTTTAGAGTATCTCGTTAAATGGAGGAAACTATTGGCTGAATACTCCACTTGGGAACCTGAGTCTTTTATACAGAATCATCAAGAGTTACTCAAGCATTGTAAACAACACTTGTCTCAAGGGGAGGGACACATTAATACCTAAATAGTGGCTCATTACCCCTTAATTGGGCCATATTAAATTAGTAAATGTTATTTTATTTATGTTGGCTTTATTCCATTAGTTGTAATTGTACCTCCTAGTCTCCTATATATACCACGAAGACATTTTCATTTGAAATCATCTTGTATTTGGACATTTATGTGGGGTATAAGGAGGTTCCCCCTCGAAGAGGCTTATTACCTGAAATTCTCTCTTTTTCAAGGCATTGAGTACTTATTCTGAGGATTTTCTATGCTATATTGATATTTGGTTCTTAACATGTTTCTTGCTGCATCAAAAAATCATGGCAAACTTCATGATAGAACAACAACCAGATGTTCTCTTCCAGTCCACTGTAATTTTCTTCTCAATATGAATCGGCATATATTGCAAACTCAAGTTCACACTGGAGGCATATCTCAGGCCATACCCATCTGTGCCTCGTATATTTCTCAATACATGTTTTGTTGTTGTCTAATGAGTTTGTCTCGGTTGACTCATGAAATGACTAAGCACACTCACTGCATGGCATGAATCAAGTGTGGTGTTAACCAGATACATGAGTGATCCAATCATTTGTGGATCAATCTCGTCTGAATCATCATCAATATTTTTCTCTAAATACATCACGATGGATTTTTCATTCTTGTCATACTCAACTTCTTTAATATTTTCACTCTCTATTTTCCTTGACTCAGGAAAATATCATTGGTCCTTTGTCATACTTCTTGTCTCAAGAAGTAGTGCATCATACTCAGATTCTTCATCTCGAATTCAAAATTCAAGGATTACTTGTATCCAACAACAAGGATTTCTGAATAAGTCATCAAAGTTAGGATATTGTCACCAACACTGTAATAATATAGGTTTGGATAAAAAACATTCTTTCTGAAATCTAAAATCATCAAGAATCTATCTATCTGATATAGTTTCCAACTCATGGATTATAGTACAGATGAATGTTTATCCAGTTTACTTAATAAAGTGTCTCATCATAGAAAAATCCCTATGTTTCTGAGAAACCTCTAGCTATATATCTCATTCTGTATTTCTCGACACTTCCATCAGCTACATGCTTGATATTACAGATCCACTTGGAAGTTACCACAAAATTCCCTTCTGGTCCCTGAATAGTATCTTATACATAATTATTTAAGATATAATGGTATTCTTCTGTTATGGCATATTTCCATACATGTTCTCTTGTTTCTTCTATAAGCCAAGGAGGCTCAACATCAATTAAGTGGCTCATGACTAAAGGATAGGTCGAAAATATCCTTGTCTTTCTCGAGATGTTCATTGAGAGACTTGTATGTTTCTCTGCATCTTGCATAGTGAGTTTAGGTAGGCCTTTTATGCCCTACTGCAATATCTCTGAACATATCAACTAGAACACCTAGATCAACTGAATTAATTTTTGTCTCCCTATGAACTGTTGAAGGGGGAGAAAGTATTGTCTTAATATTGTCAATCTCCATCTGGAATTCTTTGGATCTTTGAAAGACTATCTCCTCTTCAAGGAAATGTCTCTGCTTGTCTCAATTTTTCTCTGACCATGGATTTTGATATGGAATGTATTTCAAGATTCATTGTATCCTTTCTTTCTAAAGTATCTAGCTTGGAATTCTTCTCTTTGGGTACATGAAAATACTTTGGGCACCCAAATAACCTGAAGTGTTCAATCTCAGGCTTCATTATGGTGAAGACTTCTTTGGGAGTTATGTTTTTCAAAATATGGTGAAGACTCTTGTTCTGAACAGATACTGTGTAATGCATGCTTCTTCCCATGGAATCCTAGAAATATTCTGAGAATGCATTATTACATTGGTTGTCTCAATGATGGTTCTATTCTTCTTCTTTCTCAAATATTTTTTTACTCTCTCTGATTCAAGTAACTCCCTCTGAAGGATAAGCATATTATTTTTTGGAACAAGAAAACAAGAGGAACCAAAACAAGAATATCTCCTAAAGGAGAGTAATGAGTACATCTCTAGAATCAAAACAATTTAAGGATTGTTTTCCCATCTACAAAACCTACTTTTAATGTAGAAAACTTTATAAATATATGTTAGAGGAATGAAAATTACAACAATCAACCTGGAGTCTTCACTTCCAGTGTGTCGTTCCTTTGAATTCACTAAGATCCCTCTAGATCCATGACTTCAGCAAAAGGTTCCTTCATCCTACAATTACTGTAATGACTCTAATTCAATTTAAACAACCATTGAATTAGAACACAACAGTAAAATTTAAAAAATTACTTCATCTAGCACATTCGAAATCTAATTTTTTCATAGTAATAAAATTTAATAACAATTTAATTCAAAACAATTCATAATTCTAACCTGAACCTGATGTTGCCGCTTGCTTCCTTCCCGCTCCTTTAGAACACAACCCAAAACCAACCTCCCTCCCGACTAGTTAGCTTCTAGCCCTAGGATATCAACAAATATCCTAGCCCTCCGAGCCCAAAACCCCCCAGCAACCCCCCGGTGCACTGTAAATTCCACTTTGTCAATACCACTCACAAAATTCCTCCCTCGGTCCAATACTCAGAGGTCTCCCCCAAAATCCTTCTCCACTCCTCCCGAATAATCCCCCCTCTAAACTCCTTTCCCCCCCCTTATTCCTCCTTCACCGCCTTCTCTACATTAACTCCCACCTAACTGCTTTATTACACCTTATCCCCCCACCATTAATACCCTTATCCCTCCTTTATTACTTATCCTATTGTATTGAATACGTTATCCCTTGTGGGATACGTAACCCAATTTAATATTATATCATATTATCCACCATTAATTTAATACTTTATTAATTAATGAATTAATTAATAATTAAATCAATCATTAACCCTCATGAACCACTATTTAATAAAAATCTATTAGAAATGTTATTTTAAGACATAAATACAGTTTAGCTAATCTTTTTTAGGATTATATTTTTAAATTAATCATCTTAATAATTAAGGGTCGTTACATACACCCACCCTTCAGGAAACTTCGTCCCAAAGTTAAGGTATCTTATGGTACAAAGAACAAGAACATGGTTCACAAATTCATAACAGGTAACCGACATTATTAGTAAGTAAGTCAAGATAACTCATACATACTAGTGTATATGTACAAGAAATGTATGTGTAGTTAGTACATACAATTCTCATACATGTACTAATAATCAAACTGTCATCCTTTAGTATTTTATGTATGCATCCAATCCAGTCAGCAAGACTAGTCTTTTAAAAAGACAACAATCAATTAATTGTGTGAGAATTCGTTTAATCACAATTGTCCGGTTCAATAATTTATTTTAAACAACTGTGTTTTAGTTACATACTAATGAATATTCATATATACACATTTTCTTCATCAAATCCCACCACAAGAAAAATATCCATATAGTCTCAACTATTCTACTCATCTTTCCTCCCTAACCTACTTCCAACTCCATTCCTATCCGTCCTCTGCTAGACTATCTTGGAGCGTCAGCTATACTGACCTAACTCCAAATAGAACCCGTAAATGGAAGTTTCGCTATCTCGACCAAGCTTCCCTAGCAGGAAACTGATAGTCATCATCACACGACCTGGGGAGCGTGACTAGCACCGTTCTCCCATGACTTCAAGTTTCGGAGGATACACGGTGGGAAATGCCTCCACCCCTCCTAATCAGATCTAGGGTCCACCCCTATGATGGCCCACCTTACAATGGAGGATACACGGTGGGAAATGCCTCCACCCCTCCTAACAAAACCAGGGTCAACACCCTACAATGGAATATACAGTGGCACCGTGTTGTTGGAGGTTTTGTCATAATTTATTCGGTTTTGGGTAGTGTCGTTACCTAAAATCATGCACTGATACACATATCATAGCAATGCATCCAAACCAATATAAATTTCCAAATACAATATTCATACCATAAAGTTTCTCGGTCAGTGGTGCTGATATATACTTTCATCATCATTATCCCTTGGCTATTTCTTAGCCCATAACCTGTAGATTAGTCTGTAACACAAACTCATACATTTCTATGCATTATCATCATGTAATTGCATATTGTCATCATTTCAATTTGGTATCCCTGTACCGATAAATTAACATCAAAGTTTTTCGATTAGGAATAGATCTCATAATATCCCATAATTCAATTTTGACACCCATTCGCAAGTTTATCATTTACCCAAAATAGATGGCATCATATCCAACATCATCCTAATAGCATTTAAACATTCATTTAATTCACATTCTTACAATGTGTTGCAGCATATACATCATCATCAATAACATTTAAACATTCATAAAATTTACATGTATGTAGCAGATCGCATCATATACATCATCATCAAATAACATTTAAACATTCATAAAAGTTCATAAATTTTAAAGTTTAAGTGTATCACTTAATAGTTTCACTGTGACTAGAAAATGAAGTATATAGGCCTCAGGTAATCCTGGATGTCTAAGTCAAAAGGTGGTGTTACATACATCCCACCTTCGAGAAACATGTTCTCGGGGTGGTCAAAATAGTGAGGGATAGTCTCGCTGTAGTGTCTCGGCATCTTCCCAAGTAGCAGATCCTGGACTATACTTGTCCCACTGGAGCTTAACTTGGTCTACTAGACGGTTCCTGAGTTGTCGGACTTTACGGTCCAATATGCGTAACGGTTCTACCGTGAGGTTTCCCACGTCCGATACCTGCAATTCCTTCCAATTTAGTTTATGCGATTCATCAACAACATAATGATGTAAAACAGATACATGAAATACATTATGAGTTTTATGCAAGTGGGGTGGAAGTACGAGACGATAGGCAACGGGTCCAATTTTCTCTTGGATCCTGAATGGTCCTATAAACCGAGGTGACAACTTTGTCCCCTTCCCGAACCTTATGGTACTCTTATTAGGCCTGATACGAATGAAAACTTGGTCTCCCACTTCATAACTTCGGTCGGTCCTGTGTGCATCTATATAGCTTTTCTGTCTATCCTGTGATTCCTTTATCCTCTACCTGATCTGAATCACCTGTTCCTCCATTTCCTGAATCAACTCTGGCCCAACTGTTACTCGGTCTTCTAGTCTATCCCAACTCAAAGGTGTTCTACATGGCCTCCCGTACAAATCTTCGTAGGGTGGCATTCTAATGGAACTATGATAACTGTTATTGTAGGCAAACTCTACCAAAGGTAGATACTTCTCCCACTGGGTCTGATTATCCATCACATACATCCTAAGCATTTCTTCAATGAATTGATTTACTCTCTCAGTCTGCCCATCTGTTTCAGGATGATAAGTTGTGCTTAAGTTCAACTGAGTTCCCAACGCTGACTGTAAACTTGTCCAAAACCTAGAAGTGAATCTGGAGTCCCTATCTGAAATGATCTTTCTAGGTATCCTGTGCAAACAGATAACCTCGCTTACAAACACACGTGCCACATCAGTGACATCGTAAGTGTCTCTAACCAGAATAAAATGAGCATTGTTGGTTAACTTATCCACTATCACAAGAATGGCATTGTGTCTATGGGATGTGAGGGGCAACCCCACAACAAAATCCATAGAGATGATTTCCCATTTGGACATAGGAACATCATGTGGTTGTAGGAGGTCTGTTGGGTGATGGTGGTCGGCTTTCACCTGTTGACACTCTAGGCATTTGGCGATGAAATGGACTACATCGTGATTCATGCCCACCCAAAAGAAGAGATTCCTCATATCTACGTACATCTTTTTCACACCTGAGTGCGCACAATAAAGTGATCTATGGGCTTCCTTCAGTATGATGCTTCGAATATCCCCATTCTCAGGGATGTACATCTTTCCTCGATATCTTAACAATCCATCTATTTCCAAACTATACCCTTCTTACTTTGGATCTAACTGCCTCCCACTCTAGAGGTTTGAAGTAACCTTTAAATACCAACTGTCTCCTTGGAGTTGTTCCAACACACGTTCTCTCAGATTGACCTTTAAGGGTACCAAGGAGAAGATTCGTGGTCTCCTACTCAAGGCATCTGTGACCACATTTTCCTTTCCCTTGATGTATGAAATACCAAAATCGTACTCACTCATAAACTCACTCCATCGCCTTTTCCTGGCATTCAGATCTCTTTGAGTGAAGAGATGTTTTAAACTTTGATGGTCTGTTTTGAGCTCAAAGTTTCACCCAACAAGATAGTTCCTCCAAAATTTTTGAGCTAGCATTACAGCTGTCAACTCTAAATCATGAGTCGCGTATAACTCTTCGTGCTTCTTCAACTTCCTTGACGCATGAGCTATCACTCCTCCATCCTGCATTAGCACGGCCCCCAACCCTTGCTTTGAGGCATCCGTGCAGACTGTGAAGTCCTTTTCCATATCTGACACGCGTAGAATTGGCGCACTCATTAGTAACCTCTTAAGCTCAATGAATGCACTATCACATTCCTCTGTCCATTCATACCTGACCCCCTTGCGTTGCAAAGTGGTGATGGGTTTTGCTATTTTTGAGAATCCTTCTACAAATATCCGGTAATAACCTGCTAGCCCCATGAAGCTCCTCACCTCATGGGCATTTTTCAGCACTGGCCACTCCATAATGGCCTTTACCTTTTCTGGGCCCACAGAGATTCCTTCGCCGAAAATGATATGACCTAAGTAGTGGATCTCTTTCTAGAAGAAGGAACACTTTGATAGCTTCCCATACAATTTGTTCTCTCTTAGGCAGGACAACACTATTCGCAAGTGTTCCTCATGTTCTATTTCATTCTTGGAATAGATAAGGATGTCATCCAAAAATACTTGTACAAAACGGTCTAAGTACTTCCAGAATACGTCGTTCATGAGGCTCATGAATACTGTTGGCGCATTGGTCAATCCGAAAGGTACTACAACAAACTCGTAATGTCCAAACCGAATTCAGAAGGCCGTTATTGGGATATCACCTTCCTTAATCCTTAACTGATGATACCCTGATCGCAAATCGATCTTTGAGAACACCGTTGCTCCTTTCATCTGATCGAAGAGGTCATCTATTCGCGGGATTGGGTACCTGTTTTTCACTGTAGCACGTTTCAAGTCTCTGTAGTCTATACACAGTCGTAAGGATCCATCCTTCTTCTTTACAAAAATTACCGGTGCGCCCTAAGTCCAGTAACTCTTTCAACTGCATTTGCAATTCACAAAGTTCTGGCGCTATCATCCGATACAGAGTTTTGGAAATTGGTTATGCACCGGGTTTTAGCTCAATAGTAAAATCAAGCTCCCTTTCCGGAGGTAACCCTGGTAACTCATTCGAGAAAACATCTTGAAATTCTGACACTGGATACTGATCTAATGAGGGTCCCTTACTGTCTTTCACTGCCTCTACTACATAAATTCGACACCCTTGTCTCAAGAATTGCTTGACCTTCATAGTGGATATAAAGCGTAGCGACACTTTTCTGTGTACACCCTGGATCTCTATTGGTCTTCCTTCATCATCGACACAAAACACACTCTTTGCAAAACAATCTACCAAAGCTCGATGAGCTGCTAACCAATCCATTCCAATGATTAGGTCATACGCCTCAAGGGCAGTGACGTATACTTTCAACCTGGTAGTACACACTCCCAGGTCTACTATACAATTATCGACACTAGGTCCTACTGATTGTTTTTCCCCCGAAGCCATCTCGACTTCTTTAAAGTCATCGTGCTCATAGGCTACCAACCCACTCTTTTCTAATGAAGATGGTGAAATGAAACTATATGTTGCACCAGAATCAAACAAAATCTTAACATTGATATGATTTAGTGTACCTGACAACTCCACCACCGTGGATTGATGTTCGGCCTGGCAATTATTAACTGCTGCGTTAATATGGTGGCTTCTACTTGCTCTCCCCATCGACGCCTTTCCTTCTTTGTGCACGAACCCTGATTGTAACTCCGGGCAGTCACGCTGGTAATGGGGTCCCCCGCACCCCCAAAAGGTAACACCAGATTGAACCTGTGCACTGTTATGTGTCTGTCTTTGAAATGAGTTCCTTCCCCTGGAACCCCTGCCCCTGCTCACTGTTCCCTGAGATGGTCGTGGTCCTATCTGCACCATTGGCGATGAACGAGATGCTGCACTCGGTGCCATTGAAATCCCTGTAGCTACTGTTCTTGGCGTGAATCTGTTACCATATGGCGGTGGCCTTGAGCCCCCTCCCCTAGGAAATGTCCTCGGGGCCTTTCCTACGAACCCCGGGCGATGCGGAAATGTCGATCTTGCACCCCCAGTCAAGTTCATATGTTCTTCCACGTAACGCGCACTTTCCACCGCCTCCACTACTGAAGACGGCTTCCACATCCTCACCATAGCTCTTATCCTAGGGTTCAATCCATAGATGAAGCGCTTTGCCTGTCGTTGGTCACTATCCAAATACGACACATATTTGACCAGTTCCATAAACCTGATCTCATATTCTTATACCGTTTTGTTTCCCTGTACTAAGGCATGAAATGCCCCAACCTGTTGTTCCTCATAGTACGCCGGCAGATATTTCCTCCTGAACCTTTCCTCGAAAAGTTCCCAAGATACTGTGTCTAGGGTAAGGTGCAATTGTCTTTCCAAGTTACCCCACCAGTCTAGGGCGTTGTCTCTTAACTGAAAAATGGAGATCTTCGCCTTTGAATTAGATGCATAGTCCCTTAAGGAAAAACACCTGGTCATGCCTTCCAACCATGCTTCCACGTGTTCATTGGCGCGACCTCCGGCAAACTCCGGAAGTTTGATCTTTTGCAACTCTCGCATGATGTCTTCAGGTGGAGGTCCTCCCCCTGAATCCCTTGACGCTTCTGGATTACCCATTCTAGACAGTGGGGGTTCCGCTTCAGTTCCTGTCGGTTGTCGCCCCTTTAAAGTCTCGTTGATGGCTTCCAACGAGCGCAGTATGAGGGCTAGTTCGGGCGATGGTGGTGGTGGCGCTAGCGGTGCTTGCGACGATGCTCCCCTGCCTCGACTCCCTCGAGTCCTGACCATCCTGTATGCTTTGACCTACATCAACCAAAGTTGTCAGGGTGAGTTCCAGGATTTTTTAAATTGGTGCTACTAAACTTTATAAATGGGGTTAGGCGTAAGTTTTCTTTACTTGTCTGTAAACAGACAT
>ML802108.1:24899-41503 GCA_009831015.1 Picea engelmannii | reverse complement strand
GAGAGAGAGAGTCAGATTCAAGGTCAGATTCAAAGAAAGTAGAGATATGGGAGGGAGAGAGAAAAGGAGGTATATAAGGAGGAAGGGAGAGAGTAATAGAGGGATAGTGAGAAATATATATAGAGATAGAGGGAGGTGGGGGAGAGAGTGATATATCAAGAGAGAGTGAGGGGAGAGAGGGGTAAATGTAGGAGAGAGAGAAAGAGTAATATGGAGAGAGATAGAGGGATGGGGTAGAAAGATAGTGAGATATAGAGAGTTAAAGAGAGAGAGTGTGGAGTATGGGATAAATAGATATGTAAACAAGGAGATAAGGAGATATGGGAAAAGGGGGGAAGAGATTGAGTGAGCAAGAGGGAGATAGGGAGATAAGGTTAGAGAGAGAGGAGGGAGTGAGAGAGAGGGGGGTGAGGGAGAGAGTGATAGATATGGATGGGAGAAGATAGGGAAATAGATGTAAGGAAACAGAGGGGAAGGGAGAGAGAGAGAAGGGTATGGGAGAGAGATGGAAGGGGATGGGAGGGATAGGGAGAGAGTGAGATAGAGATATCAAAATAGGGAATGAAGGAAAAAGGAAGGGAGAGAGAGTTTGGTAGTGGGGGTTGAGGGAGGGAGTGGGAGAGAGAGGTAAAGAGGGCGATGAGGGGAACATGTAGGGAGAGATATAGGGAAAGAGGGAGAGAGGGAGAGAGAGAGGGGGAGAGGGGGAGAGAGAGAAAGTGAGTGAGAAAGTGAGAGAGAGGGCAACAATAATCCAAATATTATAGAGAGATTTACAAATATAGATGAAGTTTGTGTACAAGAAACTCATTTGGAAGCAAGAGGGAGGAATGAACCTCAAGAGGGAAGCAAGAATCCATTTGTTAATGGAGACAAGGGAAAGAGGAAATTCAAAGGAAATGGAAGAAATAATGCTTCAGTCAAGAAAGAGGGAGAAAAAATTACATGTAAACAATTTTCAAAAGATGTCCATGATGAAGACCATTGTTGGAAACTTGATCCTGAAATGAAACCCAAAAAGTTCGTCCATAAGGGGAAACCAAAGACTACTGCGACTACACAACATGATTTAAGTTCTGATTCGGCAGATGAAACAAAAATTACAGCCATGAGTTTTCAAGGAAATGATTCTATTGCAAGTACTAGTTCTTCAAGTAGTAGTAGCTTCAATGAAACTCAACATAAAAAAATAAAGAATAGAGATTTTCCACATAAGGGTTATTTCAAAGAATACCAATATAGATACTCTATTTGATATTGGATATCAAACAAACCTCATCTCTGAAGACACTGTGAATAAATTAAAATTGGAAACTACTCCACATCCTAAACCATACCCTCTAGGATGGATATGTGACAATGCCAAACTGCATGTGACAAGAAGGTATAAACTTAGATTTTCCATCACTGCAAGTTTTATAGATGAGGTAGAGCTTGATTTTATTCGATTTGATATTTGTGGTATTGTGTTGGGAAGCCCATATTTATATGATAGGAGATCCATCTTTCATCGTCATGAGAAAAAATATCATTTGTTTAAAAATGGAGTTGAGTACATTGGTAGAGCACATACAAAGAAGTTGAATTTGTCACTTGTAAATGTTGGACAAATGAAGACATTAGTCAATGCTAGTAAGAAATGTTTCATCTTGATGATCAAACCCAAAGACAATGTTGAAAAATAATATTTTCAAGGTTGTGATGCAAAGTTGAAATCTGATTTATTTGAGGTTGTTAACAAATATGATTATATGTTTTAGGAACCAAAAGTATTGCCTCCAAAAAGTGGTATCCAACATGAGATACAATTGCAACAAGACTATCATCTTCCAAAGATTGGTATGTACACGATGTTAGTCATGGAGAATGCTAAAATTAAAAACAAAATCCAAGAGTTTCTTGACAAAGGGGTTATTATGCCAGACACATCTCCATATGGGCCACCAATTGTTTTAGTGCCAAAGAAATATGTTACATGGTCCATGTGTGTAGATTTTAGATCCTTGAACAAGATTATGGTAATGAATCTTTATCCTCTTCCTAGAATTGATGATTTGCTTGATCAATTGAAAGATGCTAAGTATTTTACTAAGTTGGATTTGAGAAGTGGATATCATCAGATTAGGATTGTTGAAGGAGACACATGGAAGACAACTTTCAAAACAAAGAAAGGGTTGTTTGAATGTATGGTTATGCCACTTTGGATTTGTAATTCTCCTGCTACAATCGTGAGAGTTATGAATGATATTTTAAGGCCTTTTCTTGATGATTGTGTGATTGTCTACTTGGATGACATTTTGATATTTAGAAAATATCGTAAAGAGCATGTTATGCATGTAAATAAAGTTCTATATGTCTTGAAGAAAGAATATGTGTTTTTAAATATGTCTAAATGTGAGTTTGGAAAGACTTCATTTTTTTACTCGCGACATATTGTTGGAGGAGGAGAACTTAAAATTGATCATTCCAAGGTCAAATTCATTTTGTATTGGCCCAAGCCCTACAGTGTGACAGAGGTAAGAATATTTTTTGGAGCAACTCAATATTGGAGAAAGTTTATTGCTAACTTCTCTTCAATTGCAGCTCCATTACATGCAGTGAGAAGCATAAAGCAAGTTTCCCAATGGGGAGGAAAGAAAAAAAAATCCTTTGATTCATTGAAGGAGAAGATTAGTTTAGCTCCAGTTCTTGCACTTCCTAATTTGAGACAGCCATTTGAGATCCAAATAGATACAAGTAATTATGCAATGTGAGTAGTCTTGCTGCAACATGGTAAGCCCATTTGTTTTCATTCTAAAACTTTTAATGGTGATGTGATTAATTATCCTAATTATGATAAGGAGTTGTATGCATTGGTGCAAAGTGTGAAAAAATGGAAACATTATTTGTTGGGAAAAGAAACTATCATTCACACATATGATCAACCATTGCAATACTTACAATAAAAAACAAAGATACATCAAACAAGGCACTTTAGATGGATGGGTTTTCTACAAACATTCCACTTGGTTATCAGGTATAGTAAAGGAATTTATAACAAAGTTCTTGATATTCTTTCTAAACCTCTTGTTAGTTCTTCGGTTATTCTTAAGCATAATTCTACCATGCATGAGAGCTATGTTGAACAATATGCTTTAGATGTTGATATTAAAGAGGTTTATGGAACTTTGTGTCATTCTAACCAAGTTGAGGAATTGGATTACCATGTGCATGATAAGCTTTTGTATAATCTTTGCAAGATATGTATTCCATAGGGTGAAAGAGTCAACATCATAAGGGAATCACATTCTTCTCTTATTGTTGTCCACTTTGGTATAGGTAAGATGATGGCTAATTTGAAAACGTATTGCTATTGGCCTAAAGGAATGAAAGTATTTCGAGATATGTAAGAGGATGTTCTTTATGTGCTACAAGAAATCCTAACAATAGAAAGTTGGGTTTGTATACTCTAGTTGCGGTTCCTTCTCATCCTTGGGAAATAATTTCCATGGACTTTGTAGGAGGTCTACCTATGTCTAAAATGAATCATGATTATCTTTATGTTGTGGTTGACCGTTTTAGTAAAATCTGTATTTTGATGCCTTGTAAGAAGGAGGTTACAATTGAACAAACGACAAAAATGTTATTTCAACATTTTTGGGTACATTTTGTTTTTCCCAAATCCATTATTTATCATCAATATTCTCAATTTATTGGTAACTTTGGGTTAAGCTTATGGCGACTCATGGACACCAAGATGAAAAAGAGCACAACATTTCATCCAAAAATTGATGGTCAAACATAAGTGGTGAATAGAACAATCGTACATCTTCTTCTTGGTTATTGCAACAAAAATCCTAAGCTTTGGGATGAGGACCTACACTACATTCAACATGCTTACAATGGGGCTAAGCACTCTTTGACTCAAAAATATGCATTTGAGGCATATTTTGGTTATTTACAAAAATCTCGTTTAGATTTTATCTTTAGGAAGGATATTGATATTGATGGTCATTATGAAATTGATTGAGAAAATAAGTTCATTGAACAAATTCAGTTGGTGCATCAAATGGTATAAGAACAATTGGAAAAGAGCCAAGCCAAGTACAAGACAAGGCATGAGAAACATCGCGTTGATCATAGTTTCCAAGTTGGAGATGAATTTTGGATTTCCATTATAAAGGAGAGGCTTAAAGGAGAAGGTAAAAAACTGCAACCAATTAGATATGGACCTTTCAAGATTCTTGAAAAGAGTGGTAACAATGCCTTTCGTTTGGATTTTCCTCCTTATATGAAAATGTATGCAGTTGTTAATGTTGAGAATTTAATATTGTATGAGCCTCCTTGAATTGATGATCAAGTGCAACATGTTTGTATTCCTTCCATATATGACTTCTCTCCAAAATATTTTACAAAATTGCATGAGGATACAATCCTTGACAGCGGGATTAGAACCTCAAAATGAGGGAATGTGGAATACCTTTGTATTGGTCTTAAAGGGACAAACCTAAGAAAGTATAGATGTATTGAGGTTGGAAAGGTGATGGAAATCTACCCCCATCCTCATATTGACTAAAAGTAGTCCTTTGGAGGTCCAAAAGCTTCCCAATGGAGAAGAGTGATCCAAGTGATCAAAATATGATCAAAAATAAAAGTTCTCGAAATTTATTAAAAACAGACTCGTGCATAGGCCTCATCATCATGATCCCAACAAAACTTGAATGGGATCAAACTAACATCATATGTGAGAGATATCACGTTCTTTCCGATTTTCCAAACAAGTAAAAAAAATGTTGATTGTACAGTCCATACAATCTGTACAGTCTGACTATGCAGAGTATAATGATGACATGGAATGAGACCGTACTGACACATGGAAGGTGCTAAGTTGTTAGGTGATGACATGGCAGGGGGACCGTACTGACACGTGACAAGTGATTGCATGGCAATTTGATTTGGCAAGTCTGATGTGGACCTATCTGGTGATGACATGTGTCATCAGGTGGATGAATGGGAAGCTGCCATGTGGCCTAGCAAGGGCCCAACCCCATTATTGGTTTATTGGTTGAAATTATATGGAGTCCATGGGGGTCGAACTCGGGACCTCCACCAAGGCCAGAGTCTCTTTGTAGGTCGAGCTACCAGCCCGCCTACCATTTGTTTCTTACACTATATGCTTTAAAATTGTATTTGAATTTGCATTAATGTGTAGAATGAGCGGAGGTCACTAACAAAATATCCATTTCCATATGACCCTTATGTGTCAAGGTTCCAAATTCTATATGATGGGTGTTATATTTAAGGTCAGTTCTAGGCCACATGGTCAATGCGACCAACACCTCCGTCGTAAGAGGTGCCAAGTCCCCTAACGGTGAGACAATTTTCCATATTTTACGGAATGGGTGCAGTGTTGGATTTTTGGTATGGGAAACACCCATGAGCTAAGTTAGTCACACACATGTGTGTTTTGGGGAGCAATGAAAATAAAGAATTGGGAGAAACTTCCAGGAAGTGATTTCTTCTCAGTTTTTGGCCAAACCAGGTGTAGGAAGAGAAAAACTAGGGGTTTTGGGACATTCTCGAGCCACTGAAGCTATCTATTCTGCATTTTGATTATTGTAAAGAACTAATTTTGACACTTTGAGAATTAATTAAAATGATCCATTGGAAGCTGGACCAGGAGATGCATCCCAACAGAGGAGTGAACTCCTTTATCATTTTTTTTGTGTTAATGTGCTTGTTATTGGCCATTGTTATCTATGTTTATTTTTCTCATGTTTAAGTAAAAACTCATTAAGTTTTATGTGTTTTCAACTTGATCCCTATTTCCCAAGCACATACAAATTACACTTGCAATTTTAATGATACAATCCTTCTTTATTTTCAGATCAGTAAAGGAGGTTTATTCTTAACTAATGTCGACAAGAAGTACTAGTAGAGTAAGTGTCATTTCCTTATGGTTCTTAGAGATAACAGTTAACTCCATTTGGAGGAAAACTTATCTAGTTAAGGCCAAGTACGTGGTTGAAAAATATACATCTTCTTGTTATGCCATATAATCCTATCATCGATAATTACTCTAAAAAAATCTCCCTTCACTAATCAATTGACTGTAGAATATGATTTCTTTAACGACTCGTACACTATTAAGCTCCAAAACAAAGTTATTAATAATTTGTTTGAGAGAGGATTCCATAATGTTGCTCGACAATAACCATAAAATCTCTTAATTAGTTTGTTGTCTAACAATCCATTTCTTAACCTTTGAAGGACATCACAAGCAATTTTTTTTAACTTCGACAAGCTTCTGTGGTAATCCATGAAGTCAACTATAAAAATATGGTGGATTATAGTGTTAAGGACCTCATCGAATATCGTAGATATCTAAGAAATTGTAATATCCACTACCTCAATAAATATAAACCTTGAGTGTTGATAAGTATGGTTAGTCATGTAAGTTCTTAATAATTTTTGTTGTTGTTAAAAACTAAAACAAATTCTCTTGTTCTAAAAGGGTAGTATAGAGTGGTCTTCAAAATGAGGCCCCACCTTATTCTATTGATTCTAAAGATAAATAGTTATTGATTGTAAGGTTTCTACTTTGATTTATATTGGTAATTAGTCATTGATTTTGTGAGGTTCATTCTTGTGGATTAAATGGTACTCGTTGGGTGGATTGAAAGGTCTCAAATTAAATCATTGTAGAGTTCATTACTTCGTAAAATAAACCATTTTATATATATTCTATTATTTTATTAATAAGGGTTAGTTTTAATCTATTAATGGTTGGCTTGGTAGGTAACCAGTGAAGTATCACTTCGGTAATCTTAAATGATTCAAATAATACATTATTGTGTCATTTTTCTCTCTCATTCATACCATCAAATTGAGTAATGTAAATTAAAATAAAGTAAATTTTAAGAATATATGGTATTGTTTGAATGCTTTCACATTACTATAGTTTATGGTTGATCAAATAATGATGATCCAAGAAGTATGTTGAATTGTAATTTTAGTGTGTTATTGATCTTCTAGTGAAAGATATCTTAGATTCAATCTCTTATTGTAGTGCAATACAATTCAAAAAACTAGTGGGATGTTGATCTCTCATCTCCAAGGGTCCTGCAAATTTTTATGTTTCATAAGGAATCTTAGATAAGTAGATTTGTAATTGAATTTATTGTATGGAGTCAATAATAATTCAATTGTTTTGGTATTTGTATCAAAGATTCTTGTGATGTGAGATACTCTTTAGGTTTTATATACTTATATTTGTATAATGACTAAAAAAAATAGGTTCGCACATCTTTATGTTGTGGAAGGAGGGTTTTTACAATTTTGATGTTATCACTTAACAAGATGCGATGAACAAAAAAATTATCAATAAGTAATAACAATATGCAATTCACAAGAGCAACAAATAATCAATGAAATGCAAATCAAATTATAGAAAATCCTTGGGGTTTACCATTTTGTTGGTTAGTGGGTTTGAGTTTTGAGTTATAGCACTATTATATTATTCCTTGTACACAAAAATTAAGAAACATATACCTTTTTATCTCATGTTCCATGACTTATTTTAATCATGATTTAGTTGTCATGCATGGAAAAAAACATGTTGAAATCACTGCTATATCTAAATAGGCATGAGCTTCATCAATATCCATATACATATATCTATATCATTGCCTAAATCTATTTCATTCTATTCATCATCACTATGAACATATCTTTTGGAATGTTGCTTCAGTTTCTTTCCCTTATTCCAAATATAACTTCCTTTTTTTATTCACCTATTTTGTCTATTATGATGTTGTCACTTAACCAGATACAATGAACAATAAAAATTATAAATAACTAATAAAAATATGCAATTCACGAGAGCAACAAATAATCAATGAAAATCTAATCAAATTATAGAAGTACAAAAAAATTAAGAAATATGTACCTTTTTAAATCCCGTGTTCCATGATTGTTTTTTGATATATTCTACACCGATAAAAGTATCTACTTGTTTGAATAAAATTCAATAAATTGTAATCAAAATCATTATTCTCCCTTTATTATTATTATTATTAATCCATAGCATATATATTATACCAATATCTTGATATATGTGACATAGTTACTTGGTCCAACACAACAAAGAGACATATTTGTAAGTATGAAACACGAATATTGAAATATATGTTAATATGTACTATGACTTAGGTATATTTCAAAATTCAAGAACAAGAAAAATTGTATCATGGTCACTCCAAAATGTGTCAAATCTAAATATTTTTTACTTTCCATTGGCCATGTTCGACCACACATGATCCATAAGTGATATTGGAACATAATATTTTTGTCGAAGAGAAGACATAAATTGTAATTGATTGAGTGTAATAGCATTGAACTCTAAAATCAAATACATGTACGTGCACCATAGGGATAACCCTGGAATTTCATAAATTAGCCTATATTGACCTCTCTTGACTTACATTTTCCCATATTTCTTCATTGATTTTTATTACTTTAAACACAATAACCATTATCTAAATGAAATTTACAAAGCATATCATTTTCTAAATAAAATTTACAAAGCACACAAAAGTAATACATGAACCAAAATTCTTTCAAATGCAATGTTTCATCCTCAAATGTCACAATCAACCCGTATTTTACAACTTGTTTCTTTGTCTCCAACTACAAATATTAGCAATAAATTGTTAATATATTATATTTGACTATTCAACACAACACTCAAAATAATGACAAATTTCTAGGAAATCTGTAAAGAACCCTTACAACAAATATAATCAAAAATTTATTAAGGAAACCAATTTTTACCTCATGGCCCTCCAATTCCTCTTCATTTTCCCATGCACAATATCCTCAACATTCCAACCATGCTCTAATGAAAATTTCTAGCAGAGACAAAGCACTATCATTTTCTAAAAATCTAAGAAATGTGTCAATGCATGTTTGAGCCACTCAATGCTAAATAAATGATATCATATATCGTAACCCCAATGAAATCCTGTCAAATTTTCTAGACATTTGTATCCAAGAAATTTAAAATGCACCCAAATCAAAAATGTTTTCATACACATTGGTACTTAAAATTAAAAATAGAATTGCGTTCTTGATCCAAGAGCAATACTCGCAAATGTTGCAAATGACAAGGCAATTATAATTGATATAATGTGACTGCAACAATATTAAATGTAAACATTAATGATATACCTCATATAAAGTTTAGAAAACAATGAAACCCCAATCTTATTATCCAATAGCATGCAAGATAAAAATGAATTTATATTAAAGTACTCCATTAAATATTTAACGTTGTTACTACCTTTAACATTGTTTTTTTTTTTGACAGAAACGATTAGGAGATTTTTATATTAAAACGAGTGGACATGCCACTCGGTTCGTTACATCGAAGAATATTTTTTTTTAAAATTGAAAACAAATGCCTAAAGATCTTAACATAGGACATAGTCAGGGAACAAAATTATCTTAGCGATCGAGAGCGGCTTCACATCATTACATCATTTCTAGTTTGGAAGTTTTTTTTTCTTTTTTGACATCGTCCTCCATTCCTTGCTTTGGTCCCGAGAATGAATTTTCGTTGGGCCTAGAGGGCCTTCCTCATGAGCTAGATATGGCCATCTCGAGTTATGGGGGTTTGGCTAGATAGGCATCCTTGGACTGGCTTCTGCCTGAGCTTTCTGTTTAGTAGGGTCTTTGATTTCGGCTTTAGCTTCTACTTCTTTTGTCATTCCATGGGCCTTGCTTTTAGCGTCTAGCTCCGTTGGAGCCCTCGTCCACCAGGTGGGTATATGGCTCTTGGGCGACCTTTTTTTTTCTGGGTAGCTTTTCATAGTTGCGGGCTATGTGCCCCATTTCGAAGGAGTTTCTACACCTAAAACTGAGATTCTCATAGTCGAGTTTTTCGTTCCTTGAGTATTCCTTTCCTTGAAGAATTATTTGAGTTGGGAAACATTTAGTGAAATCCATCTCTACACAGACTCAGGCGAAGGTGGAGAGGGATGGCTTGGAATCCGGGCTTCTGTAGAGGAACTTGCTGACGCCATTTCCAATGGATTGAGGAGACACATCCCCCCAGAAATGCAGGGGAAAATACAAAAGTCTCACCCATACTAGAGCTGAAGAGATACAGTTCGTGGAAGGGTCAAAAGAAGGGGTCCATAGTTGCATGGATAGATCTTCTCTGCCCCAGAACCACGACTCAGAGTTAAACATCTTGTCTCTATCTCTTGTATATTCAAAAACTACCACAAAGAAACCTTTTTCACAGGGGCGGGTAATGAATTCTCCATCTAAAAGTTGGTACTAGTTGAAAGAGATCCAGAAGAGGAGATACAAGAGATTGGGCCAGAATCCATTAAAAGTGCAAACCAAAGCGTGATTGTCGTAATGTCGAGCATGCGTTAGGGCTTCCTGTGGAATTTGGATTGAGACTGTCGGAGTTTCAAGAACTGCTGCATGCAGCTCGGATGGTCGACCTTGACGAGAGGTAATCTCAGGGGCCGTTGTATGCAGACCGAAGGGTTGATGCGAAGCTACCCATTTGAAGGAGGGGGCCGAAACCGGAGGGAGTCGTAAAGATGTCGTCGACGTAACACCAGGGGCGCATCCATGAAGGGGAGCTGAGGTCATAGGGGGATCCGCCATCGCAGCATCACGAGGAGGGGCACCGTCGAGCTGAGAGGAGGGCGAGGGAGTCGCCATTGGAACCTGAGGAGATGCGCATATTTGATGGAGGGAGGTGGAGGGAAAGAGGGCCACAGGGCTGGCATCCTACAGGATGAGGAGTGAGTTAACACTAAACACGGGAAATATTACTACCTTTAACATTGTTACTATGTTTAACATTGCAAATTGTTAAAAAAAAAAATGGTAAATGAAAAAACTAACGTTCAATACAAAAATTGAATACAATATATCCAAGAAATCTAAAAACCACCCTAATAGAAAATGTAACAGTTTTCTTATTTTTCTGTTTTTTATATATTGGAAGTAGTATTAGAGCTTTGGAAAGTGGTTTTGAAAAGTTTTCAAATGTTACCATTGAATGGGAGTGCGACACTTATATTAAAGATGGTTTGGTAGTATCAATTTACTTTTAATTTTCCTCTAGGCCTCGAATCTAAAGGTCCATCAAGTTATAATTTAGTATTAAATATAAATCATGCCTCAATTATTTATTCCTTAGCCGTGTTCTTAAGTCTTTAAAAACTTATTTTATTTTCTTAATAGTGGTTGTTTAGTTGTCGTGCATGGACAAGAACATCTAGAAAGTGCTCTCCTTTGCACTATACAAATCAATGCAATTGCAACTAATATAATGAGATTACAATAATATGAAATATAAACAATAATTATATATCTCTTATGAAGTGAATGAGAATAAAACCCCAAATTTATTATCCAATAACATGTAATATAAAACCAAATTTGTATTAAAAATATATATTTATCTTCTTTTCATGTTTAAAATTGCAAATTAGTTAACCAAATTTATATTAAAATAATATATTTTTCTTTTTTTCATGTTTAAGATTGCAACTTACTTTAAAAAAAAAAAAAAAAACCTAAATCCAAAACTAATAACATTCAACTCAGAAAGGAACGGGATACCCCTAAGCAAGCGGGATAATAACCAGTGTAATTACTTCTGGGAGACTTTTAAGAAATAAAACCCTCCATCAAATGCGATGACCATATCATAAAACAATTGTATAAAAATACTCTAATTAAACAATTTACTTCAAACAAAATATGAATTTACTTCATCCAATATATGACATTAGTGTATGGAGGATTTAAAATTCAAAAATAAGGATTATGACCAAGTCAATTGTCAAAATCTAAATTTTGATATCTTTCTAAAGATAAGATTAATTAATTTTTATTAAATTGAAATTTAAAATTTTATTTAAAAAATATATCAGAATCTTAATTTATTTCCTTATCATCTCCGCCCCCATTCTTCCTCTCGTCCAAATCCTAATTTCCTTATCTCTTAATCGTCCCTTATCCATTCTTCCTGTCATTTCCTGTCCTCTCGGGTTCAGGTTTGAAGGGTTTCTCTATTTCCTTCTGTTTGTTCTTCATTTATGTTGTATATTTAGCGTGTTTGCAGGCCTGGAGGGTCCGCGCCTTACATTACTCCTCGCAAGGCTATAGGACTTTGATAATCCAAACCCGAACCAAGCTCGAAGTCAACGTGAAGTCCTGAGGAGGGAGGGTTCGCACATGGAGGGCCGGGACCATACCACTGTGGCGCATGCCCTTCTCAAGGGCCACAACTCTTGCTTATCACGCACGCGGGGCTTAGCCTGGTCTTGATTTTGGCGCTGAGACCTCGCTTGGACTGATCCTAGTATTTAGGTTCAGTCTTGGATATTGCATGGTGGGAGGCACAACGCCAAATACTAAAGATAGTTAATGCCTTAGAGAATCTCTCCGAGGAAATTCCGCATCTAAGCACCATAGATGGTATAGTTCTCAACTCCTTATCACTTACGATATAGAATTTATAAGATCACTCTCATCTTATTCTACTTAGAACAAATTTCAATCTACAGAACTTTTGTTTGATAGGCTGGTACAGTTTCTCTTTTTCACTTTTTTTTTTCATATTGCATCTTACAACCTGGTAATAACAGAGCAGTTTCCCTTACCTTCTGTAAAATGTCTGGCAGCTTGATCATTTGCTAACATGAGAATTATTGGTCCTGTTGTCTTGTACAGATTGGTATTCACTGCAACCTATGTATGGAGGAATTGGCTCAGGTAGTACAACAAACATTCCCATGCTAACCCTCAAGTGGAGGCCTATTTGTCTCATTAGATTAGGCATAGAAATTCTTTAGATTTCGTCAATTCATTGAAGGGTTTATGAGGGTGTCTCTTTCTACAGGTTTGAGGTTATGGTTTCAAAACGCTTCACCTGTGGACTATCCAGATACCCGGTGCAGGGAGGTTCTCGGTTATATAGGTTTTCTACCACGAAATATAAGTTTCTATTTCATGGTGTGTGGGGCTAAGTAAGGCTCTGGCAAGAGATATGGGTTCAATTCATATCAACCATCACTTATTCATTTTCATTTTATTGAATTTTATTTTTTAAGATTTGGGCTTATTCATTTTCATTTTATTGAATTTTATTTTTTAAGATTTGGGGTTTCTGTATTTCCCTAATTGGAAAGGAAAGTCAATAAGCCCAAAGGCTTAGACCCTGAGCTTCAATACCTAATATTACAATTCAAATTATTTATGAATACATAAATGAAAAATTTAATAAAATGTAAACTCATAAAACAGCCATTGAATGCAACATGTTAATGATATGATCAACCTCATTTAATTTACTAGTGGAAATTGTACCAAAGAATTTGGCCATTTACACATGCAAAACTAACAGAATACATTACTCTAACTTGTCCTTGAATTAGAATTAACCAATTCATAAGTTATCAAGGATTTACACATGTAAAAATAACAGAATACATTACTCTAACTTGTCCTTGAGTTAGAGTTAACCAATTCATAAGTCATCAACCAGTTACAGTTATTCAACCAACAATTTATTTACTGAACTAATTCAAAAAAGAATTGATTTCTTTAAGATATTTTTTTTGATGTACATGTAATTCACTAAACAAAACTTACAATGAAATGCAATCAAGGACCAACAAGCTCATACCAAAGCTCATACCAAATATGCAATAGGAAACTAACAAGGACAACTCTTCTCCCTACTTACGCTTTGGTAAAAACTTGAGACCCCCAACCCTCAATGAAACATGGAACCTTCAATCAGCAATCAATAAAACTATAAAAAAAAATTAATTTCCTCCTTATTATCCTTAAACCACCTCAAAATTTCCTCAAGATTTACTTAAGATATCCTCAATTAGTAAAACTATGAAAAATTGTCCTTAAGATTTTCTTAAGATATCCTCAAGTAAAACTATGAAAGACAAAAATCATCCCCCTCATTATTTTCAAACCACCTCAAAATTTTCTTAATATACCCTCACTTCTTTCCCCTAATTAACAATAAAATTTCTAATCCATCGCATTAAAATCTAAGAACAAACTAAGAACGACAACTTCTATGTAATAGCCAAATAAATTAAACATCCATTAATTCTACAACATAGCACTAAAATTCAAAAATTTCTTTAGATGAGCACATTCGCATATAAATTTATCAACAAATAATAAAATTTTATAGCTAAATAAAATAAATACACTATTTAACATACCTCGGTCTGATGCTAACCCTCTATTTTTTGCTTGCCTGGTTGATCGTTGGATCGTTGCTGAACTGTGTAAACACTACCCAAACCTTGTAACACCATGCCAACTAGGTCAACTTCCTAGCTCTAGGATATCATATGGATATCCCGGCCCCCGTGCCCGAAACCTCCAGCAAACCAGTGCCCCTGTACTAAACCTTCCCACTCTCGAACTCAACTCCTCTCTGCAAATCCAAGAGAACCCCCAAAAATCCCTCCCCCAAAATCTCCCGTCTAATGATACCCCCTTCGTAAACCTCCTCTGCCTCCATATCCTTCTTTCACCGCTTCATGCATTTACTTCCTTACCTACCCTAGTTAATGCCCCTTATCATTTCCTTTATTATTTTATCCTCTCGTAATTAATATGTTATCCCTTCCTGTACGTAACCTTTTCAATTTAAACAATATAACTTATTAATCTTTTAAATTTAATACTCATGTTATTAAATGTAATAGGTATTTAATTAATTAATTAAATAATCAATATTATAACTTTTAATTAATTAATAACTACTTAATTAATATCATTAGATCAATCTTTGTTTAGTTATTAATATGGTAGGCAAAATTAATTACCTAATAAATCTTTTACTTAATAATCCCTAAGTATATATTCTACTAGGGTTGTTACATACACCCACCCTTCAGGAAACTTCGTCCCAAAGTTAAGGTGTATTATGGTACAAAGGAAAAGAAACCTGGTTCAGACATTCATAACAAGTAACCTATCAGTAAGTAAGTCAAGAAAACTAATACATACTAGTGTATGTGTACAAGAAATGCATGTGTAGCTAGTACATACAAGTCTCGTGCATGTACTAATAATCAAAACTATCATCCTTTAGTAATTTATGTATGCATCCAATCGAGTCACCAAGACTAGTCTTTTATAAAAGACAACAACCAATCAATTGTTTGAGAAATTCTTTAATTACAATTATCCACTTCAACAATTTTATTTTAAACAACTGTGGTTTAGTTACATAATAATGAATATTCATATATACACATTTTTCTCTTTTTTTTTTCTTTTTTTTTCTTGAAGGGAAAACATTAAATTCCACCACAAGACAAATCTCCATACCGTCTCAAGAATTACTACTCATCCTTCCTCCCTAACCTACTTCCATCTCCATTCCTATCCTTCCTCTTCTAGACTATCTTGGAGCGTCAACTATATTGACCCAACTCCAAATAGAACCCATAAGTGAAAGTATCGTTATCTCAACCAAGATTCCCTAGCAGGCATCTCACAGTCATCATCAAACGTCTTGGGGAGCATGAACTAACACCGTCCTCCCATGACTTCAGGTTTCAGAGGATACACGGTGGGAAATGCCTCCACCCCTCCTAATCATAACTAGGGTCTACACCCTACAATGGAGGATACACGGTGGGAAATGCCTCCACCCCTCCTAACATGACTAGGGTCCACACCCTACAATGGAATATACAGTGGCACCGTGTTGCTGGAGGTTTTGTCATCGTTTATTCAGTTTTGGGCAGTGTCATCACCTGAAATCATGCACTCGTCCACATATCATAGCAATGCATCCAAACCAATATAATTTCACATACAATATTCATACCATAATGTTTCATGGCTAGTGGTCATAATATCCACTTTCATCATCTTTATCCTTCGGCTATTTCATAGCCCATAACCTGTAGATTAGTTTGTAACACAAACTCATACATTTCTATGCATTATCATCATGTAATTGCATACTATCATCATTTCAATTTGGTATCCTTGTACCGATAAATTAATCATCAAAGTTTTCTAATTAGAAGTAGATCTCATAATATCCCATAATTCAATTTCGACACCCATTCATAAGATTATCATTTACCCAAAATAGATTGCATCATATCCGACATCATTCTAATAGTATTTAAACATTCATTAAATTCAAATTCTCACAATATGTCGCATCATATACATCATCATCAATAACATTTAAACATTTGTAAAATTTACATTCACATAATAGATTGCATTACATACATCATCATCAATAACATTTAAACATTCATAAAAGTTCATAAATTTTAAAGTTTAAGTGTATCACTTAATAGTTTCACTGTGACTGGAAAATAAAGTATATAGGCCTCAGGTAATTCTGGCTGTCTAAGTCAAAAGGTGGTGTTACATACACCCAACCTTCGAGAAACATGTTCTCAAGGTGGTCAAAAAAGTGAGGGATAGTCTCTCCGTAGTGTCTCGGCATCTTCCCAAGTAGCAGATCCTAGACTATACTTGTCCCACTGGACCTTAACTTGGTCTACCAGACGGTTCCTGAG
>ML802108.1:12555-24304 GCA_009831015.1 Picea engelmannii | reverse complement strand
GCATTCCAATGGAACTATGATAACTGTTATTGTAGGCAAACTCTACTAAAGGTAGGTACTTCTCCCACTGGGTTTGATTATCCATTACATACATCCTAAGCATGTATTCCATGACTTGATTTACTCTCTCAGTTTTCCCATCTCTTTCAGGATGATAAGTTGTGCTTAAGTTCAATTGAGTCCCCAACGTTGACTGTAAACTTGTCCAAAACCTAGAAGTGAATATGGAGTCCCTATTTGAAATGATCTTCTTAAATATCCCGTGCAAATGGATAACCTCGCTTACAAACACACATGCCACATCAGTGACATCGTAAGTGTCTCTAACCGAAATAAAATGAGAACTCTTGGTTAACTTATCCACTATCACAAGAATGGCATTATGTCTATGGGATGTGAGTGGCAACCCCACAAAAAAATCCATAGAGATGACTTCCCATTTGGACATAGGAAAATCATGTGGTTGTAGGAGGCCTACCGGGTGATGGTGGTCGGCTTTCACATGTTGACACTCAAGAAATTTGGTGACGAAATTGACTACATCGCGCTTCATGCCTACCCAAAAGAAGAGCTTCCTCATATCTGCATACATCTTCTTCACACCCGGATGCGCACAATAAAGTGCTCTATGGGCTTCCTTCAGTATGATGCTTCGAATATCCCCATTCTCAGGGATGTACATCCTTCCTCGATATCTTAATAGTCCATCTGTTTCCATACTATATCCTTCATACTTTGGATCTAACTGCCTCCCGCTCTAGAGGTTGGAAGTAACCTTTAAATACCAACTGTCTCCTGGGAGTTGTTTCAACACATGTTCTCTCAGATTGACCTTTAAGGTTACCAAGGAGAAGATACGTGGTCTCCTACTCAAGGCATCTGTGACCAGATTTTCCTCTCGCTTGATATACGATATACCAAAATCGTACTCACTCATAAACTCACTCCATCGCCTTTGCCTGGCATTCAGATATCTTTGAGTGAAGAGATGTTTTAAACTCTGATGGTCTATTTTGAGCTCAAAGTTTCGCCCCACAAGATAGTGCCTCCAAATTTTCAGACCTAGCATTACAGCTGCCAACTCTAAATCATGAGTCGCGTATAGCTCTTCATGTTTCTTCAACTTCCTTTATCCATAAGCTATCACTCCTCCAGCCTACATTAGCATGGCTCCCAACCCTTTCTTTGAGGCATCCGTGCAGATTGTGAAGTCATTTTCCATATCCGGCACTCGTAGAATTGGCACACTAGTTAGTAACCTCTTAAGCTCAATGAATGCACTATCAATTTATTCTGTCCATTCATACCTGACCCCCTTGCGTTGCAAAGTGGTGATGGGTTTCGCTATTTTTTAGAATCCTTCTACAAATCTCCGGTAATAACCTGCTAGCCCCATGAAGCTTCTCACCTCCTGGGCATTTTTCAACACTCGCCACTCCATAATGACCTTTACCTTTTCTATATCCACAGAGATTCCTTCGCCAGAATTGATATGACCTAAATAGTGGATCTCTTTCTGGAAGAAGGAACACTTCGACAAATTCCCATACAATTTGTTCTCTCTAAGGTAGGACAACACTCTTCACCAGTGTTCCTCATGTTCTCTTTCATTCTTGGAATAGATGAGGATTTCGTCTAGAAAGACTTGTACAAAACGGTCTAAGTACTTCCGGAATATGCCATTCATGAGGCTCATGAATACTGCTAGCACATTGGTCAATCCGAAAGGTACTACAACAAACTCGTAATGTCCAAACCGAGTTCGAAAGGAACTTTTTGGGATATCACCTTCCTTAATCCTTAACTGATGATACCCTGATCGCAAATTGATCTTTGAGAATACCGTTGCTCCTTTCATCTGATCGAAGAGCTCATCTATTCGCGGCATCGAGTACCTATTTTTCACTGTAGCATGGTTCAAGTCTTTGTAGTCTACACACACTCGTAAGGATCCATCCTTCTTCTTTACAAAAATTACCGGTGCACCCCAAGGTGAGACACTGGGCCTTATTAGCCCTAAGTCCAGTAACTCTTTCAACTGCATTTGCAACTCACAAAGTTCTGGCGCTGTCATCCGATACGGAGTTTTGGAAATTGGTTATGCACCAGGTTTTAGCTCAATGGTAAAATCAATCTCCCTCTCAGGAGGTAACCCTGGTAACTCATTCACAAAAACATCCTGAAATTATGACAATACCAGGTACTGATCCAATGAGGGTTCCTTCCTTTAATTCACTGCTTCCACTACATAAAGTCGACACCCTTGCCTCAAGCATCGCTTAACCTTCATAGTTGATATAAAGCATAATGGCACTTTTCTCTGTACACCCTGGATCTCTACTGGTCTTCCTTCATCATCGACACAAAGCACCCTCTTTGCGAAACAATCTACCAAAGATCGATGAGATGTTAACCAATCCATTCCAATGATTAGGTCATATGCCCCGAGAGAAGTGACATATACCTTCAACATGGTAGTACACATTCCGAGGTCCACTATACAATTATCAACACTAGGTCCTACTGCTTGCTTTTCCCCCAAAGCCATCTCGACTTGTTTAAAGTCATCGTGCTCATAGGCTGCCAACCCAGTCTTTTCTAATGCAGATGGTGAAATGAAACTATTTTTCGCACCAGAATCAAACAAAATCTTAATATTGATATGATTTAGCATACCTGATGACTCCACCACCGTGGATTGATGTTCGTCTTGGCAGTTATTAACCGATCCGTAAATCCGGTGGCTGCTATTTTCTCTCCCCATCGGTGCCTTTCCTTCTCTATGCACGAACCCTGATTGTAACTCTGGGCAGTTGTGCCGATAATGGGGTCCTCCACATCCCCAACAGGTAACACGAGATTGAACCTGTGCACTATTATGTGACTATCTATGAAATGAGTTCCTTCCCCTAGAACCCCTGCCCCTACTTGTTGTTCCCTGAGATGGTTGTAGACCTGTCTGCACCGCTGGCGATGAATGAGATATTGCACTCACTGCCATTGAAATCCGTGTAGCTACTGTCCTTGGCGCGACTCTGTTACCATATGGTGGTGGTCTTGAGCCCCCTCCCCTAGGAAATGTCCTCGGGGCCTTTCCTACGAATCCCTGGCGAACCAGAAATATCGATCTTGTACCCCCGGTCAAGTTCATATGTTCTTCCGCATAACATGCATTTTCCACCGGTTCTTCTACTGAAGACGGTTTCCACATCCGCACCATAGCTCTTATCTTAGGGTTCAATCCATAGACGAAGTGTTCTGCCTGTCGTTGGTCATTATCCATATACGAAACATATTTGACAAGTTCCATAAATCTGATCTCATATTCTTCTACAGTTTTGTTTCCCTGTACTAAGGCATGAAATTCCCCTACCTGTTATTCCTCATAGTATGCTGGTAGATATTTCATTCGGAACCTCTGCTCGAAAAGTTCCCAAGATATTGTGTCTAGGGTAAGGTGCAGTTGTCTTTCCAAGTTGCCCCACCAGTTCAAGGCACTATCTCTTAACTGAAAAATGGCAATCTTTGCCTTTGAGTTGGATGCATAGTCCCTTAAGGAAAAACACCTTGTCATGCCTTCCAACCATGTTTCCGTGCGTTCACTAGCGCGACCCCTCACAAACTCTGAAAGTTTGATCTTCTGCAATTCTCGCGTGATGTCTTCAGGTGGAGGTCCTCCCCCTAAATCTCTTGACACTTCTGGATTACCCGTTCCAGACGGTGGGGGTTCCAATTCAGTCCCTGGCGGTTTTCGTTCCTTTAAAGTCTCATGAATGGCTTCCAACAAGCGTCGTATGAGGGCTAGTTCAGGCGATGGTGGTGGTGGTGTTGGCGGTGTTGGCGGTGCTTGTGCCGACGCTCCCCTACCTCGACTCCTTCGAGTCGTGACCATCATGTATGCTTTAACCTGCATCACCCCAAAGTTGTCAGGGTGAGTTCAAGGACATTTCAAATTGGTGCTACTTAAACTTAGAAACAGGGTTAGGCGTAAGTTTTCTTTACTTGTCTGTAAACAGACATTACTCCATTAGGGGATTGGCTAGGTTAGGGTTAGGATTAAGCGTCTAAGCTTGATTTCTTCGTCCCTACGAAAAGAACTATTGGTTCCCTTTCCCTGTAGCTACGCTAGCCTTGCGCCTTACTCACCACTTCCTATGCTTACTCTCCTAGTGCATATGTTGCCTCCTTCCTGCTTGTCCTAATCTAAGCCCTTTTAACTTTTCACTTACAACTTGATTAAAGTAATTTTCGACCTTATGTTTATTAATTTACGTCGAAAGGCATACACTTATTGATAATGGGCACAATTAATGATCTTTTAATCTTATTTAACCTTAAACCCTTATCTGATGGCTATGCATTGAAGATGCTGGCATATTCTTAGTCGTCCTCCAAAATCAATGGGTCAGATTTATTGTTCACAACTTTCTTGCATTTATTAAGGAATCCGTTAACATGTTTACTTTTTAACATTTACCTAATCACATTAAAAAAAAATTGTGGTAAGGATATATAATTACCACGTTTAATGATTAAATAGGATTAAACCGTGGTATCTAAATAATTATCCACAACTACCAGCCACGTTTTGGCGTTCACGAGTGCTATGTACCTTTCGGCGTTAGTGTTCTTCTTAAGACGCTTCGCTTGGTGGGGTCTTGGGTTCAAAACCCATGGACCCCAAAACATTTTTATTTAATTAATTAATCATAATTACTTTTAATTAATTAATATACTTAGTTTTAATTTGTTGTGTATATTATATTATTATTGTTGTTGTTTTTTTCAAAGGCACATACATGGTGTGTTGGTGTTTGGTTGTTCCTTAAGGCTTAGGTAGTGGGTGGTGGTCAGGGGTTCAAAACCCATAGACTCCACATCACCCCTCCTTTTGTAATTTAATTAAATAATTTTTTTTTTAATTCATTTATATATATAAATATATAAATAAATATTTTTTTTTAATTCTTTATTCATTTATTTATATAATTATACCATTGATATATATAAAAAGAAAAATTATATTATTTTTTTTATATATAATTAAAACGTAAACCTAAATTTAATCGTTTAAATTTAAAAGAAATAAAGTAAATTAATATTATTTAAAGTGAAATTAAAGTAAATTAATAAAATAAATTAGTAAAGGAATAAAATATAATATAATAAAAAACAAATATCTCCATAGTCGGGCAGTGGGTCCTCGCATGAGGCCCACGTGCCCCCTCCTTCCTGCTCGCTCTTCATACCTAACCCTAAAACCCTACACATGTCAGCTCTTTGAACCCTACACATCCTTCCTCTGTCGCCTCCTTCTCGTCCACCGACACCTTCCTCGCATCATTATTTCTTCACCAAAGATCTTTCTTTTGCTCTGTTCATAGGTTCCAAGAATCTCGCCCACCATGGCTTGCATCCTCGCCATTGTTCTGAGCACTTTGCTAGTGCTGGCCATTGTTGTATCTGCTACGAGATCGTTTGAATAAACAGAGTATATTGATATGGTAATTTCACCCTTTTCTTCATCACACAGGCATCATCATCAACAACGTTTACACAGGCCTACGCCCCCACCAGAACCTGAGCAACAACAACAAGAGGTCATTGTTTCAAAATCTTGTGCTGTTGAAGCATAGAAGCCCAATCCCATAGCCCCGCCTAGTCTCCTCGTGAGTGGGGCTCTCAGTATTCCAGGACTGGACAGGTTCATTACCATTTTTTTGGGGAGTCTAAGGCTTCTCTGTTATCACTTGTAAGAAATGGCTCCCATTTTTACCAGTTTCTTTGCTCCAACCACGAAGCCATACGTACCCACGTTGTCGATGTTGAAACCATTTGTATCAACTTATACATTTATTTCCAAAATGGCTACCTTGCTTCCATCTTGAGCCATGGATTCCATCGTGTGTGGTCATTCAAACAGAGGGTTGACAAGGACCACATCTAAAGTTCGAGGCAGCCTACAAGAAACGTCAGAAGTCGACCCAAGAGCTGGAATTCCTTTGTACAAACCCAAATATTATCAGTTTTTAATTGTCGATGCAGCAAAGGCTCTCATCTATGCACTTGATGATGGAAAAACACATCTTGAAATTGAATTTCCTCCCCTGCCGAGTAGTATTTATTCATATAAGGGATCCTCAGATGAGTTCATTGATGCTAATATCCATCTTCTTTTCAATTCTCTCCTCCAATCTCCTCCCCTCCAGGACAGGTCTTCTCCCAACTCATACGCCCACCAGGAAGTCTCTCACGGGGAGATTTCCATGGAGGAGAAGATTAAGTCTTCTCTCGAGGAGGAAGGGGTGGAGACTAAGTTCTTTTGGGGAAGTACATTGTATCATCCTGAGGACTTGCCCTCCAATTATGGGGGGTTCAGAGAGGGCAAGGGATGTCACTCGGGAGGCCCAGCAGCAAGCGAAAGAGCATCTTAGAGTGGCCATGGAAGCTTTTAATTTTAGTAAGCTCTGGTATGCTAGGACTCTGAAGAGCGACTCCATGATATTGTGTTCTTTTCCCTTGAAATTTAATTCCCCGGGACTCAAAGAGGCATATTGGAAGAAATGTTGTGCAAATTCGAGTAAGGACTACGTTTCGGTTGCATGCTTGATCGGTTTTTTTTTTGCATGCTGCTTCCCACTACAAGCTTGTCTTGGCATTGACTTAGTGAGACGGTATGCTTTCTTTAGATGTTCTCTAATTTAGTGCATAACATTGTTGTGGTTAGAAGATGACTATTTTATCAGGAAAATTTACTTGCGATAAAAAAAAATTCTCCCAATTTTTTTTAAGCGAAATGTGTATTTAGATTTGATCGGCACTGTATAATCCTAGCCGTAGGCAAATCATTAACTAATAACAAGTAAGAAAATATTTATGCACAACAATTCTAATTTTACTTATGATGTTAAGTTTACTTAATTGTTTGTTTGTTATCTTCTCTATGTAATGCATGTTTGTTGGTGAATTAACTATCTTATGGTAGATTTTGCATTAATGTGTCCCCTACTGAACTTCATTTTGCATGCTTTGCCATATTTTTGAGGGCGAAGGATATACTTCGTGACCATATGGGAAGAATCAGTAAATGAGCCCGAAAATAGTGAATATGGCATGATATACTCTAAAAATGGATGACATTAATGGCCAAAATCTTGCATGCGATGGTCAGTCTGATTTCTCTCTGGGTCACACTATTGGAAGGGTTATGCTTATTGTACTAAAAAGGGAAAGGCAAATGCATGTATGTTGTAATTTTTTTTTGCGTCAAAATACATGTATTTTTTTTTTATTGGGAGAACCTTGTTCTCACCTTCAAAATAAAAATCTATATTAGAATATGTTTCTATACATATATTTAAGAAATTATGAACAATGTATAAAAATTTATAGTACAATTACTTGTAGATTGAGAAACGAAGTGTGTTGTAAGTTTTTATGTATCATATGTTTTTTTTTTTTTTCTTAAAGTGTAGGATAGGGTGTCAAATTTTAGCATGATGCTCATGAATAAGTAACCATAACCCCTCACCTGGTTTGTTTCTCACCATCCATTCACAGAGTCTTCTGAGAATCTTACACAAAGAATGACTTAAGGAATGGATGGAATTTAACATTGTAACAACCCTAGTTGCTTGTTTTACTCTAGTAATTTCGGTTTTTTCTTTTTACATTTTCAATATGTATTTCATTCATATATATTTAGATTTGTTTATATATACTCACAATAATAATACGTTTGGTTTGCAGGTTAGGCGGAGCTGGAGTTGGAGCTGGGAATTTGTCCCTTAAGGCACTAGAGTGTGAACGAGGAGCTCTGATACCATGTGTAATAGCCAAATAAATTAAACATCCATTAATTCTACAACATAGCAGTAAAATTCAAAAATTTCTTTAGATGAGCACATTCACATATAAATTTATCAACAAATAATAAAATTTTATAGCGAAATAAAATAAATACACTATTTAACATACCTGGGTCTCATGTTAACCCTCTATTTTCTTCTTGCCTGGTTGACTGTTGTTGAACTGTGTAAACACTACCCAAATCTTGTTCCACCCTGCCAACTAGGTCAACTTCCTAGCTCCAGGATATCATATGGATATCCTGGCCCCCGTGCACAAAAATTCCAGCAAACCAGTGCCCCTGTACTAAACCTTCCCACTCTCGAACTCAACTCCTCTCTCCAAATCCAAGAGAATCCCCAAAAATCCCTCCCCAAAAATCTCTCGTCGAATGATATCCCCTTCGTAAACCTCCTCCGCCTCCATATCCTTCCTTCACCGCCTCATGCATTTACTTCCTCACCTACCCTTGTTAATGCCCCGTATCCTTTCCTTTATTATTTTATCCTCTCGTAATTAATATGTTATCCCTTTCCGTGTACATAAACTAATCAATTTAAACAATATAACTTATTAATATTTTAAATTTAATACTCATGTTATTAAATGTAATAGGTATTTAATTAATTAATTAATTAGTCAAAATTATAACCTTAAATTAATTAATAATTACTTAATTAATATCATTAGATCAATCTTTGTTTAGTTATTAACATGGTAGGCAAAATTAATTACCTAATAAATATTTTACTTAATAATCCCTAAGTATATATTCTACTAGGGTTGTTACATTCTAAGCTCACCTCATTAAAAACTAACCAAAACAACCATTACGAAAACCCCTTTGCTCCCATTAAAAGCCTACATTTCTCTATGTTGTTCCCTAAAAGACTACATTTCTCAATTAAAATATTGTTGTTTCAATTGCATGGATGACTCTACTTGTCATCCATGCAAAGATCCTATCCACTAATTCCTTTTAGTTTTACTTATCTAAAACTAACTTAAGAGTGTCATTTATTAGTTTTTCACTATTTTATAATAACTCGTTTACTTTTCATCACATGGAAGCATTACTACAACTACACTCTATGCACATCTATTACACGACATACATTTATTAATAGTCTAGTACTATTGTACAAATACAAGAGTTACTCATGTGGCTATCACAAGTTCCGTTTACATTTCATCCCCATAGAAGCATTACTACAACTAGACCCTATGCACATCTATTACACAAGATACATTTATTAATAGCCTAGTACTATTGTACAAATACAAGAGTTACTTATGTGGCTATCACAAGTAAATATTGCACCTACACTACTACACAAACACTGCACTATATACTCCTACACCCTTTAATTATATTTCATGAATGCTTAATTCACAAACACAAACACAAAAAGTTAACATATTACACAAGAGTTGTGAATGATTACTCAAAACAACACACTAGTCCTTTACATGGGTTCCTTATTGGCCTCCTAATCCAATATGGGATACAAAGTTAGGTTATGTGCATTTGAAATGGGCTTTAAGGCCTAAAAATGGTCAAGAGGGGAGACAAGAGCCTTAAACACTAATTGACCTTTCTCAAGCTCAAGCATGGTGAAGAACACCTAGAAACCATGACACATGACCTCACTAGGGGATCTTTGTCATATGATTTGGATATGTACATCATTAATATATTTTTCACACCACATATGGGTATCAATACCTTGACCATGGTTGGAGAAGGGAAGCCACAACGTCAAGCCCTTAAAAATGACTCGAGGAGGGAAATAACAATTTGAGGACCTAATCATAATTTCTTGGGCTCAAGAACCTTGAATGCATCCTCAAACCACCACATGAGATCCTTGTAGGGTCCCTTTGTCGTCCTACTTGAGGGATATGGCTCCCATGAATAGATTTTGAGCACTAGAAATGGTCTAACGGTCTAACCAACATTAAGGGAGGAAAACAAGGTTCTTAAACCCTAACCAAATCTTCTCGGAATCAAGAGCTTTGAAAAACAATATGGAACCATATATCTCTAGGAGGTATTGGGCATTCATGCTGGACATGGACACCATTAGGGGGTTATGCACATTATAGATGGGTAATGGGGCTTTGACCATCATCAAGTAATGAACAAGTTCCTTAGGATCTTGTTGAATATTTTTTATCTTAAGAGCCTTGGACAAATTCTCAAACCAACACATGGGAACTTTATAGGTGGTATTTGGCCTCTAACTCGGATATAGGTGTTATGAATAGGTTGTGTGCACTCTAAATGGATCTTGAGGGATAATTATGGTTAGAGGGGAACAAGAGGAAAAAATAACTTCAATACTTAATTCAACCTTCTCAAGATTCATCACCATGAACAACACATAGAAAGCATAACAAAATCCCTCTCTACAGAGTAATTGCCATTTGAAATGAATATGGGAGTCATTGCAAGGTCTTGGGCATCATGGATGGGTCTACGGTCCTCGACCATAGTCAAGGGAGGGAAACAAGAGCCCATAACCCTAAACCTTGCTTTCCATGCTCAAGCACCACTCATGAATCCTCAAACCACCAATAATCACCTTTCTAGGGTATGATTCACTGTGAATAGGGAATGGGTCTTGAGGTATGGTTCACCCCTAAATTTATATTTTAGATTCTCCAACACAACCACCACGAAAAAAACCTATAAACCACAAAACAATCCCTTTCTTAGTATCTTAGTGATCTTTTGATCACCGGTGGTTTACCAAATAAAATTATGATGTTTTCAATGAGACAAATTAAGATAGTAAATTTAGACTTGTTTTTTCATTTCTTAGTACTAGAGTGACACTTACATAAGCTAGTCCTATGGCTAGGAGGAAAAATTATCCTATGAAGCTATTTCCCCAAGTGAATGCACTAAAATGATAAGTAATATAGTTTTATGATGGTAGATATGTTGTGTTTGAGGAATATGTACTTAAAATAAAAATGGAAAGCTTGAAATTTAACAATGTCTCGGGAATATGTTGTAGGATGTCTAGGGAATGCATATGTGTAGCCTCAAATGCATAGCCATATTTATGTTGCAGAGGGAATAATATGAACGACATTATGCCATTAATATGCATGCCATTATGCCCTTCCCTATAATTAGTTGATATTGTAAGAATTGTATGTTGGAATGAGTAATTGTGAACCTTCAATGATAATCCTTCCATATGATTAAGTATTAGTTATTCCATATGATTAATTATTAATTATTATGATTTGGGTAATTGTTTACATGGATGTTTTTCCACTGCAATCATGAAATTATAAATGTAATAGCCTTCCATTAAGATGTTGGATTAAATAGAGTAAGTGAATATTTCCAAAATTAGTGAATTAAGGAGAAATTTTGAGATCTTTACATCACAAGAGAATGTTAAGGATTCTTACCCATAATGGAGCCCATGTTAAACAATGTAAGTGAGGATCAAAGCCAAAGTATCATAACTCCGTATAAAGACCAACATATTCCTAAAACAAGGAAATTGCATATAATCAACAATGAGAGGTAAACTACTTATCTCCAAAGAAACATGACTTTGATAAATTTAACAACTTAAAAATATTAATATTAAATTAAATTTAAGTTATATTTAATGATTTATTAAATTTTAATTAAAATCAAATTTATCAAGGAAACTTCTAAGCTCAACATTTTATCCATTATAAAAAAAATTGATAAATTTAACAACTTATAAATATTAATATTAAATTTAAGTTATATTTAATGATTTATTAAATTTTAATAATTGTTTACTCATTATAAAAAACAAATAAAATTAATTAACTTAGGTACATTTAACAACTTATAAATATTAATATTAGATTAAATTTAAATTATATTTAATGATTTATTAAATTT
>ML802108.1:0-12455 GCA_009831015.1 Picea engelmannii | reverse complement strand
CAAATATTTTTAAGATTTCCTAATATTTTCATTTAGAACTAAAATTATAAAATTATATTTAATAAGGCTTTGTTAAAATGATGTATTCCTTATTTCATCTAGATCAATATTTCTTTAGACATACATAAATTTTCACATGTGCTTATATGAACATTCCACCAAGTTATTGTCAGTTTTGTTGAATTGATCTATCCCTTACTTCATGGCCAAATATCTCTTATATTTATATTTTCAAAGCCAAAGATCTCTCTTATCTTTATATTTTTCTCATACCCTTGTAATTCAATCATGAACTTGCTCCATGGCTAAAGATCTCTCTTATATTAATATTTTCAAGGCTAAATATCTCTCTTATCTACATATTTTTCTCATACCCTTGTAATCCAATCATTAACTTGTAAATACATAAGAAATTACTTTATGCCAAATGACTTCGATAGGAGTTCCCCAATGTGGGGGCTCATTATTGAGGTTAAATTATGAGGTTTTATGCCAAATCACTTCAATAGGAGTTTCTGAATGCGGGGGCTCATTATTGAAGTTAAATTCTTAAGAAATATTGCTTGGGAGGTTTTCAAAGGTCCCATTGGGTAACTCCACTCCCAAATGTTTAGATAATCATTAAAATTCATGAACATACGTAATCAAAATTTTAGTTTTAGATTAGTTTTTATTGTTGTATATGTTTTTTTTAATGTTATGTCAAATTTAAATAGTAAATTAATTAATGTTCAGAGCAAGGTTAATACAAGTAACCTTTGATTGAGTTAATACTAATCTATTATTCCTTCTTTAAACTTAACTTGGGACAAACACTTATCCCTTCAAAGTTTATTAAGTGGATATTTGAGATTTTCAATACACTTATTCCAACAAAGGACAAACACCTTCACTAACCACTCACACAATGAGATAAAAAATCTACACGTCGATTTTTTTACGAGGTAAAACCATTGTGGGGAAACATCCACGACCTGGCCACTTTGAGAAATTTATGAATGCAAAAGAAAATATTAGAGAGAGATTTACAAGAGAGTTTCTCACAAAGGATCATCGAAAAATGATCCTCCATGCTCTTTAAATAGAGATCATGGACCAATCTGGTGCTAAGCCATAGATCAATGTAGTCTTTAATATCGAGGAGAATATGAGCCATTGGATCAATCTATGCTGGGAACATATAATGACCGTCATATTACCGAAATACAAATGCATACTGATGCATATTAAAGAGACACACTTTTATATCGAGGAGAATATGAGCCAGCATCATTAAAGAGACACACTTTTATATCGAGGAGAATATGAACCATTATATCTAACTACAAATGCATATTGATGCATATTAAAGAAACACACTCTTAGATCGAGGAAAATATGAGCCTAAATAAAAATGCATACTGATGCATATTAAAGAAACACACTTTTAGATCAAGGAAAATATGAGCCATCCTATCTAACTACAAATGCATATCGATGCATATTAAAGAAACTCACTTTTAGATCGAGAATATGATCCATCAGATCACTCTATCTCATTAGACCAAGTTGATCTTAAATAACTCTTATGTGTCTAAATATCCTAACATTACCCCTTAAGAGAAACTTGGGATAGGATGAAGGATTTACAAAGGTGAAATAGTAGGAGAAGGGAGGAGGCAATAGATCCTATCCCCTCTTAATGACAACTTCCTGAACTCCTAACATAGATAGATTGGAAAACATTTCTTTTGTAAGGGACTTTGTGAAAACGTGCAACTTGATCTTCTATAGGGAAAAAGAGCACTTCAATAACTTGATCATCAATGATCGTTGTGATGAAGTGCATGTGTATCTTGATGTCTTCGTCGTGTTGATGTTGAATTGGATATTTTGCGAGCTTGATGGCACTATGATTGTCACACCCAAGGGTTGTGAGATGTTAATGTTGGAATCCAGACTCTGAAAGGATCCTTCAAAGCCACAAGACTTCTTGAATTGAATTAAATTCTTCTCGGTACTTTGATTCTGCTAAAGAAAGAGAAATAGCCTATTTTTTCTTACAAACCCAAGTGACAGGTCATCAACCAAGGTTGAAAACATAACTTTCAATAGTGTTTCTATCATTAGGGTCACTCGCTAAATCTGAATCAGTGAAACCAGCCAATAAAGGAGTCCCCTTAAACTATAATGTATCATTAACTGAATTGTACCTCGAACATAATGAAGTATCCTTTTAGCTTCTTTCCAACGACTTACATGGGGTGTTTTCATATACCAAGAAACACAACCAACAACAAAAGAAAGATCAATATGGGTATGAGACAATTATAAGAGGCTAACAACTAACTAATGGTATAAGGTAACATCTACTTCGGGAGTGTTGATGTTTTAGTAGTTTCAGTAGGTGTTAACCTCCATTGATAACCCTTTGACTAGAATACAATATTCTAGGAGCAAGAGAAAACCAAAAGAGATGTGTGAAAACCTTGGAAAGAATAAGTAATATTGAAGTATTATGTGTAGAAAAGGACAGGATGGCCTGATTGAAGATACACCTGTTCACTTATAAATATTATTATAAATAGAAGGTGCTTTAGTTGAATTAGAAATACACACACACACACACTTAGTTGGTGCGCATATCTTAGAAGTGCAGTTGCAACAGAGGTAGTGCGTAAGTCTGGAAGAGGAGAAGTAGCAGTTGCAGTGGTACAACGTACTCTTCTTCATCATTTTGGTACTCTTACTTGTGCACTACCTTGAAGAAGGTCCACTCTCTTGATTTATCTGTGGGTTCTAGTGTGGCTTCGAGGAATCATTCTATCTATCAAGCATTAAGGTGCTCGGGGGTCACTTTGTGCCTATGGTTGGATGAAAATGTTGTAGCATTTTCTATGTTGAAAGGAGCATAATTGTGACATCCCCCCCCAAAATAAAGGAAATAAAAATATTTTGAAAATTTAAAATTGCTAGAAATTTATTTCCGTTTTTAGTAAATTTGAAATTGGAATTTTTTTCCATTTATGGCAATTTCGAATTTCGAATTTTATAGTTGTAATAAATGATTTTGAATATTGGAAAGAGATCTGATTTGTCCCAACTAGATATTGGACAATGAAATTTGTTAAAAATAGAATATCTTATATTGATTGCAGGAAGACAAATGGAACAACAATGTTACAAGTAGCTCACCATGACTCCATGAGCAGAAAACCTGTTGGAACTATCCCTGGGCTGATTTCTACAAGTGGAAAATTAGTGATTTGGCCATTGGAAGCCCCTGAAAATCAGGGATTTGAGAAGTTGCAAAAATTCCCAAGGAAGGGAAAAGACCTAGGAAAGTTATAAATAAGCATATGTGAGGAGGCAGGACGCTGCTAAGTATGTTGGAGGAAAGAGTCTATTTTTTTTTTTTTTTCCACTTGCTGTTATGAACACTAGAAAGGTGTGAGGCAAGGAAAGAGGACTGAATTGAAGGACTGTGTTGCATATGGATTTCCAAGTTCTCCCTTATGGACTCATGGTCAGGCTAGGGGGTGAATCGGGCAAGAAATTGTGGTTGTTCGGTTCTACGGTTGGGAGGAACGTGGTTGTTCCCTTGGTTTTATCCGCAAGATAGTCCAGATATGTTACTCTAAACCCCATCTGTATGAATGATGTATTTTTTAGATATATAGTTCATATTATAGTTATATGGAAAAGAGTTCTAGTGTTCTTTGTGTAAATGTTCGTATAACTGCTGTAAGTTTTTTCCTGTACGTAAATAATTCGATAGTGTACCTCTATTGAACGAATTGGTTGTTGTTTCTAATGGGATCCTTAATGATGGTATTCATTCTATAACCTAGACAATGGTTATTTGAGAATGCAGTAATAGACGGTAGCATCTAATTGTGCAATTATTGTCTGGAATTGTCATTTCGATTTCATAAAAATATATATCGAATACTTAACCGTGGACAAAAGAAGTATTATATGCATACCTAGGATTCCGTAAATCTTTAAAAGAATTGAGTATTAATATCAAGGAATGAACAAAGTGCATTATTATATAGTTTCCAAGACTGAAATAGAGTCGAATTATATACGAACAGAGTGTAGATATTTAAGTAGTGTTTTTTTTTAAAACCCTACCAGAGTCGATTATATATGAACAGAGCGTAGATATTTAAGTAGGTTTTAAACCCTACCAGATTCGAATGAATGCGAAAAGAGCAAGTGTATATGTACATATAGGCTTCAAACCTTATCAGAGTTGTATGAACACGAACAGAACATATATATATATATATATATATATATATATATATGTGTGTGTGTGTGTGTGTGTGTGTTTAGCACCTGAACAGATTCGAATATATATATGAGTAAGGCAAATACAGATATATGTATATATAGGTTTCCAAACCTCAAAACATATTCGGATATACTCGAATAGGGAGAATACATATTATAGATTCTCAAAAATATTAATCAGAAAAGGATTTGTATACCAAAAGAACAGAGCGAACAAATCTATGTATGCATAAGTGTAATCCAATCAATATAAGAGAAAACACATAGTAACAATGCACGAATAAAACTATGTTCGCATTGTCAATGATTCAAACTGAGCAAAGATGAAACATGTGATAGTGCACGAACAAGACCCTTATTATGCGCACATAAGTTCAAAACTTGAAAAAATAGAACCGAATATTTGACAAGGAGGGAATAGTACTAGAATAGGATTTTAATTCCATTTTCTAACCTTCAATCAAAGGGTTGAAACATAGGGGAGCGATTCCATTGTAGAGTAACTAGAAAACACATTGCTTTATTTTTATTAAGAAGTTTTCAAGAAAATGTCCAATTAGATAGTTATCGGTAACAAAAGACTACCCAGACTCATCAACGGGATCCAATACTAATGGTGAGTGCGACTAGTAAGATTTTTTCTGAATACATTAAATCACAAGAGTAATGTACAGAGCGTCAAAGATAAGCTTTTCCCAACATATTCATCACAATAGAACACTAATTAAACGATATTTCCATACATATTATGTAAGGATAATTTTGAGAACCCTTTGGTATGGAACCCGAGCTCCTTAGGCATGTTGAACAGAAGTTGATACCTGCACTGAGAAGAGAACACCCCTGCATTCGACCATCACAGGAATATGTTAGCAAAGTATTAAAAAGAAAAACTTCAAGTTTATAAAATCAAATAGATGAGTTCCACAGGGATATCGGTCTACTTAACTTAAAAACGCCACGACCTCCAGTGGTCGTGCCTGGTTTGTGATCGTGTCCCTGGCCGGAGAAAGGGATACCTAGAACGCCTGGTGGGTACCACGCAACAAGAGCAAAGTCCCACCATTAATACAACAATACCCCTCTTCAAGCAAATCTTTAAACAATAGGGTTGACAGAGAAAGTAATACTGTGAATCCAAGAAGACCAAACTTACTTAAAGAGTACTTTGCAAAACAATTATAAAGAATCTGAGAAAATGACATTATATATATAGAGATATGAACAATCAACTTGCCAGGATGTATTCCAAATTAATGTACCAGCAGGCCATCACTTTATTACAAATAGAATGAATCAAACAGAGAGGAAGACATAACGATAATCCCTTTCGATTCTACACAGGGTTCCCTCTGAAACAGTTGCCATTATCAGAGTTAAGTAAAAGATTCGAAAGAAATCTACGAACAGAGGGTGCATGGTCACGGTGGTGTAAAGTAAGGACTCTCGGTGTTAACCCCTACCCCAACCTACATTTTAATGACATGAGAAATCACATAAACCCTGTTCCTATTACAACAAGTAAAAAACTCTCTTTAACACACTCGTGAACTATGTGGTTTCCTTGTTAAAAACTAAGGTTCGATAGTTCTATAGGGTCGTACGAGAAATATGGCGGTTTCTATCGACTTTACCAATGCAAAGGCGACAACCCTCCCCTGTGCAGCAATGCTTAGTGCAGAACCTCCCTTACTAAAAACACCAAAACGAAATGAGACTACCAAAACCCTATATGGACAATTCACCACCCTTAACCATTCGGATGTACAATCCATGTGCTAGGGCTTGGATGGTGCATTAGGATTGGTAAGGACAGGGAGACGAGGCGTCCGGCCTGAGGCAAATTAAATTCAAGGTCAGAATCTTAACTGCCCCTCACAAATACACCTACATTCTTTAAAAGTGGAAGATACGTATAACCATGAATGTCCAGTGCACACGATTGATCGTTATACCGTAATCTTTGAAGTACTCCTCTCGTTACACCAACATAACGAGAAGGGTTGTTAGTTAGTTACGTAGTGCGGGACGAGTAGGAAACTGTTTGTTATGATGGAAGCCCGAGTTGTATTTTAACCAAGACATAACATCAGAGGGGAGTGCGTGGTTACCCACCATTAGTTTCAACCTAAATAACTATAGTCACCTGAGTACGCCTCAATCCTAATGTCAAATCAGCCAGGTAAGAGTATAGGGGTTAATGTCAGAGTTTTATTTGATGTGTGCAAGGTCCACTCCAGCCCGACTTCCTTAATTAGGAGAGTGGAAAATACAACCTTTGCTTATGGGCAAATAAATTTAAATGTCAACATTTATATATATATTATGATATAAGAGTTTAGGAAAGGATCCTTTTTTCATTTGAAGCTTCTTTTTGTGTGAAAGTATTATGTTCAAGGGATACCTCGAGCCCAAAGGATATGTAAGCACCCACTTTATGAAATATTTAAAGAATAATGTCACTAAGATTTTTTTTTTTTATGTCAAATTAGAGGTTTATTACAATAATATTCTAGTCGGTTATGGGCCCACACCACCTTCAGAACAATCTAGCCACTAGAAGGTAGATTCACAGCTCTCTTTCAAGCTCATTGTAGAAAAATTCTAGTTGCAGCGAGGGTTTATGATCTTCTAGCAACAACATGAACTAACCTGATTGTTCAAGCACTTTAAGTGAAGCGTTTGGAATAATTTTTTGATATCCTAGTGTGACCTAACCCAATGCATCTCCTGGTGCCCTCAGCCATAAAAAAAGTCAAAGTTCATTTCTTTGCTCAAAGTCAAAAGATTGGTCAAGGTCAACGTCAAAGTCAAAGACAATTATGACTTCCTCCATGAAATCAGAGTGACACAGTATAAGAATGGTCTCTTAGTAGATCATGGAAGATAAGGATTGACATCATCGTTACAAATAACAAAGGGAAAAATTATGGAACCATAGACTAGAGAGCATGCATCAAAGCATGAAGAGTTTAATTGTTGGAGCTTTGAAGAACATGAATGTGGAGTAGGAGAAAAAATAAAAAGAAACTATTGTAGATCTTAATCTCTAGAAAGAGAAGGGATTTGTTTCCAAGAAGAAATTGTAGAGCCGGAAAGATCTCATATCTAATAAATTCATAGGAACAACACACTCTTCAAGTTGGAAAGAATAGTTGTCTTGGAAGAAAAGCAACTCAAGCAAAACAATAGCTAGAGTCTAGGTTTTCATATCAGGTTTTATATTTTTATTATTATTGCTCAACTGAGTATTTCAATCCTTTAGATTTTACTAATGTTAGGAACAAATGAATAACTATTAACATATACTGTTAATATAAATTATTATTGTACTTAATTGTAATATGAACTAACATCTCCTCTAGGAGATATTTATTGTTCTTGTTCTCATACATGACACCTTGGTAATGTTATAATGAATTACCATGAAATTTATATTTTCTTATATAAAATATTATTATAATGGAAATACTTTTTCTCTTGTTGTTCCTGTTTCGGGCAGGTTATCGTACATATTCGAGGAAGGTTACGACATAAAATAAATACTTGAAAGGACTCAGAGGGAGTCAAAATTCATAGGGATTAAGTGATCACGAAGAAGTAATGTTTCATGACACTTTGCAGGATGCATAGGGGAATGCAGCAGATCAAAACGTGGTTCGGGGATTCTCTTAGTTAGAGGGAGTTGATGGAAGAATTTGAAAATAAGGATCTTATAGGCATTAGTGTCAAGTTGTATGATTCGTGTCGATTTGTAGGCCTTCGTTTCGATTTGTAGGCTTCGTGTCAAGTAGTAAGCCTTCTTGTCGAGTTTTAGGCCTTCATGTCTATTTGTAGGCCTCCTGCCGAGTTCTAGGCTTCATGCCATGTTGTAGGCCTTGTGCCAAGTTGTAGGATTTCAAGATATAGGCTACTTGAGTGAGATGGTCTGGTATGTCAACTTGTTTCTAAACCATTGAGATAGTCTGGTATGCTAGTGGCATAGTCGAGAACTTGTATGGTTGTGATGGTGTTTCTCATAATATTATCTTGGTGATCATGAGATAGGTTGTGTAGCTTGGTGATTCTACCAATCTACAAGACCATGTAAGTATTTCCCTTTCCATGTGATATGGATGGATAATGATCACAATAATGATGATACTCAGGACATGGGTGTATTGATGGGTGAGTATGTCATGCAGGTGTATCCCATGATGATGATGGTGACACACACTACAAGTTGTAGATCTAGTGTTCTCTAGCGGGTTGCGGCCCATAGATGATATTGACAGGTCCACATGAGTGTAGTCATGTGTGAGGTAATGATACTACTAGTAGCATGGTCTTCATAACCATGATGAGAGGATCATGGCATATCGAGAAAGGCTATGAATACTAGAAGGGAACATCATGGATAAACACCTCCCTAGCTAAGAGGGAGTGTTTATGTTTTGGTAGTTGTGGGAGGTATTAACCTCTATGGATAAACCTTTTGACTAGAATAGAATATTATGGAATCAAGAGAAAACCTAAACAGATGTGTGAAAACCTTGGAAGATAAGTCACATGAGAAGAATAAGAAATATTGAAGTATTATATGCAGAAAAGGACAAGTCGAGCCTACTTGAAGAGACACATGTTCACCTGGACAAATTAGTATAAATAGAAGGAACTTTAGCTCATTTGGAAATACACACACACACTCAATTTGTGCACATATCTTATAAGTGCAGTAGAAACATAAGTAGTGCACAATTCTATAAGAGGAGCAACAACAACTGCAGTGGTGTAGTGCACTCGTGTTCATCCTTTTGGTACTCTTACTTGTGTGCTACTTTGAAGAAGGTGTGATCTCTTGGTTTATATATTGTTTCTAGTGTGGCTTCCCAAAATAATTATATTCAACAAATATTAAGGCACTCGGGGGTGGCTTTGTGCCTATGGTTAGATGACAATGGTGCATTACTGTCTATGGTGACATGGGTACAATATTCTAACAGGGATAAGTACGAGTGGCAACAAGTTTGACTCGAGATTGGAAGGGAGAAGGGTTTGGTTTAGAGTCTCCCATGTGAAAGCGATGAAGAAGGTCACAAGCATACCTAGAATGGGAAAGACAAATTCCTTCCTTGGTTTGTAATACTTGGAGGCCAAGGAAATAGTGTAAATAACCTAGGTCCTCCATTTCAAATTTATTATTAAGGTTGGTTTCACATGGTTTAAAATTTTAGGGTCACTATGAGTGAGGATAACATCATAAATATAAAGAAAAAGGATTATGAGATGGATTCCTACTTTCTTGGTATAGACATTAGTGTTAGAATGACATCTATAAAATTCAATATCAAGAATAAAGTTGTCCATTTTGTCATAACAATATCGATAAGCTTTCTTAATACCATAAATATATTTCTTAAGGCGACAAATAAGGATGGAGTCAAGAGGAATGTGAGCCCATGTTACAATGACAAATACACAGAAGTGGATTAAATATGACATAATTTTATTCCATGCTTATTCGAGTGTTATATTTGTAAGATCCTTTGTGGGAGTGTGATTTAATATCTAATTTGCACACTTAATGGATTTCTCCCAACTTTTTAGACTTGATCTCTTAGATTGGATCATACAATTATCCATTTATTTCAATGTTCGGTTCTTTCTCTCAACAACACCATTTTGTTATGGGCCATATGGACTAGTGTGTTGCATTCAAATTCCATGTGCAATGCAAAAAATTAAAAAAAAAAAATTCACATATTCACCTCCATTATCTGTTATTAACCTTTGAAGTTCATGTCCTCATTGTTTTTCTACAAGGGCCTTGTATGCCAAAAAATTATCAAACACTTTTCTCTTAAGTTTTATGAATTAAACCCAAGTGTGTATAAAAAATTCATCAATGAAAGTTAATAAATACTTACACCTAGAAAAATAAGGATAAGGCAATGGACCACACAAGTCACTATGAACAAGTTGCAAAAGGGTCTAGGCATGCCAAGGTAGATGTTTGTCAAAACTTTCCCAATGGTTTTGTTGAGAACACAACTAACACAAACACCATCTCTATAGGAAGCAAGAGGAAGACCAATCACCATCTATTGATTACATAGTTCTTTCAATGAGAAATATTTTAGATGACCAAGCCACTCATGCCAAATTTTACTGAATTCGTTGGTATGAGAAACAAAAAACTGATGGAAAATATGATGACCCAAAATTTTCAAGCTTGTACAACCTGGTAATATAATCAACAAGTCTAGTTGCAAGAATATACTTAGGATATTTTAGATCCTTGATTACAACTGGGTGAGGTGAAAATTCTATACTTTTACCTTCACCTGAATGATTACTTTGATATAATAATAGAAGTTTGCAAGAAATACTTGGAACAAATAATACATCATTGAAATGACTATTATCTACCTGGAAAATTCCATACCCTACAACACTAATAGACTTATCTTCACCAAAAAATATTTTCTTGGTGATACATTCATTTAAAGAAAAAAATATGGCTTTATCCTTATTCATATGATAAGATTCTCTAGAATCAATAAGAATGTTAGTAAAAGATTTGATCTTGTCACAAATTTGCATGATGAATGAGATTATAAGGCAAGATTACAAGGCTCCTAGACCGGAAGGGATAACATATTTTCAATCTCCCTAGAGAAATCAACATAAAAATCATGCCCTAATGGCCCAATGATAAGTTTCAAGTGCATGGGTGTTTATCTAGAGGTAAAACATGGACACGTATGCTCCTGAAATAATTAATCCATTTTCATTGGGCCAAGGAAGCCACCTAGGGGAATGCCCACCTAGGGCGCACAAGTCAATCACCTAGGCGGAAGACTTCTTCACCTTTTGATGAGGAATTAAATATATGTAAAATAAATGGTTCCCTTGGTATATAAGGTGAACCAGGACTAAAATAAAGAATTCTTACCTTTTCTTCTGAAGTTATGTGTCTTGGTTGTTTTCTTTTCTGAGTTTGCATTTTACATTCACAACAATTTCATTTTTAGGGTTTCTGAAGAACAACCAATGTGCCTTCCTTCATGGTTGCCTCCTAGTGACTATGTTTTCCATGATTCCACCTCTGATAGAAATCTTATCTCATTAGCTAGCCAGTCTCTCAAGGAGAAAATAATTTCCTTCGAGTTTTCTGAGGCATAAGGGAGGGCGCACCAACTGGGGTTTGCGCCCCTGTTGGTTTCTTCTTTGTGGGAATGAAGTGAGTGAGACCTCTTCCATGGCAGCACTGGGCTTCTCCCACTAGTCCCCGGAGGTCACTCTGATATCACCAAAACCTCTTGGCCACTCTTGGGTCACCCCAGTCTGAATCCCCATTTGCTTGGTCACCCAAACTAATGGTGCGCCCCTGTTCAGATTTGTGCCCCTCAGGAGAGTTTTTGGTCAGTATTCGAGATATGGTTTGTGTGGTCACCTTCTCCTATAGATCTCCTTCTTGGGTAGATCAATTGGTATTAGAGCCTCAAGATCCATGGAAAAGCTTATGATCTTGAAGATTCAACCAAATTTTTTTTTGGGGGGTTTCATGAAATAATTCAGAGTGTGCCCATTCTAGGGTTTCCATTTTATGCAAGAGGATCCACAGATCTCATAATCCCCAAGAGAGTCCACATCTCCATTTCCATAGAGAGGAGCTCCACAGATCTAAAACAATACAGATCTCTCCCTCTAGACTAGTTCAAGCTCCGTTGCCTTAGGGTTTTGATTCCTCTATTCTCAAAACAGAGTCCTTTGTTCAGAATTGCAACCTAGGGGTGACTTTTCTCTTAATCTGGCCTCACAATGCCTCCACGCAAAGATCCTTTGGTATTTGACTTAGATTACAACACATCAAATCCCGTCCAATATATTTCCTCCGTCCTCAATGAGCTTCTTAGAATGCAACAAAAAAACAATCTAGATCCATTCCAGTTGGACACTCAAATCCAACTACCCAAGTTTGTTGGGAAAATGAATGGTGAAATGGTGGATTCTTGGATCCGTAGCCTATCCACCTATTTCAATACATGTCCAGGCCTTACCGAGGAAAGAAAACTCCAGATTGTTGCCTTGCAATTAGAAGGACTGGCACAAACTTGGTGGGATACAGAGCAAGAGAAGACCACATTTGTGATAGAGATTGGGGATGCTCCAGAATCCTCTACTTCACAACCCAT
>ML802107.1:114865-137268 GCA_009831015.1 Picea engelmannii | reverse complement strand
CTGAAAATGTCAAAGGTTACAAAATTCTTCAACCACATTGTAATGAAATCATTATTAGAAGAGATGTTAAATCTGATGAAAATCTCTTAGTCTGCAAGCCTAACTTGGCATTTGTTCCTTCTTCAACCTGTGATACATCTTCGATGTTTGTTCCTTCTTTTATTCCTATTATGGTTTCTTCTTTAGATGATGATGAAAGTGAGGATGAAAATACACCTCTTCTTGCTTACCTTCCTTCGCATGAGTCTATTGAACTTGAACCTGCACCGGCACCATCACTTCCTAGATGTGTTTGTTCAACACGAGAAGCAACCGATGATCTTGTCGGTGATCCTTCAGATGAACGTCAGACAAATTTATAGTTACAGTGAGCCTCTTCTCTTTTAGCTCAAGTTTCAGAGACTCGTGATCTAGAGACATTTACAGAATCATCAAGTCATCCATATTGGGATACAACGATGAATGAAGAGTATCTCTATTTAATGATGAACGATGCTTGGGATCTTGTACCTCTTCCGAAAGGAAGAAAAATTATTAGATGTAAATGGGTCTACAACACTAAGTATGCATCACATGGAAGTGTTGAAAGACAGAATCCTCGATTAGTTGCCAAAGGATTTTCCCAAGTTGAAAGAATTGACTATAATGAAACATTTTTCCATGTAGCTAGAATAAATTCCATCCGCCTTGTTCTTCCCCTTACTACCTCACATAAATTGGAGGTTCATCGTATGGATGTTAAATCCACCTTCTTGCATGGGGATTTGCAATAAGAAATCTACATGGAACAACCTCCCGGCTATGTCCAAAATGACTCTAGTCTTGTTTGTCACCTTAATAAATCTCTTTATGGTCTGAATCAAGCTCCCTAAGTTTGGTATGCCAAAATGGACAACTTTCTTCTCGACATTGGATTTTCTAGATGCCATTATGATCCTAGTGTCTATACCAAGAAAGTAGGAATCCGTCTCATAATCCTTGTTCTTTATGTTGATGATCTTATCCTCATTGGTAATGACCCTAAAGTTTTAAACTATGTGAAATCCAACCTTAAGAAGAAATTTGAAATGATTGAATTAAGCTATTTGCACTATTTCCTTAGTCTCCAAGTTTTGCAAACCAAGGAAGGAATTTTTCTTTCCCAGTCTAAGTATGCTTGTAATCTTCTTTGTCGTTTTCACATGGATGATTCTAAACCATCCCCTTCTCCCTGCCAGTTTGGATTCAAACTTGTTACCACCTTTACTTCTCCTGAATTTGATGCCACTTTGTACCATCACTTAGGTGGTAACCTCTTATAATTGACTCATACCCATATTGATCTTTCCTTTGTTGTTGTTCTTGTTTCTCGGTATATGCAAACACCCCATGAAAGCCATTGGAAAGAACCTAAAAGGATACTTCGGTATGTTCGGGGTAAAATTCAGTTTGAGATACATTACAACTCAGGGGGGGTTCCTCTATTTGTTAGCTTCACTTATTCGGATTGGGTCGATGACTCTAATGATCACAAGTCTACTACAGGTTTTGTTTTCAACCTTGGTTCAGTACTTGTCACTTGGGCCTGTAAGAAACAACAGGCTATTGCACTTTCTTTAGTAGAAGCATAGTATTGAGCAGTGATTAATGCAAGTCAATAATCCTTGTGGCTTTGATAGATCCTTTCATAGTTTGGACTCTAGCAACAACATTTGACCAACCTATGGTGAAACAATCAAAGTTCCATCGAGCTCGCCAAAGACTCATTTCAACATCAGTGTAGAAAACACATTGAGATACACATGCACTTCATCTAAAAGCTCATTCATGATCGAGTTATTGAAGTTCTATTTTTCCCTATAGAAGATCAAGTTGCAGACATTTTCATAAAGTCTCTTACAGAAGGGAAGTTTTCCAAACTTTGATCTATGTTAGGAGTCATGAAGTTGTCATTATGGGGGGATAGACTCTAATGCCTCCTTCCTTCTCCTATTGTGTCACCTTTGTAAATCCTTCAATCCTATCCCAAGTTGTTCTTAAGGGGGGATGTTTGGATATTTAGACACTTAAGAGTTATTTAAGATACTTGGTATAATATGTCGTTAGGTAAAAGTGTATTTATTTAGTATGCATTAGTATGCATTTGTAGTTAGGTAATCTGACGGTCACAATATGTTCCTGACATAGAGTGATCCGACGGTTCATATTCTCCTCAATTTTAACAACTACATTGATTTGTTGCTTAACACCCAATTGGTCCATGATCTCTATTTAAATAGCATGGAGGGTCATTTGTCGTGATAAACTCTCTTGTAAATCTCTATTTTGCATTAATAAATTGCTCCAAGTGGCCTCATTGGCTGGGGTCATGGATGTTTCCCCATAGGGGTTTTACCATGTCAAAACATTTGTGTGTTGATCTGGTTGCATGATTGGTTACTAAAGGTGTTCATCCTCTTTTGGAATATCTATGTTGGCCAAATTGTATAAAATTTGTGTTTTTCGCTCTGGGACATAAACAATCGTTAAATAAATGTGTTCTAGCCGATTATATTCCAACAATAAATTAGATAATAAAGCTTCCAAATAAGGATAAGTAAGTCTTAACATGAAAAAAGTAAATAGTTAAATAGCTTTTAAAGTCGTAATATATTACACATTTGTTATTTATACTAACTTGACAAGGTGGGGTTCGAAAACCCTAATCCCTAAAGTGGGAATGGAAATGAAAGGAAAACAACATGTGATTAGGTGAGGATTGGTATTATAGAAGCCAAATCATAGAGGGTGTTAAATTAGAATGAAATAAGGATAAGTAAGTTTTGAACATGAAAAAAGTAAATAGTTAAATATTTTTTAAAGTCATAATATATTACACATTTGTTATTTATACTAACTTACGAGGTGGGGTTCCAAAACCGTAATCCCTAAAGTGGGAATGGAAAATAAAGGAAAACAACATGTGATTGGGTGAGGATTGGTATTATAGAAGCAAAAGCATAAAGGGGGTTAAATTAGAATGAAATGAGGATAAGTAAGTCTTATGAAAAAGGTAAATAGTTAAATAATTTTTAAAGTCATAATATATTACATATTTGTTATTTATACTAACTTGACAAGGTGGGGTTCCAAAACCCTAATCCTTAAAGTGGGAATGGAAATGAAAGGAAAACAACCTGTTAAAAAAAGTAAATAGTTAAATAATTTGTAAAATCATAATATATTATACATTTGTTTTTTATACTAACTTGACAAGGTGGGGTTCCAAAACCCTAATCCTTAAAGTGGGAATGGAAACTAAAGGCAAACAACTTATAAAAAAATAAATAGTTAAATAATTTGTAAAGTCATAATATATTACACATTTGTTATTTATAGGTTTCAAAACCCTAATGCCTAAAGTGGAAATGAAAATAAAAGGCAAACAACATGTGATTGGGTGAGGATTGGTATTATAGAAGCAAAAATATAAAGAGGGTTAAATTAGAATGAAATAAGGATAAGTAAGTTTTGAAAAAAAAAAGTAAATAGTTAAATACTTTTTAAAGTCATAATATATTACACATTTGTTATTTATACTAACTTGACTAGGTGAGGTTCCAAAACCCTAATTCCTAAAATGAAAATGGAAACGAAAGGAAAACACATGTAATTCGGGTGAGGATTGATATTATAGAAGCAAAAGCATAGAGGTTAAATTACAATGAATTGCTACTTAATTGTGTATATAATTTATTATCATTTGTATTGAAAATATGAACTTTGAAGCTTGAACACAAGAATTGAGTAGCTATTAAATGCATTTATTATATCCAGAATATTGAATGTTGTTCGGGTTGGTTTAAATGTCACGTTGTTGTTTGAACTTCACCCAAAATAATGGAATGCATAAATTGACATTGATACTAAATAGGATATGAACAATTTTTATTTTTAGAATATAGTTTTATAAAACAAGAATTGAGTAGTTATTAAATGCTTTTGTTATATCCAGAATATTGGATGTTGTTTGGGTTGGTTCAAATGTCACGTTGTTGTTTGGACTTTATCTAAAATAATGGAATGCATAAATTAACATTGATACAAAATAAGATATGAATAAATTTAATTTATAAAATATAGTTTTATTTTTATAAAAAAAATAAAATTTTATTTATAAAATATAGTTTTATTTTTATAAAAAAATAAGAATAAGAAAAAGTATAAAGTAGATTATATTTATAAATATTTTTTTTAAATAAATTTATATAATAAATTAATTGGTTTCAAAATTATAAAAAATTTAAGTTAAATAAAAAAAATTAATGTAAACTTAAATTTTAAATATTTATTAAAGTAATTCAAAAAATTATTCAATTTAAAGTAATGGTTATTCATAGCAGTCAATAAAATGGCATATTGAAAAAGAAAAACCATTATTTGGTTATTCATAGCAGTTAATAAAATAGCATATTGAAAAAGGAAAACCATTATTTTTTCCATTCAATCAAATTGTAGATGTTGATTGGATTAGCAAATTACAATCTTAAAATAACTTTTACATTCTCATTTGGCTTTTTTTCCAATAGACGAGATTGATAGTAGGGGTGTCTCCACCAACCAACAAATAGCCGACATTGAAAGAAGGTCATTTCTCGTAGTTGTTATCCCGATGTCATTATCCCTATGCAGTTCAATCTTACTTTCTTTTGACGAGAATGGAGACTGACAGAAAGTATCTTTCTTTTTCAGAGGTGGTAACTTGACCTTTCTCATTAGTCTCTCCTAAGACCAATTGTCAAGCATTTGTTGTTTGTTTTTGATAATCCTCCATGCAGCTAACATAGGAGCTTGAGTGTAATTAAATGGTTATTACCAATTATTTGAGTGTGAAAAATATAGTTGAATATATAAATTATAATTTTTATGTAATTTTGTCTATTAAAAAATTAAAAAATATATTTATTTTAGAATAAATGAATACAAATTAAAAAAATTATTTAAAAATCAAACCACCGTCCCAGATGCTATCAATTCTGATGAAAGCAGCAGCATCTAGTAAGGACATGATATGATATTCAAAAAGTGATTTTATATTTATATATGCAACTAATTAGTGCACAGTGCTACTTATGGTGGGACCCATACGTCGATCCAACTTGCGTTAGGGCACTGTAGAGAATGCGGCATTGCGCGTTGAATATCGTAGGGACTAAGGATTGAAGATGTTCATGACGGAAGCACTGATGGCCCACCTTAGGTTTTGGTATTAGGGCTTCGTGGGGATAACGACATAGTTGCCACTTCGTGGGGATAACGACATACTTACCGGATTATTGGACCTCCCCTGCCGACAATGGCGACCCAATGTGAGTCTACCTCTGTCAAACTTCACTAATGGATCACCACGTCAAGTATCACGTGAATCTCCTCTCATTTTATGTCAAAGTACTCTAATACAATTAACCGTTTTTATCCCAAATGGAGTAAGCTTATAAAGTCCTTTTTAAGATATGGGAAAAGTTTTACTATGATTAGTGTGGAATGAGGGGAGATATTAAAGAAACGAGTTGTTTAGCTGTTCTATGAAATGGGTTTTTTCACTGGAATCCGAGGATATAAATTTATATGAATCACTATTTTTTGTTGTTCAAAATCCATTTTTGAATGTAGAAATGGATTCAACATGTTGAAAAACTCTTAGGGCACTCAGATTATACATAAATAATCACTCAAATCTATGAATCTAACAATTTCTCGCCAGATTTCAGGAAAGTGTCCCTAGAAAAAATCAACGTTTCGTATAACATTTAGCCTACGACTTAAGAAAAACTTAGTGTAAAGATAAGAGCGAGGATGATAATAGGGGTAGAGGGAGTTATTAGGAAAAACTTAATATCGAAATGTAGGTGAGGCAAGATATTAGGAAAAACTTAATATAAAGGTGAGGGCGAAGATAGAGGTAGGGGGAAACATCAAAGAAAACTTAGTATGATGGTGAGGGTGTGTGAGGGGAGGTATATGAGGGTGGGAGGAGATGTTAATGAAAACTTCATAATAAGTTTTCCATAATATCTTCCTCTAACTATGAAAATGCCCTTATGGGTTTTGTTTAATTTTGATTATATTGTCAACAATTTAATTAGAGTTCTAAATTGATTAAAAAATATTACTTTTGACATCGCCCAATTCCAACAAAAGAAACTATACAATGTTTTTTGTAAGTTGTCGGAACCAAATTCATATTAACAAAAAAGAGATATAGTCATAATGTTGTTGGCCTGTTGCCTCTGTCCACGATGATGGCCACGTTTTCTCGAACCCCCGAGCCATGAGAGAAAGTAGGTAGAATAGTTTGTTACCACCAGAATTATCCCTCGCCTAAAACTCTGTGTTGTGGCCTGACCACCAAGAAATCAGAGAGTGGGTCAAGGGGATCACGAGAGGGTTAGCATAACGCAACTTAAGAATGTCGTGTTCCCTACTCTGCAATTTTCTCCATTTCTCAATGCTACGCTAACTTCCTTCTTTCTCATGGCCATATTCTTGTTAAAAGTTAGTGCCTATGTCTATCTCCTCCCAAGTTACTTATTATCGTCACTTTATTTGTGTTGCTTCTCTTTCCAACAAATTTGTTTTTGGTTTTGAATTTGGCAAGATAACTTGAAATATCATGTTGGGTGCATGGTACCTACAAAGTGTAGTAAGCGAAGTAAACAATCCAAATAAAATGATCACTTGTCTCTAAGGTAATATTCCACCTTTCAAGCCAAGCAACTTGTTCTCCATCTATCTCGATCAAGATTCATCATACATTATTTTCAATACCACTCTTTATGAATCATAGAACCATAAGAAAGGGGACTATGCACTAGTAAACACGTTTGAGGAGATGGAAAGGAGGGACACAATAATGACACTCTCTTGGAGTGGATGTCTTTCTTGGGTGATAGGACCTCTTTTCCTTCCTAATTTCTTACAAGGAAGGGGTTCCACCACCAATCTTTGGTAGGAGAAGGAAGAGAGTTGCCTACAATGGATGGATATGCAACAACTGGCATATGTTATATACATTTCCTTTGGAAACTTGGCTATAAAATCTCAAGAGAAACTAGTACAACTTGGCTAGGGCTAAAGAGAAGTCGACAACCTTTCTTGTGGGTTCTTTGCTCAGATATAGCATAAGGAAAGTCTATTATTTTACCATTTGAAGAATGAATGAAGGGTTAGTCACTAAAATAAAAATTGGAACAAATCAACATAGAAGCATCATCATCTTCTACCATGGGGATCATGACGATGGCCATGGCCATGAAATTGTTCTCAACATGGGGTGAAACTAGTGGATGCATGGGACTAGTGGGTGTGATGAAGAAGACGATTCTTCTAGGTATTCTAGGGATGGAAGGGGTGCTCACATACAATTGGAGGCATCAGGCTACAAAAACCCCAAAACAACAATGTACATGGTATATACACAACCTTCCTTGAAACAAAAGGTAGTTGATCCTAGTGATCCAAGAGATTCCAAGATGGCCAAAATTTCAAAGTCCTCGGATTGTCTCAAGAATGACACCATTTCGAAGAGCTCAATGAGATATTTTCGATGACATGAACGAGAGCTCAAGTGGCCTTCGTATGCAAAAGTTATGACCGATCAAAGTTCTAGTCCAACAAGGAAAAAATCAAACTGATAGAGACACGTAGTAGTGATGATGTGTCATGTTGACGTGGAAGTCATGACATGGCAGTGTTGATGTGGCATGTTGACATGGCATGATGATGTGGTAGTGATGATGTGACAGTGTTGACGTGGCAGTGACACGTGGCAAACAGGTGGACCGATGAGCAAGTGACACATAGTTCCATGTGTCGCATGGGTGGTCATGTAATATTTCATTGGTTATGGTTTATTTATTTAACAAACGCATTGAAATTATTTTTAAACCTATACCAAATATTCATTAAAAACCATATTCCATTAAAAGTGGATCTAATCTCCATTAAAAGAGGATCCAAAATCCATTAAAAGTGGATTTGGTTATTTTAAAATATGTCGATTTGTTATATGATATATGGTTATAAATCATATATAGTATATATATGGTTGTTAAAACATATATTTCATACCCATTTTAAAAATGGTCAAATCCATTAAAAGTGGCGAATCATATCACATGGATGGATTATGTCATATGGTTACGGATTTTAACCATATATATATATATATATATATATGGTTCACCAAAAATTAGTTGACCATATATTATATATGAAATTTTAAAAGACCATATGATTATTATTTATGGTTTCCATTGCATAGGCTATATATTATTGGGGAAAAACCATATATGGTTGTTGACATATATTGTTATGGTTAACTAATTAATTGGTTTGGTCGGACCATATATGTATTTTAGTTGATATTTTGTATGTTTTATTCCCCAAATTAAATGCGACCAAATCCCATTAAATGTGGGTGAAGGGAGACTTGAAGTATTGACCCATTTGGTATATAACCAAAGGGGAGTTTACCATTGGGAGGAGTCATTTTTCATGCCCAAGAGGCTTGTTAGTAATGAGGGAAGCCCAAAACATAACATAGTTGTGTGTATAGTCATATTTTTATCAGAATTATCAGGCAGACGAAGTGGTGTAGACCGAAACTAGATCTGAGCAACAAAAATGAGAGTCATTACTAGAAGTTGGATATGTTCATGTAATTTTTTCAATTTTGTTGATTTAAGCAGAAGGCCACTTCACAAAAAGAAGACCCAGAGACGTAGCCAAGGTGTCTGGTGAACTCTGTTATAAAGTTTTGGTGTATTTATGTAATTTTGTTATCTTTGATCACCTCTTTACTTTTCACAAGTTAGTTATGTGAATGGGTAATGCAAGTTAATTTCATAAGTAAAGATTCTAGTTAAAGTGAAGCTATCTACATAACAATGCAAGATGCATTGTCAATTTAAAGATCATGTTAACTGAGAAAAGATTTGTTATCAATGAAGGATTAATGATTAAATTGGTGACTAAATACTTCTTAGATCAAGTGGTATTAGAGCATGGTTGACAGGTGGATGCTTACAAGAGCTAGACTCAAGCGAGGTGAAGGCAATTTTTCAATTTACAGTCCATAAATCCAAAGGAGACTTCATAAACGTGAGATGGCTTCACCAAGAAGTTTAGGTCCTTACAAATCTGAAGATGATTTCTTCGAGGAATTTAAGTTGATGCAATCCATGGTGCAAGAACTTTACAATGAAACAGGGCAACGAAGAAGTCAAATAATTGGAGAAGGTGAATCTTCGGTGAAAGCAGAAGGAGGAGGCGAAGTTGGTGGACCTTCAAAACCTTCTTCTTCTTCAACATCATCATCATCATCATCTACTGATGGTGCAAGTGAACATTCTTCCGAGACTAAGCATTTTAAAAATCCTTTTCATTCTCATGATATCCCATTACTAAAGCTAGATGTTAAATTGGACTTGCTTGTTTATGATGGAGAATTGAATGCAAAGAAATTAGACAACTAGGTAAAGCAGATATAAGTTTATTGCATGGTGCAAAAGATAAAAAAGGACACTACAAAGATTCAATTGGCTACTCTCTGCATGAGTGGTACAACTCTCATATAGTGGGAGAGTTGAGCTCAAGTGGATTTGCTACAACATGGTAAAATCATTTCCTCTTGGGTTGAATTTATTTATGCAACAAGAAAACAATTTTATCCTTTGGCATATACTAAAACATCTATGATTGAATGCTTACATCTAAAACAATTAAAAGGGAAAAATGTTCAAGCTTATACACAAGAATTCAAGAAGAAGACTTTAGCATTGGAAATTCCATTACACACTTGTGAAACTGTTCTTAAATACATTAGTGGTTTACATTCTTATCTTCACCATATTATTTTGATGTTTAATCCTACTAATATTGATGAAGTTTCAATACAAGCTACTCATCTTGAAGTTAGCAAAGGAAAGCATGGTATGGAGAAAGAACCACCTAAATTCGAGAAGCAACCAAAGAAAGATGGAAATAAAACAACTATAGTGAATAAAGAGAAGCTCACATGCACTCATTGCAAGAAAAAGGGGCATGATGAAGATCAATGTTGGAAATTGCATCTTGAGTTGTTACCAAAGAAGTTCTATAAGGAGGAAAAAAATATGCTACTACGATGCAACAGGACTTGGGGTCTAATTCAGGTGATGAGACAATGATTACAACTATGGGTATCAAAGGTATATCACTTGCTAGTCCAGATGTAGCAAATATGTCTCCAGGTTGTGATTCATGTCATCTCCATGAGTGGGTAAACTAATTTGGTAAAATTGTTCAGAAGATAAAGAAATTTGTTCATTCGTTTCCTTTCGCAGTAATGTATTTCTCATTATTGCTAGTCAGTTCTATCTGGTTGATAGACATGACATTGCATACAAAAGATTGTGGAAGTAAGGAAATGAATATTTATATCAACAGTATAATTGTAGATTTTACCATGGTTGGACAATTTTTTTTGATGCACCAGGTTTTCACTATCTAGACATGATGGGTGGATTCTGGAGAAGTGGGGAGACAATGCCCTTGCTTGATTAACAAATGATCAACTTTTGGTGGTCCAAAAGCTTCTCAGTGAGGAGGAATGATCCAGGATGGAATTTTTTTTAAAGTACTCATATCACCTCAATATCGACATCATTTTGAAGAGATTGACGAGAGATTTCTGATGGCGCGAACGAGAGCTCAAACAACCTATGTATGCAAAAGTTATGATCGATACTCAAAGTTGTGGTCCAATAGGGAAAAATTCAAAGTGACAGAGACACGTGGTAGTGATGATGTGTCATGATGACGTGGTAGTCATGATATGGAAATGTTGATGTGGCATGATGATGTGGAATTGTTGATGTGATAGTGACACGTGGAAGACAGGTGTACCAATGAGAAAGTGACACGTGGTGCCACATGGTGCACGGGTGGTCATGGAATATTTCATTCATTATGGTTTATTTATTTAACAAACAAATTGAAATTGTTTTTAAACATATAAGAAATATTTATTAAAAAACATATTCCATTAAAAGTGGATCCAATCTCCATTAAAAGAGGATCCAAAATCCATTAAAAGTCGATTTGGTTATTTTAAAATATGTCGATTTGTTATATGATATATGGTTGTAAACCATATATATTATATGGTTGTTAAAACATATATTTCATACCCATTTAAAAAAATGGTCAAAGCCATTAAAACTGGGGAATCATATCATATGGATGGATTATGTCATATGGTTAAGGATTTTAACCACATATATATGGTTCGCCAAAAATTAGTTGGCCATATATTATATATGAGATTTTTAAAGACCATATGATTTTTATTTATGGTTTTCCTTGCATAGGCCATATATTATTGGGGAAAAACCATACATGGTTGTAGAGATATATTGTCATGGTTAACCAATTAATTGGTTTGGTCGGACCATATATTTATTAAAGTTGATATTTGGTATGTTTTATTCCCCAATTAAATGAGACCAAATCCCATTAAATGTGGGTGAAGGAAAACTTGAAGTATTGACCCATTTGGGGGGGATTTTACCATCGGGAGGAGGAAAATTTCATGCCCAAGAGCCTTGTTGGTAATGAGGGAAGCCCAAAACATAACATAGTCGTGTGTATAGTCATTTATTTATCAAAATTCTGAGGCGCACAATGGTGCAGACCTGAACTGGATCTGAGCAACATAATTGAGTCATTTCTAGAAGTTGGATATGTTCATTTAATTTTACCAATTTTGCTAATTTAATGAAAAGACCATTCCATGAGAAGCAAAGTTGGAGACGTAGCCAGGGTGTCTAGTGAACTTCGTTATCAAGTTTTGGTGTATTTCTGTAAAAAAAAATTCTCTTTGATCTCCTCTTTACTTTTCACAATTTACCTATGTGAATGGGTTATGTAAGTTAGATTCATAAGTAAAGACTCTAGTTAAAGTGAAACCATCTACATAAAAATGCAAGATGCATTGTCAATTTAAAGATCCTGTTAAATGAGAAAATATTTGTTAACAATGAAGGATTAATGATTAAATTAGTGACTAAAGACTTCTCAGATCACCTAGTTACTGAAAATAAATTAGGAGAAATGCAAATCTTGCAATCATTAGCTTATAACTACATATCTAAATGCTAAACCATAGAGAGAACTATTTAGTGGCAATATTCAGAATATTTGTTCGAGTTGATTCAAATATGAGGTTGTTGTTTGGACTTCATTCAAAATAATAAAATGCATAAATTGACATTGATACAAAATAGGATATGAACAAATTTTATTTATAGAATATAGTTTTATTTTTATAAAGAAATAAAATTTTATTTAGACTTCATTCAAAATAATGAAATGCATAAATTGACATTGATACAAAATAGGATATGAACAATTTTTATTAATACAAAATAGGATATGAACAAATTTTATTTATAGAATATAGTTTTACTTTTATAAAGAAATAAAATTTTATTTATAGAATATGATTTTATTTTTATAAAAAAATAAGAAAAAGAAAAAGTATAAAATAAATTATATTTATAAATAAATTTTTTAAATAAATTTATATAGTAAATTAATTGGTCTTAAAATTAAAAAAAAAATTAAGTAAAATAAAAAAATTTAATATAAATATAAATTTTAAATGTTTATTAAAATAATTTAAAAAAAAAATCAATTTAAAGTAATGGTTATTCATAGCAATCAATGAAATGGCATATTGAAAAAGGAAAACCATTATTAGGTTATTCATAGCAGTCAATAAAATGGCATATTGAAAAAGGAAAACCATTATTTTTTCCATTCAATCAAATTGTAGATGTTGATTGGATTAGCAAATTACAATCATAAAATAACTTTACCATTATTTTTTCCATTCAATCAAATTGTAGATGTTGATTGGATTAGCAAATTACAATCATAAAATAACTTTTAACGCTAAAACAAGTGAATACAAATTAAAAATTTATTTAAAAATCAAAATAAATTGACTAAAATCAATTAGAATATATTCTATCTTCGACAAATATAATAAGACAATCAACATCACACATAGTACTAAGTACACCAACAATTGAATGCATAAAAGCAAAATATTATTATGGTCCTGGGCACAAAATTCCCTTATGAATTGAAAACCAGTCGCATATAATTTTTCATGGCGTGAAAATATGTTAAGATAAAGCTAAAATACTTTTTAACACTAAAACGATTGAGGAACTTTATCCCGCCACTCAAGTTACCAAATTAGACTTTACATACGCTGCATTTATTTCGGTTAAATCCTTTCAAAACAATCATAAAGTAATGAGACTTTAATTAAGCTGCATTTGGGGTAAATGCTTTAAAAACGATCATAGAGGGCGCATCACTCAGCGTATAAAGCACACAAACTTTATGGATGGTAAAAGGGTTACACTTTTCTTTGTCTGTGTTTTATAATAGGTGTGGAAATCTGAAGTAAAGTAAAATTTCGATGTATAAACAATACGTATATAAATGTTATTAAACTTCTGTCTTAACATTTTTGTAGAACTGTCTCTTTCAAACAGAACTAAATTCTTTATCGAAATTGATAATCAAAATAAAAAATACATTATTCATTAAAAAAAATGCATTTTATCTTGTAATTTTTTTGATAAAGTTAAAGATTATATCCATGGATCATGGTTGAATTCAACTGATTGTCCACTTTGAATAAAAACTTTGGACCATTTCTCAATTTTGTAACATATACACCAATGAGTTCCAATTTTGTAACATAAGGCCATGAGTTCCAATTTTATAAGATATTTACCTGTAACACAAAAATTGAAAATTGAGATAAACCATATACATTTATAACACAAATATTGTGTAGATTAAGATATGCAGAGAAAACAGGATATATTTTAATTTATATAATATTCATTACTCTGTCACTGAATACATGCTGATAACCACCTCAATAAATCCCTAACCCTCCACCACAACTTTACATTAATTTTTTTTATCATTTTAAAATCATACTCTGTTTTTTTCAATAATCTAAAAAAATTCTGTATTAACAACCAAATACTGAAACTTTACTTGTGTGTGGCCTTTCCAGGACTGCAGGAAGAAACCGCCACGTCATTTTTGGAAAAAGTTGTTCCCATCCTTTTGAGCGATGCAAGAATCGATGTGGCAATGGAAGCAAATATCTGTTTTTTTATGCTCCCCCGCTTCGGCAGAGGCCTCGCCGTCCTTCGATCAGTGCCAGTGACATGCCCTCCAGTGGCTACATAATAATAATGTTCAGATTTTTTACTCTCCATTGTCCCGATTCACAGTTTACTTGATGCTATGAATTCTGATGAAGCAGCAGCAAGCAGGGCATCATATGATACGATATTCAACAACTGAATTTACATTTATATATGCAAGTCGTCGGTGCATTCATTGTTTACTCTCCATTATCCCGATTCACAGTTCACTTTGACTAATTGTGCAGCGTCACTTCAGATGCTATGAATTCTAATGAAGCAGTAGTAAGGACATGATATTATATTGTTGTTCAATGTGGGGTTATAAATGATTGTGGATTTAGTCTTTATTTTGTCATTAGTTCCATGATATTATATTGTTGATCAATGTGAGGTTACAAATGATTGTGGATTTAGTTGGTCACTATGGTCACTAGTTCAAATCTAATCTACATCTTTTTGACACCTCATTTTAAGTTACCATGAAAAAAAATATAAAAATGAACCGACTTAGGGTCAAATTGAGTGATACATGGCCCCGGTCTCAAATTCACCACCATGACATCTTTGTGACACCACCTCAGTCTTCTTAAACCGCCGTCCATTCATGGAAAAAAATAATAAAGTTATGCAAATGATTGGTGCGTCGATTGTTTACTTTCCATTATCTTTTTACTTTGACTAATTGTGCAGCGTCACTCCCAGATCCTATGAATTCTGTTGCAGCGGCGGCGGCAGCAAGCAGGGCATGATATGATATGATATTCAACAACCGAATTTACATTCATATATGCAAGTGATTAGTTCACAGTGCTACTTTAGCAAGTACGCGCCTTATAGTGGGACCCGCACGTCGACCCAACTTGCGTTAGGGCACAGCAGAGAATGTGGCATTGTGCGTTGAATATCGTAGGGACTAAGGGTTGTCGCAGTATGCATTGAATACAAGAAGCGATGATGTTCATGAACTTAATATCAAAATGTAGGTGAGGGGAGATATTAGGATAAACTTGATATGAAGGTGAGGGTAGAGATAGGGGATGACATCAATTACTATGAGGGTGTGGGGATATATGAGAGTGAGAGGAGATATTAAGAAAAACTTCATAATAAGTTTTTTTTTTAATTCTAGATCTATTATCAACAATTTCATTAGAGTTCCAAATTGAAATGTCTTTATTGGTTTTGTTTAATTTTGAATCTATTATCAACAATTTAATTAGAGTTTTAAATTGATTAAAAAGTATGTCTTTTGATAAAAATTTAATATATGACTCTTTAGCATAATGAGGTAGAGGCTAAAGGTGTTGCTCCACTATCAATTCCATAATTTAATAGATGACTCTTTATAAATGAGTGTCTATCATCCTTAGAAGCAAAATTTATGCATTACATGATTCCAAACTATTCAACAGATCAGTGTCAACACTCCCTCACAAGGTATCTTCAGTTCAATACTGACACTATGTCATAAATTATGTTATTGTCAAATTTTATGTTTGTTGTCACATATGTTTATATTTACTTGGTATTCTACACTAAATCTATTGTTTGTATCTTTGCATGCTCCTGCAATCATGCTAAGAGGGAATTCTCCTAATTGTATAAGGAGGGAAAAAAGGGCAGTGACTAGGGGTGCTCAACAACAACAATCTACCTCAGATGAGGAAATAAACTAGGATATTAATGAAGACAACATAAATGCAAATGTTGAAGACCATAATGAGATAGAGGCTAAATGTGTTGCTCCACTATCAATTTGTTGAAGAATATGTAGTTGTGGAGGATATTCTCCTACTACACTTGATCATGCAAAAACCCTAAAAGCAAATTATTATGTTGTATTGGTAAAGTTGGCCCCATTGTGGCCTTTATTGTTAAATAAAGTTAAATTGTCAAGTCGACCCCTATTGTGGCTAATGTAAAGTATAATCAAGAGACACTTGTCAAGTTGGCCCTAGCAGATAAAAAGAGAAAGTCACTTGTGTATAAATAGAGATGCTAGACGCCTCATTCATTCACTCGTCTCACTCAAGCATAAGAGAGAGAAAGGTGTGCAAGTTTTGGAGAGAGAGAGAGGGGTGACACAACAAAAGGACCATTTGTTTTCTGTCTTGGTATTGTTCTTGGTTGAAGAATCTATCTAGAAGAAGTTTGTTGGTTTTTCTTCCCCGAGAGGGTTTCCCAGGCTAATCTTTGTGTCTATCTTGTTTCTGTGATTGTCTCTCTTTCAGTTATCTTATATATGCAGTTAATGTGCTAAATAGTTGTAATAATGAAAAAAGAATTGTAAATGCCAGTTGCATATGTAAAATATCAACACGGTATCAGAGCAGGCCTGAAAGAGACCAACTCACAGATTATAAAGACTTGGATAACCTCAGTGCACCTTCTCCAAGTTTCAATTTTCAGTTTTGTAGCTATTGCAGAATTAGGGTTTCTGCATAAACCCTAAGAGTGACGTTTTACCCTTTTTTGGAGGACGTTGGTGAATCTAAGGTCACCTAGGAACTCTCCCAAGCAAGGCGCATCACTTCCCTGGACCAGAATTTGAAAATCCAAAAATTGAAAAATTAGGGTTTCCTCATAACCCTAGATATGGATGTCTAGTTGCAGTTGCTGCAGTTTCTGTGACAAAATTCATCTTGGTGCAACAAAACTATCTAGTAATGTCTAGATCCATATCTTGAAAGATTATTTGTTGTTTACTTGTTCCGGGCAGGATCACTACCAGTTTCAGGCTTGATGGAAAGCTTTAAGGATCCAATGGTTGTCAAGCGTGGAAACACATTCTAGAAGAGAATTATCTTGTAAGATCTAAATATCCAGAGGGAGAAAGTGATAATGAACCAAAACATTTGATCTCAACCCTTTCAGGAACTGTCACTCATGGAAGTAACACTTGGCTCATTGATAGTGGTGCTTCTAAGCACATGACAGGATACCCGTTGTAACACCCCAAGTTTTGAACCTCGATTTTAAATAATGTATTGTTACAATGTTGAGAGGCCAGAGTGCCCAAACAATTATTAAAAGGCCAGTGTGCCCAAGACATGTAATTTTTCTTATCATTATTAATAATAAACGCATCGTTGGCTGCTAGACAGACAAGGACTAGAGTTATAGGGGGCTATGATTCCACAAGAGAGGGGGCTTGAGGGGTTAAGTGTTTATTCCTATGTTAATTACCCTTTTTGTCTAAGGGAGGGGATCGGTTACGGGAGCTTCTTGGGGAAGGCCAGGAGGTTCTTGATTTCCCCACGAGGTTACTTAAACCCGCCTCTGGTCCAATTGTGGGGTTGGTCGTTGTTCGATTAATGGCTTGTTTGTTGATTCCCTGTACATTCACTCATTTTTCCCTCACGCACTCCCATGCACGCATTTACCCATCCATTGATCCATCCTCACCTGCGTCTTGGCTTGGCAAAGAAAAAGGAAATGTTGAAGAATTAGCCACGGGATAGTTGGTTGTAATGGTTGCTGGTGCAATCCATCCATGACCTGGGGCCTGCATGTCTGAGATGCATTGGCCTGTGCCCTGTTTTGCTCACAACTGTGAGTCCTGAGAGTTCCATCATTGAGATTCTGGACCAGCTGTGCTGGAGGCCCTGAAAAATAAAGGAGAAGGACTGCCTAAGGGACTGCGTGGCAGAGAAGGGTGGAGGTCCATTTTCTTGGGGTGGTACAGGCTGGGTAGAAGAGAGTTGGGTACTTGGATTGTTGTGGGTGTTGGGAAACCTGTGAGAGCTTGAGAGATGACTGGTTTGGGAACCCAAGTAACACTCTGGAACCGTCCTTGTGGATTCATAGCCCTGGCTCTGGGGTGACCCCGTTGTTGAGATTTGGAGGAGTGATGTCTATGGTTGGGTGGAATGTCCTTGGTCTGCAGCCAGTTGGTGTCATCTTTCATAAAGATAAGTGCTCTCTGTTATGGTATCATTTACATGTATATGAATGTTATTTCCACTGCATATTTAATTATCATTTAATTGAATCTTTAGACTATGCATGCTTGTTGATTACTGTTGTGCATGTCATTAAAGTCTTTTCTTTTATGCATCCTTAAATAATGATAAAGGTATCGGTAAGAGAAATAATTCCAAGGGCGGTCTTGAAGGTAGCGTACCCCGGCCTATGGGTGGATGGGTATGTTACAGTTTGGTTTCAGAGCTTCTGGTTGAAACATCAGGCTGGTATGGGCCGAGTCTGTTGGTCAGAGTCTCGGGGTCAAGATCGAATTCTGACTGTGAAGTTGAAAAGCTCAAGAGGAATGGCATTGCAGAATCTACGTAGGAGATAGAACGCCAGAGACCCATGGTAGGGGTTTGAATGATCGTGACTGTCCCCCCTTCGAATCTAGGAGCGATCACCACTGTAGGATCAGGAGAGATCCAGGATCGTTGGATCGGAGGACAAGGAACAAGGGTCATTTGATGAAAAGGAAGCAAGGGTCTAAGGTCATAGCCGTCAGATCCCATTGGAGAGTGAGATCAACGGACATGAGGCATTGTGGGGAACCAAGTTGCACAGGAGATAATTTCCCAAGGCGGTCCTGCAATCCAAACCACAGTTTCACCAAGGGGTTATGTGTCAACGTCAGGAGAATTGCAAGGTGAAAAACGAGTTACTCCAAACCACTGATGCATGCCCCCACAATTTGAAAGGAATGTAGTGATGTGACATGCTAGTACTCGAGCAACGAACCTCCAAAGAGAAGAAGTAGTTGGGGACCATTGATCTATAGGAGGAAATGCGTCAACCAATTGCATGCTCCGGGTAAAAGAACTCTGGGAAAAGGCGAGCAGAATAAGTTGAGAATTGAGATTTCTGGACCCCGGAGATCTGAAGTGAATCTCAGTTGTCTAATCCAGGAGGACACGTGGCAGAAATCCGTGCACTTCCAGGGAAAGCGAAGGTTGAGAGTTGAGTTCTCCAGAGTACGAAGACCTGAAAGGATCTTGGCCATCGATCTGCCAAGAGCCACACGTCACCAGATCCAGGGCTTCGGATAAAAGCCAGTGGAGCCAAAAAAGTTTTGAAAAATGAGATTTTTGTAACTTGAAGACCTTAAAGGATCTCAGCCATTGATCTTTCGAGAGCCACTCGTCGCCAGATCCAAGGCTTCAGATAAAATCCAGTGGGGCCAGACAAGTTTTGAAAACTGAGATTTTCAAAACCCGAAGACCCGAAAGGATCTCAGCCATTAATCTGCCAAGAGCCACGCGTCGCCAGATCCAAGGCTTCGGATAAAATCCAGTGGGGCCAGATAAGTTTTGAAGATCGAGATTTTTGAAGTCCGGAGTCCCGAAGTAAAACATAGTCATTAGATTAAGGAGGACACGGAGCAGATTCGTGGACTTTGGGTGAAGACCCAAAGTGAATCTTAGTCGCTCGATCCAAGAGGACACATGGCAACAAATTGGCTAGTTCAAGAATTTGGAGTTTGGGAGAATTGGAAGTGTGCTAGTATGAAAACTCCTGAAGTCCCGAAGCCTGAAGAGCTGAAGTGGTGCGGCTTGATGATATCACCTAGAGGTGATGTGGACCCCATAATTATGAAGTGACGTGGCTTGCGGACGTCACCTAGGATGACGTGGACACATGGGATGTGTGCCACGTGTCAGTGAGTTTTGAACATTTGAAGTATTGAAAGGTATTAGAACGTGACACGTGTCACCTGCCTAATTGGGCCACGTGTCTGCTTCTAATATTTCTCCACGTGGCGACAGATCGTACAGTCCGAAGACTGGGCACTCCGGAGGGGAAATATGTGTCAGGTTGCATTAGGGTCGAAAACTCCCGAAGTTCATAGTACATATCGATTGTTGATCCTAGAAGACACGTGGCAGTAGATCTCGCAGCGGTTTGGAGGATCGACGCTCTGGGAGAAAGTGAAGGCATAGAGTTTGAAACTCTCGAAGCTTGAAGAGTCGAAGCAATTCACATCCGTTGATATATGAGAGACACGCGTCGACGGATCATCGACTTCGGGTGAAAGCACTACGGGAGAAAGTGCCAAAGGAAATTTTTAAACTCCCGAAGCCCGAAGAGCCGAAGCGATTCACAGCCGTTGATCTGTGGGAGGACACCAGTCGACAAATCATGAACTTCGAGTAAAAGCGTTTCGGGAGGAGGCAAGCGAGAAAATTTGAGACTCCCGAAGCGCGGAGTCCCGAAATTTATCTCGATCATTGATCGTGAAAAAGGACGAGGACTGTTGATCCGGTCCTGGCCGAAAGTCTCGAAGTCCCGAAGCTCTCGACAAGTTGTTTTTCAGCTAAGCGCAGGGTCATGGCCATGGTCATATGTAGATTGAGAGAACAGGGAAGGAGGGCTAAGGACTGAATTGGTTTTCCTCGAGACAAAAAAGTGCTAAGGAAGGATTTAGCCGCAGTTTCTAGTCGTGGTCACCTGGGAAGTGGTTTGAAGGAAGTGCCTGCGCAGGATGAAATTTTGTGTCGGCCAAGGATAACAAGACACTGTTATTTTCGAAAAATGGGGATATGATCTCCATGAACAAAAAAAAAAGAAGAAAGAGACCTGTAGCATGGTTTGGCAATTTTGTTTATCATATGCGTAATTCTAACAAAATGGTTGCTTGAACATTTTGCAGAATTAAGGGTCTTAAGCACATCAGCTAAGGATGCATATTGAGGAAATGGAAGAAGGTGAGGGAGCCTCCAATCATGATAAGGAGGCTGAAGGCCAAAACACCAGAGTTGGTAATGCAGAGACAGAGTCCAATGGACGCAAGGAAAAAGGAGATCAGGAAACGTTAATAGAAATGGTAAGAACCCTGAAGATGGAAGTGTAGAGCTACAAAGCAGACAACGAGAGACTGATGAGAGAGAAAAGTCATATAAATTCTCGAGTGTTGCAGAGCTTAAATCAGTTGCAGAGACAAATGAAGAAGGGATCAAACTCAAGACAAGAGGAAGGAGGCAAGTGTCATGAAAGAAGGGATGATCGTGGAAGAGCTGGTTATTCCAGAAGTGCCATCAGAGCTCATGGACACCACTCACCTCCTTACTTAGAAGGAAAGTTTTATGCATCAAAATATCCCGCAAGCAGTTTAGAGGTGTCTCCTATTAGACAACAAAGAAGGAAACAAGAGGTAGATAGTTTGCAGGGAGAGTTGAGGAAGCTCAATCCACCTTCCTTTGATGGTGAAAGAGAAAGGGAAGATGATGTCGAAGCATGGTTTCTTGGGCTCAGGAGATATTTTCAGTTGCATAACTATTCATCAAACCTGGAAGCCAGGATTTCCACCTACCATTTACACGGGAAAGCTGCAATGTGGTGGGACCAACTGAAGCAAGTAGGACATGTTAATGAAAGTAGGATCACTTGGAAACAGTTCAAGAAGTACTTCCAGAAGGAGTACCTCTCAGAGCAGTTCTATGACAAGAAAATGCAGGAGTTCTTTGAACTCAGGTTGGGAAGCATGACTATGACATAGTACGAGAAGAAGTTCTTGGGATTGTTAAAATATGCCAAGTTCATTGCTGATGAGAAAGTGAAAATACAAATATTTCTAAGTGGATTGCCAGCCTTTTATAAGGAAAAGATCAAGTACGATGAACCCAGGACCTTGACTGAGGCCATTAGGAAGGGTAAATACCTGTATGAGCAAGGCCAGGGAAGAGAATCCCTATAGAAATCTTGGAAGGACAAGAAAAATGTGAAGTCCAATCAGAGGAGGAAAGGATTCAAAACTCCCTTCAATAGGAATGGGCCTAATAGAAATCATCAAGATCGGTATGCTAAGGGACATTCCTATAAGGAATATTCCTTGGGAAAAAGGGGAATACCACCAATCCAATGTTGGGGATGCAAGGAATATCACATGTACAAGGATTGCCCACACAGAAAAGACAGAGTGAATAATGTGCACAACATCCAAGAGGCTACAATAGTCAAAGATATGGGAAGAATCTATGCAGTTTTAAATGATCTACAAGTAGAGTACCAATCCAATATGATCGAGGTGGAAGGTAAGATCATAAATATGTTGGATTACTGAGAGGGGGGGTGAATCAGTAATAACGTAATTATAATCCTTTTTCTTCAAATGTTATATCAATGTAGAATTATTATCCAATAATGAGCAGTAATAAATAAACAATCACACACATACATAGTACACTAGTGTTTTACATGGAA
>ML802107.1:100732-113719 GCA_009831015.1 Picea engelmannii | reverse complement strand
ATACACTCATCACTTCACTTTATTATTTACCTTTTAAAATCTCTTAAACCACTTTGATTACTTTGACCTTTTGGGGCTTCTAGATGACATATGAGGGTCCTCCAACTTCGTAAGGCCATAACCCTCAAACCATGAGGAGTTATGTAACGTTCTACATACCACCAGAAATGGCATGACATATAATATCCATATAGAATAGTATTATCTGAAAATATATCATAACTCATACCTTTACCCATCAAACAAACTTGGGTCCATTACCCAAACTTGGGGTCTCCAACTTCTCATGGCCATAACTCTCTAACCGTGAGGAATTACGTGACATTCCACATACCACCGGAAATGACATGACAAGCACTATCCATCTAGGATAGTTTCCCTAACAAATTCACTTTCCTTCATCTCATTATTCCACAATTAAGCATGGGTTCTCTTACTCCACAAAGCGTCTTCCCGTGAGGGATTTCACCATAAGGGGACCACTTTGGAGTTATTCCATATTTACTTCTTATCAACCATGACAAAACAATAATGAGTCATGTTTACATCAAACACTATTAGGTCCATTACCCAAACCTTTGTGCTACGGGTCTTTCTTCAAGGGTTGACATCAATGACAACTAACCTGTTGCTATTTTGATTGATCCAAGAGCAAGTCATTGCTACATTGATCCTAAGATAGTAGATAGATTACATTTGGAGAAAAGTAAGCCTGAAAAAGCAAGTTTGGTTTTGTTAGCCACTGGAACCAAAGGGAGAATCCATGATATGGTCAGAAGTTGTTCCATAAGTTTTAATGGCATGAATACTAGTATGGATCTAAATATCATCCCATTGGGGTCTTATGAAGTTCTGATTGGAATGGATTGGTTGGACAAGCATCATATTGTCCTAGATTGTCATAACAAGACGTTTACATGTCTTGATGGAAATGGAAAACAGAGGATTGTGAAAGGAGTTGCGAGACCCATCTCTATAAGGGAGATTTCAGCCTTACAGCTAAAATGATTCTTTAGGAAAGGATGTCAATTGTATGCAGCTCATGTGGAAGAGCCAGATAATACAAAGGGGCCAAGCCTCGAAGATTTCTCGGTACTACAGGAATTTGAAGATGTATTCGAAGAAGTACCTGGATTTCCACCGAGAAGGGAGATATATTTCTCAATTTATTTAGTTCCAGGAGCTGCCCTGGTGTCAAAAACCCCTTACAGAATGAGCACACCAGAGTTAAAAGAATTACAAATGAAGTTGGAGGAATTGTTGAAGAAAGGGTACATACGTCCAAGTGTTTCACCTTGGGGAGCACCAGTACTTTTTGTCAAAAAGAAGGATGGAACCTTGAGGCTATGTATTGTCTTTCGACAATTGAACAAGTACAATATAAAGAACAAGTATCCTCTACCCCGAATTGATGATCTCTTTGATCAGCTAAGAGTAGAAAAGATATTTTCAAAAATTGACCCGAGGGCAGGATACCATTAGGTAAGAATCAAGGAAGAAGACATTCATAAGACTTCATTTAGGACCAGGTATGGGCATTATGAATTTGTAGTGGTTCCATTTGGATTGACCAATGCACTAACTGCCTTCATGCACTTAATGAATGGTATATTCAAAAATTATTTGGACAAGTTTGTCATAGTATTCATGGATGACATACTTATCTATTCTAAGTCTGAAGAGGAGCATGAACATCACTTAAGACTGGTATTTCAAGTATTGAGAGAACATCAGTTGTATGCCAAGTTGAGTAAGTGTTATTTTTTATCAAAAACAGATCCATTACTTGGAACACATTATTTCAGAGCAGGGCATAGCAATAGATCCAGAGAAGTTCGAAGCCATTAGAGGATGGCCAAAACCCAGAAATGTGCCAGACATTAGATATTTTATGGGATTAGTTGGCTACTACAGAAGGTTCATAGTAGGATTCTATAAGATTTCTCATCCTATCACTTCTTTGCAAAATAAGGGAGCTAAATTTGAATGGACACTCAAGTGTGAAAATAATTTTAATATGTTGAAGGAATTACTTACTAGTGCGCATGTGTTAAAGATTGCTGACCCAAATGAAAGTTTTGTGGTATGTACAGACGCTTGTAAGGAAGGACTTGGGGGAGTCCTCATGCAAAATGGACATGTCATTGGATATGAGTCCAGAAAGATTAAGGAACATGAGAGGAACTATGCCACCCATGACTTGGAACTTGTTGCCATTGTTCACGCCTTGAGGATGTGGAGGCATTATCTCATGGGGAAGAAATTTGAATTAAGGACGGACCACGTTGGCCTGAAGTACCTTTTTGAACAACAAACCTTGAATGTTAGGAAAACAAGATGGCTAGAATTTTTAAGTGAGTATGACTTCAATACCAAGCATATCAAGGGAAAGGAGAATAAAGTTGCCGATGCACTTAGTAGGAGAGTGCATCTCATGCATTCTACTGTTGTCAGTATGCATCAGTCAGACTTGAAGAGCATAATTTTAGATGGTCTTGTTACAGATCAGCATTACCTACAGGTAAAGGAAAACTTACAGCAAAGAGATGTACAACAGAAAATAAAGGAGTACAAGATAAAGAAAGATGGATTACTCACGCATAAAAATATAATCTATGTTCCTAGTTCTGGAGAACTGAGGAATGTGGTACTGAAGGAAATGCATGATGTCCCTTATGTTGGACATCCAGGTTACCAGAAAAAAATTACAGCAGTAAGAAGCCAGTTCTTTTGGTCGGGAATGAAGAAGGATGTTGTTGATTACATCACTCGATGTATGGAATGTCAGAAGGTGAAGGCTAAGCATAGGCATCTAGCAGGTTTGATGCAACCATTGCCAATTCCAAAGAAGAAATGGGAAGTGATCACCATGGATTTCATCACAGGATTACCCAGAACGAATAAGAAACATGATTCAGTCATGGTGGTGGTTGACAAATTAACAAAGGCTACTCATTTTGTGCTTGTGAAGACAACGCATACAACAACTAATATTGCAGAAATTTTCATGAAGGAAATTGCTAGGTTGCATGGGATACCTAGGAAAATTGTCTCGGAAAGAGATACAAAGTTTACCTCCAATTTTTGGAGGGGATTGTTTAAAGGATTTGGCACAAATCTAAACTTTAGCACAACATATCATCCCCGGATAGATGGGAAAATAGAGAGAGTCAATTGAATAATTGAAGACATGCTGAGAATATATGTGATGGATAAGCCATCTAAGTGGGAAGATTACTTACAGTTGGTTGAGTTTGCATATAATAATGGGTATCAAGCTTCATTGAGAATGAGCCCATTTGAAGCCTTGTATGGTAGGAAATGCAATACTCCAGTAAGTTGGGACAACCCAACAGATAGAGTGGTACTTGGGCCGAAGTTTCTCAAGGACGTGGAAAACCAGGTGGTTAAGATCAAGCAGAATTTAAAGGAAGCTCAAGATAGAAAGAAAGTTTATGTAGACAAGAACATGACATCTAGAGAATTTAAAGTAGGGGAGCATGTACTTTTGAAAGTGAAGCCCAAGAAAATCTCTTTGAAATTGGGTAGTTGTACAAAGCTGGCAGCCAGATTCTGTGGTCCATTTGAAATATTGGACAGAATAGGGCTAGTTGCATACATGCTTGCATTTCCTGCTTCCATGAATGTGCATAATGTATTTCATGTATCTTTACTAAAGAAATATGTACATGATCCTAACCATCTTAATGATTGACATATGATTCAGGTAGAGACAGAGGGAGATTTTCAGGTTCAGCCAGTGCGGGTGTTGGACAAAAAATTCAAAATGCTCCGGAATTGAGTTATAGAGTTGGTAAAATTTCAGTGGACCTTCTACGGTCCTGAAGATGCTACCTGGGAGCATGAAGAGGCCATGCGGGTAGAGTACCCGCAACTTTTTGAATAAATTTGAGATTTTGATTTCTATTTTGTATATGCACTGAGGATAGTACCAAAATAAGGGGGAGGGGATGTAACACCCCAGGTTTTTAACCCCCATTTTAAATAATGTATTGTTACAATGATGAGAGTCCAGAGTTCCCAAACAATTATTAAAAGGCCAGTGTGACCAACACATGTAATGTTTCTTATCATTATTAATAATAAACACATCATTGGCTGCTAGACGGACAAGGACTAGAGTTATAGGGGGCTATGATTCCACAAGAGAGGGGGCTTGAGGGGTTAAGTGTTTATTCCTATGGGGTTGGATGTTGTTCGACTGATGGCTTGTTCATTTATTCCCTGTACATTCCCTTATTTTTCCCTCACGCACTCCCATGCACGCATTTACCCATCCATTGATCCATCCTCACCTGCGTCTTGGCTTGGCAAAGCGAAAGGAACTGCTTAAGAATTAGCCACATGATAGTTGGTTGTAATGGTCGTTGGTGCAATCCAGCCATGACATGGGGTCTGCATGTTTGAGATGCATTGGCATGTGCCCTATTTTTCTCACAACTGCGAGTCCCGAGAGTTCCAACATTGAGATTTTGGACCAGTTGTGCTAGAGGCCCTAGAAAATAAAGGAGAAGGACTGTCTGAGGGACTGCGTGGCAGAGAAGGATGGAGGTCCATTCTCTTGGGGTGGTACAGGCTGGGTAGAAGAGAGCTGGGTACTTGGATTGTTGCGGGTGCTGGTAAACTTGTGAGAGCTTGATATCTGACTAGTTTGGGAACCCAAGTAACACTCTGGAACCATCCTTGTGGATTCATAGCCCTGGCTCGAGGGTGACACTGTTGTTGATATTTGGAGTAGTGGTGTCTATGGCTGGGTGGAACGTCCTTGGTCTACAACCAACTGGTGTCATCTTTAATAAAGATAAGTTCTCTCTGTTATGGTATCATTTACATGTATATGAATGTTATTTCCGTTGCATATTTAATTATCGTTTAATTGAATCTTTAGACTATGCATGCTTGTTGATTATTGCTGTGCATTTCGTTAAAGTCTTTTATTTTATGCATCCTTAAATAATGATAAGGTATCGGTAAGAGAAAAAAGTCCAAGGGTGGGATTGAAGGTAGCGTACCCCGGCATGTGGGTGGTTGGGTATGTTACACCCGTACTCTCTGTCAAATTTGATCAAGAAGGACTCACCTCATAAAGTGAAACTTGGAGATGATTATTAGTATCCTTTCAAAGGTGTAGGAGAAGCTTCTTTTAAGTTGGATTATGGGAAATTGATGAAGGTAAAATATGCTTTACTTGTACCTGGGTTAAGGAAGAATATTCTCTCTATTTTATCTCTAGAAGAGAAGGGTTTCATAATTTCATTTGTCGATGGAAAAGTTCTAATGTGGCCAAAAGGGAAATTCTTGAATGATGCAATTGTGATTGGTGTCCAAGAGGGAGGCTTATACAAATTGAAAGGACACTCAGAAACAACCCTAGTTCACAATACCATAAACCCATGTGAGTCATGGCACAACAGACTTGCTCATCTACACTATAAGGCATTATCGATCATGAGCAAGATGGTGACAGGACTACCTGAGATCCAGGTGGACCATGAAGGCATATGCAAGGGATGTGCAGAAAGCAAGAGCGTGAAGAGCCCATTTCCAAGCAGTGAAAGCAAGGCCAAAGGCGTATTGGACATTATACACTCAGACGTATGTGGACCTATGTCCACCTCTTCATCTAATGGGTATGTATATGATGCCTCCTTCATTGATGAATTTTCATGCAAAGATTGGATTTATTTCTTGAAGACAAAAGGTGAAGTGTTTAGAAAATTTAAGGAATTCAAGACCCTCATAGAAAACCTTTCTGAAAAGAAGATTAAGGTCTTGAGGTTAGACAATGGTGGAGAATTCACATCAGATGAATTCAAGTCATTTTTTGGGGAAGCTAGGATTAAGAGGGAGCTCTATACTCCATAAAACCCTCAACAAAATGGTGTGGCAGAAAGAAAGAACATAACCATAATGGACGCAGTGAAGTCCATGCTTCATGATCAGAACTTACCAAAACATATATGGGAAGAAGCAACAAGGACTGCAGTGTATGTGCATAATAGAACACCCTATCGTGTCCTTGGGAGTAAGACCCTAGAATAAATGTTCACAGGAAAGAAGCTAGAAGTCATCCACTTGAGAATATTTGGATGTCCAGTATATGTTTATGTTCCCAAGGAAAAAAGATCCAAATTGGACCCTTCAAGAAAGAAGGGCATATTTTTCGGTTACAGTGAAACATAGAAGGAATACATAGTCTACATCCCTGGTCACAAATGGGTTGAGATTAGTAGAGATGTTACCTTTGATGAGGATGCAACATTCAAAAATTCAAAGAAGTGTCATACACATGAAGACCATGATGAAGAACCGATAGATCCAAGAGTTGCAGACTCGATAATTGATATTGTACCTGAAGAACATGATATAGAATATCATGACATGGCAGAGCCACAAAGACCCACATATCCACTTAGAGGAAAGAAGACGCCAGCTTGGGCCCGTGAGATTATACAAGATGCAGAAAAATATGGTGCTCGAGAAGGAACTTACAGAAAAAGCAAGAAACCAAAACCTTATTCTAGTTACGTGGCACTCCTTAGTGATATTATTGATATGGAACCTACATGTTATGAAAAGGCTGCAGAAAAAAAGGAATTGAAGGATGCCATGATTGAAGAGTACCAATCCATTTTGAAAAATGATGTTTGGGATGTGGTTCCAAGACCACAAGAAAAATCAGTTGTAAGCTCAAAATGGATTTGCAAAATAAAACATGCAGCAGATGGAAATATTGAAAAGTACAAGGAAAGGTTTGTGGCACGAGGATTTTCCCAGAAAGAAGGCATTGATTATGAGGAGACCTTTTCTCCTGTAGAAAGATACACTTCCATTAGGACTGTACTTTCAATAGTTGTAGTAAAGAAATGGAAGATACACCAGATGGACGTGAAGACGACTTTCCTGAATGGTGAGATAGAAGATGAAGTGTATGTGGAGCAGCCACAAGGTTTTCAGACATATGACAGACAATCACATGTGTGTAGGCTAAAGAAAACCTTGTACGGTTTGAAGCAAGCCCCCAAGGATTGGTACAGAAGAATGGATAACTTCCTGATGAGTTTGGGCTTTACCAAGAGTAAAGAAGATCCCAACCTGTACTACAAATTTGAGGATGGAAGTCCAGTAATACTATTACTATACATAGATGACTTGTTTCTGAAAGGAGAAGAGAAGCCCATCGTCGAGAGAAATAGGAAGCTTGTTGCATAATTCAAGATGAAATATCTAGGAATAATGCACTACTTCCTAGGTCTAGAGGTATGGCAAAGACAAATTGATATTTTCCTAAACCAACGAAAATATATAGTAGATATTTTGAAGAGATTCGATATGATGGATTGCAAGGCCATGCCTATGACCATGGTGACAAATCTGAAGTTACTAAGTGATGCATCTTCAGAAACAATTGATGTCACCATGTATAAATAGATGATCAGATCACTGATGTATTTGAAAAACACAAGACCAGACATATTTTTTGTGGTGAATACCTTGAGTCAGTATATGGTTGAGCTAAGACATGTTCACCTGATTGCATAAAAACACATATTGAGGTATCTTAAGGGTACAATTGATTATGGTATTAGATATACCTCATATCAGGAGATTAGCCTACATGACTACGTTGATTTAGATTGGGATGGTAGTGTAGCATATTGGAAAATTACATATGGATGTTGCTTCAACCTAGGATTAGTTGTTATTGCATGGTTCAACATGAAGAAAACTAGTGTGGCACTTATATTGTAGCATGCTCAACCAACAAAGAAGTAGTGTAGCTCAAAAAGTTGTTGGCAGGACTATTTGATCTCGAATTAGAGACAACTTGCATTTTATGTGACAACCAGAGTTGTATGAAGTTGTCAGAGAACCTTGTGTTTCATGCAAATCAAAACACGTTGAGATCAAATACCACTATGTTTGGGACATGATACAGAAGGGAGCAATAATACTCCAGTATATTGCCACCAATGAACATGTAGCAGGTTTGTTGACTAAGCCCCTGTCCAGAGTAAAGTTCGAGTATTTCAGAGACAAGCTTGGAGTGATCTAGAAAGACTTCTCCAGTAGTGAGAAGTGATTATTTTCTCCAGGAGTGAGATGTGATCCCCAGTAGAGGGAAGTGATGCAATCCACAGTAGAGGGAAGTGATGTGATCCCCAGTAGAGGGAAGTAATAAACAAAATTGATGAGCTACCCCAATGCAGGCTGGTATGCTACCCCAATGTAGTTTGGTAACCCCAATGCAGGCTGGTACGCTACCCCAACACAGGTTGGTAACCCCAACGCAGACTGGAACGCTACCCCAATGCAGGTTGGTAACCCCAACATAGGATGGTACACTACCCCAACGCAAGCTGGTAACCCCAATGTAGGCTGGTACACTACCCCAACGTAGGTTGGTAATCCCAACGCAGGCTAGTACGATACCCCAGTGCAGGTTGGTAACCCTAAGGCAGGATGGTACACTACCCCAACGCAGGATGGTATATTAATCCAGTATGAAAGGATGGTGAAAGTGAAGAACTTCTTATGATATATAGATTCATGAAATTCAACAAGACAATGACCGAAGTGTACAAACATGCAGAAGCAGATTGTTCCTAAAGAATACATTCTTAGCTAAGAGGTAGTGTTGAAGAATATGTAGCTGCGAAAGATATTTTCTTACTACACTTGATCATGCAAAAGCCCTAAAAGCATATTATTATATTGTATTGGTAAAGTCAGCCCCATTGTGGCATTTATTGTTAAATAAAGTCAAACTTTCAAGTCGGCCCCTATTGTGGCTAATGTAAAGTATAATCAAGAGACACTTGTCAAGTCGTCCCTAGCAGTTAAAAAGGGAAAGTCACTTGTTTATAAATAGAGAGGCTATACGCCTCATTCACTCACTCATCTCACTCAATCACAAGAGAGAGAAAGGTGTGCAAGTTTTGGAGAGAGAGGGGTGATGCAACAAAATGACCATATGTTTTCTGTCTTGGTATTGTTCTTGGTTGAAGAATCCATTTAGAAGAAGTTTGTTGGGTTTTCTTCCCCGGGAGGGTTTCCCAGGATAATCTTTGTGTCTATCTTGTTTCTGTGATTGTCTCTCTTTCAGTGATCTTATATATGCAGTTAATGTGCTAAATAATTGTAATAACGAAAGAAGAACTGTAATTGCTAGTTGTATATGTAAAATATCAACACAATTACGATTCAAGGTGCAATTTTAACCAAGAAGATTAGTACTATTAGACACTGGACAAAAGAGGACATGCTGCAAGAAAATTAAGATATTGAATTCAACAAATAATCAGTAAGAGATACTTTGTAAAAATACAGAATTGCACCAACATCATTGCATTATTGGCTAAATGGTTTCACACACACAATTATAGTTTTAACTAAACAAGAGGAGGAAGAAATAGTTGTTTTATGTAAGGAGGTGGCTGAAATAGGCCATGGATTTAGTTGATACAACTAAAGGCCATTGTTGCTAAAATTTGTCAATGGAGGCCAAATCCATTCAAAGATGGATTTCCTAGGAAATTATGGTGGCCAGGATTAGAGAAAAGACATCTAGAGTTTGTTTTGTGAACATGAGAGGGCCTAGATAAAAACATAGCTTTGATTTTATTCCCTATGGTTGTGACCAAGTTCTATGGAACTATCCAAGGTATACGAGAAACATCCCTATAGTTCAGAACATATATGGAATTGTAACAAGCCTGGTTTACAAGTTGTAAGGAATTGTAGCCTATGGGTAATTGCCAAGAGAGGGATCATGAATGTGACATAAGTGTTTCTTAAGAGTAGGGATTGGATATCTATATTGTGTTGTGTAAATGCAATGGATATTTTAATCCCTTGGTTCTATTTTTTCAAGGCAAAGATTCATCTAAAGAACTATATCAATAAATTTGAGCCAAAAAATGCATAGCTACTCATCCCAATGCTTGGATAACTAAATAATTGTTTATGAATTGGCTTTATCATTTTGTTGCATCTATACCTCATGGTGTCTCACCTATTATTAGATACTTGTTGGTTTTTTATTATGGCTATGACACCCACATAACTTTACAAACCACAGAGAGGACAAACAAAATGAACATAAAACTTATTGACTTTGGCTACACATTACTCATAAGTTGCAACACTTAGATTTGAGTATGTTTGGGCCTTTTAAAAATTAAGCATCATGGATGGAAAACCATCGAAAATACGGACCTTAGGCATGAGCACAAAAATTGAGTACAATTAAATGCATTTATTGTATTGAGGACATTGGAAGTTGAAAGAGCATCATAGATGGAAAACCATCGAAAATATGGACCTTTCGGCATGAGCACAAAAATTGAGTACAATTAAATGCATTTATTGTATTGAGAACATTGGAAGTTGTTGGGGTTGGAATATCCTTAAGTATAAATGTTGGGCTATTGTTTGAACTTGACACAAAATAATAGAATGTAGAGATTGACATTGATCTCAATATAGGATACGTTAACAAATTTTATTTATGGAGTATAGTTTTATGTTTATAAGGAAACAAGGGAGAACTACTAGTCCTTTCCTTTGTGAGAATCAATGAAAAAGAAGAGTAACAATGAATAAATGAGGGGTAATCCTCTACGAGCCTACTCTCAATGATCATTTACTCTAAGTTGCTTGTAGGAAATAGGGTAGACAATTAATCTCTTCAATTATCCTATGTGTATTTTATTCGGGAAGTAAATAGCATGAAAAGATCTACGAAGAATCCCAGTAATCAAAGTTTGATCACTCGAGTGATATTAAGGAATCAAACCTTGCCTCATAACTATTCTTCCATTGCTAAATTCCTCTACTCTTCATATAAATATGCATACAGAAGACAAAGAGGAGTAACCTTTTACTTGTACAAATTCATTCTCATTGTCTTCTGATATTGATTTGCCACTGTGATTTAATGCACGACTAGTATCTCATTTTTCACCTAAAATGGTATAAGGTTTTTCCAGGAAAAAATTTGCTCAATTATATTAGACATATATATTTTTTACATCTTCCATATCATATTCAAGGATCCATTACAGGAAAACAAACTATTGAATTCGGAACCTTGCCTACAATGGAAAAAAGTTGAAGTACTAATAGCCTCAGATCAGTTCTAGACAATACTGAAAGTATACAAGCTAGGCATCACCAAAAACATATACTAAATCTTCTATAATACAAAATAATATAATCTATAATGTCGGTCAAAAAGAAATTCCACAAAAAAAAAGGTCTAATGGATTCTAATTTGTCTCCTACATCCTTCTGCTCCATTAGACCATTGTTGATAAGATAAAGTGCCCTCTGGATCTTCAAATGCCTTCTTTGAGAGCGTGTCTGCTTCAGTATTAAAGTTTCTGAAAATGTGTTGCTAGCTAATAAACTGAAATTTCTTTGAAAGAGATTTTATTCTAGCTTTCCATCCTTCCACTGAGCATACCTGAAGTCTTCCTTTGTTTAAAATCCATTCAATAACTACTTTGGAACCTCCCAACACATGGATGCGAGGAATTGACAAGGGACTTGCAAGTATGAGTGTGGCCCATGCTCCCAAGAGTTCCTATGTTCTATTGGTTCCTTTGTCGCAATTGAAGGTCCATCTTATGACTGTAGCATCCAAATTTTTATTACACCACCTGCACCACACAAGCTGCCATCTCTTTGTGTTGCACCGTCGAACCAAGATAATGCAGAATACTTTTGATGAGTGATCAATATGTCTCTCGGAGGTTTATCCTTTGGTTGCGAAATGGATCTATTTTGTAATGCCATTGTTTTATAAATCACTTCCTGAATTGAAGGGTTGGACTCTTCAAAAATCGCTTTGTTTCACTCATGCCAGATGAACCAACTAATATGTGATGCTATCTGAGTAGGGACAATCTTGTCCATATACCATTTTTTTATGCATTCCGATAGAGTGTTCCCAAACCAACAACTTTTTAAGTTTAATTCTTTTGTTATTATATTCCAAATTGATATGGCAAATGGAAAAAGATTAAAGAGGTGAAATATAGTTTCTTAATAGTGTTTACACAGTGGAAAACACCTTGGTCATTCCCATCCCCTTTTCTACAAAAAGTCCCAAGTTAATATTTTTCCTTCCAGCACTGTAACACACCCACTATCATTATTTTTAAAAATTTTGGGGTTAATCTCCCATAATGACGAATCTCTAGAAACCCTCATTAGCGAAGTGCCAATCCCTGGTTCGATATCGGGATTCGGGGTTTCGAAAGTCAAAATTCATTCACCCCCATAACTCGCGATCCTCCGAATTCCGAAGCGCTCCTTAAGCATTCGCTCCCTAGGCTAAGCCTGTGATTCACTGTCTTTACGACCGTGGTCTTACCTTCTTTCGGAGCTACTCCTATCGGAGTTTCGGGATTCCCGATGTCGTAATTCACAAGTCCTCAGAACTCACGACTCTCTGATCCCCGATATGCCCCTAATGCAATAGCCCTCTAGGCTATACAATAGCCCATGTGACCATTTACCATGGGACCACCGCCGTATAACCTCCCATCGGGATTTCGGCATTTGTGATGACACAAAACACCTGTCCACGGGATTCGCGATTTCCCGATTCGCGACGTGCCTTTCTGATCACGCTAGCCCCCACTAGTTTAGCCCCTGGTCCACGTGACCAACTCCGTGACAACTACCTTATCCCCGTCGGGGCTATAGGGTTTCCCATGTCACAAGACTCACGTCCATGGGACCCGCAGTATCCCGATTCCCGACTTTCTCCGGGTGCTTTACACGCGTCCTCCCCACAGCTCCGTCCTCCTCCGCTATTGGGCAGACAGTTGGCTCCCACTCATCGGGGTTTCGCGGTTCGCGATTCCGTATGGCAAGAGTTCCTTGCATTCGAAAACCCCGATATGACGAACCCCGACCATGTTAGATCCACTGACACGCGTCCCTCACATGATGGAC
>ML802107.1:39819-83871 GCA_009831015.1 Picea engelmannii | reverse complement strand
TATATATATATATATATATATATATATATATATATATATATTTTCATTTTGCTTCATTGTATATAAAAAGCTAAAGACAAATGTACATGATACTAGTGTTTGCCTCAAGTAGGCCTCCTTTTTCATGAAATTTTAATTTCAATTTTCAACTTGTCAGAGAAGTAACACACTGTTGCATACATAGACATAACACTCTTGACAATCAACATTGTCTATAAGGTCTAAGGTCTACATTACTTGCTTGAATCACCGCCACATCTCCATGTGTTTTCATCATGAATGGACATGCTATTAAGAGCTTAAATATGTATTTAACTCTTGAATATACAAATCACATGGCCTTTAATGAATGTACATTAACTTTGTTTTATTTTTTCATTGACATGTACACGCAGTTTTTTAAAAATGTATGTGTTTGATTTAATCTCCACATTAACGACACGCATGCACTGGCCATTGCATAAAATATCATCGAGTGCCAAAGGGTGAAGAAAACCAAGTTGATGCTTCATCTATAATGGTGTTGAAGTTCGTGGGCAGAGACCAGGACCCCTTCTATCAGAGCCCTTGTTTGGATTCGAGTTTGGGCTTGTGACCAAAAACTATAGTCGCTACGGAAGACAGGGACTAACAAGGAAAATCATAAAATATAATATAATGATATTTATAAATGCAATTTTTTATTCAAATTTATATAATTTATAAAAAAAAAATCAAATTTATAAAAAATATTAGTAAATTTCTTTTAATTAAATCTAACTATTTGTAAAAATTATAAAAATTTCAAATTAAATAAAAATATTTAATTTAAACTTTAACTTTAAATGTTAACTTTGAAGTAATTCAAATAATTATCCAATTCAAAGTAATGGTTATTCGTCACTCAATAAAAAAGGGCACATTGAGAAAAGGGAAACCATTAATTTTCCCATGATGTTGATTGGATTAGCTAATTACAATCAACATATAACTCTTGCTACTCGAGGGTAATTAAATGGTTACTATCAATAACTTGAGCGTGAATGTTTTTCTTTACTGAAATATTTAGAGTTTCTCTGAAAAAACGAGTTATAGCTACACTGAACAACTTGATAATACAAAGTTTAAGAAGGTGGATCAAAATTTTTAGTATTTTTCTCCTTCCATCCAACAATTTTGGGGGATTTGGGGGAGGAGAAGATGAGTTTTTTTTTGTTTGTTTGTTAGAAATGTGCACGTAACATGTGGGGCCAACATTTTTAACTATTGGCTAAGAAACAACAACCCAAGAGTATCTAAGCCGTCAAAATCACCCAGGAATCGCACCTGGCTTGGGCCGCACCAACCTTTAACATGGCTAGATTTTTGGGTGTCTCCTCCCGACTAAACTCACCATAAGTGTATTGAACTCGGGTCACCTAGAAAATGAAAACCACACCTTAACCGATTGAGATAGCAAGAATTGACTAGAAGATGAGCCTTCTTACAATAGCTTTTTATGTCATATTCCCAAGTACCAGGATAAACTCTTATAAATTGATTACATAATAGAGTGTAGAAAAAACACATAATTGCCTATCTTGATACAAAAATAGGACATTATTTTGGACTGAGTTAAAGTACAATCCCTCCCTTAAATAGTGAGTCCAAAGTGTTTTGATATCTCTTTGGGGAAATATTTGTTTTTTTCTCTTTTTCTTGTCTTTCTTGATTATATTCCTTTCACTTGTGAGGGGAGAGGAAGAAAGAGACACTTTTTTCAAAACTCTAGCTTATGGTGGGGATTCATAAGCCTCAAGTGAATGAACCTTATGCATTAAAGGATTTTCTCTTTATTCTTCTCTTATTTTCCTATTGGGTGGAAGTCTCTCAATCTGCATGAGACCTGGATGGATCTACTCCACCTTCAAGATAGCATGATCCAAATTTGGGATCTTCCAATGGAGTAGTCTTTAGATTTGCTATAGTCTTGAATGGGTCTGCACTTCCCCTAGGTTATTCTTCCTATTTGTTCCTTTCTCCCTAAATTTTGGCTCCAAATAATTTATTCCAATGAGTTCAAATATGTTGCTAGATGGAATGGATGAATTGTTCTAATATTTCTTTATTTTCTGCATGCCCTTGGATTGCAAATTTCTGCACCTTTTGGTTACCTACCTAAAAGAGCTATGTTCATTTTCATTGGGTGGAATCAATGGCTACTTTGAAAAGGGTTGAACCTCTTGATTTCTTGGGCATCTCTTTGCAAAGTGCCCATACTCATGACAAGTATTGCACTTAAAAGGTAGCTGGAGACTAGGGCTTGCAGATGGCTCCATCCTTCCATGTTGATTTGCACCAACTTTGGGAGGCCCTTCTCCATGTGTACTTCCACACAACTTCTAGCGTAATAATATAGGTTTCCTTTTGGCTCTATATAATCGATAAACTAATTGAGCTTCTCTCCAATGGCTCCAAGAGAGGAATCATCCGAAAAAATTAAAGGGAGATGAGGTGGCCTCACTCACACAAGGGATACATAAATCTCTAGTTCTAGGTCAAAATCAAGGGACCAATGGGAAAGATACATTCCCCTGAATCCCATGAAATAGGGTCCCGATCTGAAGATTATATCTCGACCCTCTATGTTGATGAATATGAATAGAAAATATCCACAACCACATGCATAATATAAAATATTACTTTGGGTCTTGGGAACCCATTGCTTTGAAGGTTGGGCCAAAGGCCAGTGAATTTTCATGTTAAAGTTCACTAACTAAAAAAAGGTCTTCTCTCCTTGGCTCAACTAGCTAAGGAATGAAATATTCATGCTTAATAAACTAATTATGAACTGGGTGCTTGTCTTTAGCTGCTTTCATGGAAGAAACTAGAGATTGAACACCTCTTCCCTGGGAAGAGAAGGTGCAACCATTCAAACTCCACTAAAATCACCCCACAACAAAGTTGACTTCTAGAAATCAATACTAAGCTCATGGGGCTGGATATAGATCTTCTAGCTTGGAAATGGTGGCGGCTATAGCTTAGGGGTTGGACAAAGATCTTCTGGCTTGGCAATGGTAGTGGCTAGCCGTAGAGAAATCTCTGTTCGACTCATTCCCTCTTAATTATTACTACTACTAATAAATAAATAAATAAAATAAAAGTGTGAATGTTGTAAGGGTGCTAATATGATGCACTGATGAGAAATGATAATTTATAAAAATTGCCTACTATAGTCGAAAGAAAATGTCACTCAAATATTTTTGTACATAGTAGATAGAAGGCGCTAATGCATTTCTGAGAACAACTAGGTATACAATGAATAAAAGGAGTTTAGATGTTTATGAAATAATCAACTACATAATCTATATATATATTATTTATATTAGAGAGAAAGAATCAATGTATTAAAGTATCTTTGAGATTTCATTATTAGATGAGATGATAGCGTTTAATTCTTTTGCTTTGATATTTAAAAAAATAAAGAAAAAAATATGATAATTAAAATTAATTGTTTAATGGAAAAGTCTAAATCGTGGACTTAGTTCTACATAGTTGTGTTGTTGACTTTATTTTCAATCCTTTGTTTTTTTACTTATTATTTTCTCAACCAACCTTGTTGTATTTTTTTATTAAATTGTCTTGAAATGTTGATTTTCAATCCATGATATGTAAATTTGATCTCAATTTTTTTTTTCTAGGAGAAAAATCGCTCAAAAATTATATTAATTATAATTTTTTTTACATCTTCATCAAAATGGGCAATGACTAAAAAACTGCCATACTAGTCCTATCCCACTATAAAAGCAAAAGCCTCTGACCATTCCATGCCATCCCTATTGACCTACAAATGACTTGCAAATGATGCTGAAAAATTACATGGCATTTTTGCCCAACCTACTTTATAATAAAGTCTGATCATTTCAATGACAATTCCATGCTCGATAATTCAAAACCACACTCAGTCGAGAAGGTTCAAGTTTTAGAAAAAGTTTATATGGTGGGCTGGTCCCTCACTTTCTCCATCCCAAATGAAAAAAGTAAGTCTACCTTTCAGAGAGGAAAGAGCTCTCTTAGATAGATTATCAGCCTCCTCATTGGATTCCCTATATATGTGTTGGAATTTAATACCTTGAAAAGTTGCCATCTGCTCTCTTATCCTAATCTTCCACCCTTCGATATTGATCGCTTGAAGATTCCCTTTTGAATTAAGCCAATCAATGATCACTTTGGAATCCCCCATAACCTGTAGATGTTGTATTTCCAAAGGTATCGCAATCATAAGAGAAGCCCATGATCCCATTAATTCTGCTTTAGTATTGGTCCCTGCACCACAATTGATGTACCATCTGTAATTTGGAGCCTCAAAACATTTCAGAGTACCTCCTGCCCCACATCTAGTACCCCCTGCCTCCGCTGCCCCATCAAAAAATGCCACTAAATAACCTTGAAGTCTGTAAAATGGTTTTAATCTCAGTGCCTGGGAATTGTTGTCTGGATGTTTTTTATTGAATGCTCTTAGGATCTTGTAGACCACAGTGTTTACTGAAGGATACTTCCCTTCGAAGAGTACCATGTTACGTTCCTTCTATATAAACCAATTCGTTATTAATGGGAGAATCTTGGGTGCCGACCTGTTTTGTATCCACGCTTCCATATAGTCGTCTATTGTAGGGCCATTCCACCTGAAATTTGAATTTAGAAGTTGTGATAGATAAGCCCACACTCTCTTCGTGAAGTCGCAGTGGATGAGAAGATGACGAGTATCTTCAGAATTTTCTTTGCAAAGATAACATAGTCTCGGACCTATCCATCCTTTCTTAAGAAATATGCCCCAGGTAAGAATTCTATTTTCAGTAGCCAGTAAGAAGAATACAATTATTTTTAATTGTGTGCACCATTTCCAGCAATCAACCTTCCAGCCGCTCCAAATCAACATGGATTGTGTGGATAGAATCACATTATAGAAATTCGAGATTGTAAATTCCCCAGACCAGTTGCCTCCGGCCCATTTCAATTCATCCTTGTTATTTGCAGAGAAAGTAATCCCCTCTCCACATAAATCTTTTGTGAAATTTGACCATTCTGGTGCTTGAGCGCCCATTAATCCCAGCTCGTCGCCGCTTGATCTCCATCGCTCAGTACTGTTATAATGCTCCTACGTCTTTGATGCTTGCGAAATGAATGTCACATGTTTACTGTTGAGTGTTGTCAATAGATCAATGCTGAGAAAGGATCTCATTCCCATTCCCAATATCCCGTCACAACCGATTTTAATTTGATTTCCAGTCCCAGAACACCACATAATCCAATGAAGGATGATCAGGAGCGCGCGGAGGAGACTTACCGAAACCCTTGATGCAGAATTGTATTTATGGTTCGGTCTTCTGAGCCAATTAATAAGTGAGTTGTGTTTTAGTTATTTATCTCTGATTACACTATGCCATAGACTCTCCTGCGTTAAGACGCGCCACTGAGTGACTGTATTTAATTCTAGATTGAACAGTTTTAGATTACGGAGACCCCAACCCCCATTCCTTTTGGGTCTTGAAAGAAACTCCCAGCTACAAAGGTGAAACCGTTGTCTGTCTTGGTGGCCATTCCATAAAAAATCGAAAATCAATTTTCTAATTTTGGTTAAAACCGAACGAGGAAAAGCTTCCATGGACATCCAGTACACTGTTTGTCCTTCCAGAACAAATTTAACCAAGATATATCTCCTAGCCAGTGAGAGCCACTTGTTACAACAGTGGTCGATTTTGTTTGTAATTTTGGTAACAATCCATCCCCAATCTGCTGCTCAATGTGCTCCAGTCTTCAAGAAATATCCCAGGTAACAGAACCCGTTAGAAAGATCACTAAAAGTATAATGAAGGATAGATTTGAACTCCCCCAATTCAAGTTCTGATAGGCATGCATAATGGACTATTGATTTTGATAAGTTCATTGCAAGGCCAAAGGCTTTACAGAAATGCGAAATCAATTTGTCGATCTCTCTCCATTCCAATAGGCTTGCTTTGGATAAAATGAGGATATCGTCCACAAACAGAAGATGAAGGATTTTGGTAAATCTAGCAATCTTTAAACCTGAGATAGTTCCCTCCGTTTGACTGTTTTTCAATAATAAGTTAAGGCCCTCCATGATGAGTATGAATAGAAGAGGTGATAATGGGAACCCCTGCCTGATTCCCCTTCCGCTTCTGAAAAATTCAGTAGCCTCCCCATTAATAAGGACAACAAATGACGACGAAGTGATGCAAGACATGATCCAATTTGCCAAATGTATTCCCATCCCAATTTTTAGGAGGATCATTCTAAGAAGGTCCTAGTCAATGCAATCGTAGGCTTTCTTTAAGTCCAGTTTTAAGACAAGGGCTTTTAAATTCTTCTTATTAATACCGTGAAGGCTTTCATGAGCCGTACCGATTGCATCTTGTATACGCCTACCTTTCAGGAAGCCCATCTGTTCAGGAGAGATTGACTTAGACATGAAAGGTTTGATACGATTTGCAATAAATTTTGATATAAGCTTGTAACACAGGTTGCAAAGGGATATTGGACGAAAGTCCTCAAAGGTTTTTGGATTATTGGCCTTCGAGATCAATGCCAAAAATGTTGAATTTAGGCCACCAACAATTTTTCCTAAAATTCTAGATTCTTCCTGCATCGCTAAGAGATCCTCATTGACTAGATCAAAGAAATAGATAAAAAACTCTGATGTCCACTCATCCGGTCCCAGACTTTTTTCCTTCTTACAATGAAATAGAACCGATTTCAATTCCTCCAATGTGACTGGGTTGTACAATGTATTTGCTTCTTCTTCATTGACCATCAGTGGAAAAAGGTCTATCAGTTTACATTGTTCATCTATGTTCATTGTGGTTGATGCCCTGTAAAAATGCTTAAAGTAATGGACTGCTTCATTTTTAATTCCCAGTTGATCCGTCACAGAATCACCAACATCCCTTTTTATTTCCCAAATATGCTTTTTGACTTTGTTATGACTAGCGATCTTATGAAAATACTTTGTATTCCTATCCCCGCCTGCCATCCATAGTGCCCTGATGTGTAAACGCCATTGCTCTTCCTCTTTCCTTAAAAGCTCGTTTCTCTCAGCTTCCAATAACCTCAATGTTTCCTCTGCTCCTACCTTGTTATAGTCTATACTTAGAATATCGACGCAATCTTTAATTTCTGCTTCAATCGACATCAATTTACCTTTGTGCTTTGCCTTCAGTTCTTTGTTCCATTTTTTGGTAAATTTTTAAGGTCCTATAATTTCCAGATTATTCTCTTCTGTTTGTCTCTTTCTGAAAGATAAACCGGATCTTTCCATACTCTTTCCACTAAATCCACAAATTCCTTTTCACAAAGCCATTGTTCATTAAATTTAAAAGAAAAAACTTTATATGTTGGCGGCAAATCCAACTAGGTGAATATACTTCACAAGAAAAAAAAAACAACTAAATATATAATAAATATATAAACCAAATATACTTACTAATATTAATATTAATATTAATATAAATAAATATAAATATATATATATATATATATATATATATATATATATATATATATATATATATATATCACAAAATGTAACTTGTACAACAATTGAATCCAGAGAATAACAATAAATTATTCTTGTTGAACATCAAAGTCCATGTCCCACTTTTCATGGTCAAGTTTGAAATAGAATGCATAGGAATAAAAATAAATTATTCATATCCTTGGGCACAAGATTCCCTATGTATTGAACATCAAAGTACAAGCCCCACTTTCCTCGTCAAGTTTGAAATAGAAAAGTTTGAAGTTATGTCATAGATAAAGCTAAACAACTTTTAAGACTCAAACGATTGAGGAACTTTATCCCCACCAATAAAGTGACATAGTTAGACTTTACTTACGCTGCATTTCGGTCAATTCCTTTAAAAACAATCTTAAAGTAATTACCAGATTGAGACTTTATGTACGCTGCATTTTGGGTAAATGCTTTAAAAACAATTATACCACATAAAATTAAATAAATTTATAGAATGCGAAAAGACAATGCTTTTATTTTTTATTTATATAGTTTACCATGGATGTGTGGATGGGAGAATTTGAAGAATTTTTTAATGGGTTATATATATATATTTTATATAATAATTAATATTGTATAGATTGAAATATATACATTTTAATTTAAAATATTTTAAAATTGAAAAACATACCTTTTAATTTATATAACATTAATTACTTTATTACAAATTGTATATTAATAACTAACTCAATTAATAATATTTGAAGTTCTTGAAAATGAAATTATTTTATAAAAAATTCTTCAATATTTGAAATTCTTGAAAATAAAATTATTTTATAAAAAAATCTTCATTACAATTTGACATTTAAAAAACTATATCATTTTAAAATCATACTTTATTTTTTAAAATATCATTTATATATTTTAAAATTTATTTGATAATGTAAAAACCATCCATCAACAACTAAATCCTCATCAACATTTATTTAGCTAAGTCATTAAACTTGAAAACCTTCATCTTCATGCAACAAATATACAAAACTAATACTAATGGGCAAAGATCCAACCAAACAACTCGAAATTAACAGCCTAGATGCTTTTGGGGTGGAATATTATGGAACTTGTTCACGAAGCAACTCATCTACTTCACTTTCTATCAAGAGAGTGTCGCTTTTTATTATTTTGAATTATGACAAACTTTGATGGTTTTTTTTCTCATATTAAAAAAAAACTGAATTTACGTTTGTATATGCAAGTGTTTTGTGCATTATCTTACTTTACCAAGTACATTGTAGTGTGTGATTTTTTTTTTTTTTTTTTTACCTTTGCTTCAAGAAGAACATCTAATTAGTTAGAAATCAATGATAGGTTTGAAGTTGGTTATTTTTTTTAAATTTTGGAAACTACTCAAGAACAAAAAAGGATTTTTACAAATGATACGGATTGGATCATATGATTTGTCATCTATATTGGTATTTTATGGGTGGAAAAAATAAGAGGAATCGATTTGTAGGGCCATTTTAGTGGCAAGTCCCAATTTGGAAAATTGGGGTCTAGAAACTTTCAAAGACATTTTGAGGTTTTAAATGAAATTTTTTGGGGTTACAACGTCCAAAACATATGCCCACACCCTCCACGTTGATCTACACACTAATACATTTCCAATGGTGAAACAATCACCTCAATCGAAGCCCGTATGCAAAAGTCATGCCTCCCGCAAGTTGACCTACCTTGTTGACAACCATGGTACGAGTGGATGCCATGTCAACCCCCATTACCCACACATATGGAGCTAGCCACGTGTGGAATTTAATTAAGATTCTAGAAGGTCCAAACCTGATCACTAATAGAGGGTTGAGGAAGTCAAAACCCTAACCCTAGATGGTTATCGAGCTATGTTAAATACCAAGCCACTAGGAGGAGAAGGGGCTCCATTATTTAGCATTGTATTTGTTCCATTTTGAGCAAAGCATCTAGGAGTGGTTTTTTGAGAGCATAACAGAAGATGAGAAATTCTTTAGCAGCCATACAAGCCACAATGTCAAAGGCAACTCCACAATGAGTGCTTCTTTCTTTGTATATGCATTTGAAGAAAAGAGAGCATAGCATAGGCCTCACCTTCTAGCTGGTTTTTGTCCCATATTGGGTTTCCTAGGATATATCTTGTGTCCATTTGTGTGGATGGTGTGTTATTTTGCTCATTTCTTTCATTTTCGTATTTCAATTATTTTCATAACTTAAGCAATAAGCTAGTAACCAATGATATGGGATCTAAGAAAGTAATTTGCATAATCTAAGATTTCAAATATTATAAGATCTATTCTAACGAACTATTCCAGTGGCATATCGATAGCAGTTTACAGATCAACAAATGTACAAGTTTTTTAACCATTGGGAGTCTGGTGAATAGAATAATTGAATGGTATTTGCAATTCCCTTATTGAGTGAGTCTTTTTGTTTCACTTCCATGTTGTGGTAATTTAATTGGGGGAATCATCAAGTGAGCTTCAAAGACAAAAACCACTCTTATAGAGCCTCCATCTTCTTATCATTATAACATAAATATTTTTCATTTTATTGTTTGTTGTTGAATGTTTTCTTAGAGTAGCCCCATAGATTAATATCTTCATTCCTATAATTTATTGCTTATTTGACAATTGCTTAGATATCCAATTCCACACTTTATTTCTTGTTGAGTGATTTCTTAGGTTTAGTCATTTTTGCAATTCTAATCCATTCCTATAAGACATGAGAAGTTGGAAAGGAATATTGTTGGTTTTCCTTAGACTCAATGTTGGCACAGGGGTAGACCCAGGGTTCAACTCCAAGAGCGCACCGACAAGCCCTAACTACTGGCCCTTTCGGCAACACCTGCGAGGCAGATGCAGTCTCAACCGAAGTAGCTATGGGGGGTTGCAGGACACATATGTCTACAACCAAAGGGAATACAAAGTGGATCCAATACAAAAACAACACAACATCTAGATATCAATTACTAGCTTAGATCTACTTCGCACAACTATCTGTTAGATCTAACACAATAATGCAATAACAATATATCTATAAACAAGAGAACACAACATCAATCACACACAACACCAAGATATACCTGGTTCATCCCCCCTAGGGCTACGTCCACAAAACTATTCTTTATAATATATTTAGATGGAAGCATACAGTTCTTATCTGCACTCTTAGCTCACAGATCCTCTCTCTTTCTCTCTTCTCTCCTCCCTCCTTGTGCACCCAACTGTAGGGTTGATCTCCGCACCCAGCTGAAGATCTTACAACACAGACTTCCCTCACTGCTCAATGCGTCCCTCTATCACTACAATAATCACTCATAGCAATAACAAATCTTGGAACGAACCCTCTTCCCTCATCTAGGTTCTTATTTATACATTACAATAGCTCATCGACAACCTTAGGCTAAAACCTAAGAGTCAAAACCCTAGATACCAAAATCCTAGGTGTATAAAACCCTAGGTCAACTTGACCCGCGTTTTCAGGGCTTTTCCAACCTGTCTTTCCTTCCTTCTCGCGCAGTGTTCCAAAGCATCGAACGGTGGATTTTTCCGCTTGCTGAGCATAGTCTGCATCTTGGTCCAAATAACTTAAACAACTTTTCTAGTGGAGGGAAAGGAAACGATAATTCACAAGGAGGAAGACAAGTCCCACTAGTGATTTATGAATGATCAATTGAAAACTTGAAATAAGACAAGAAGATATAGTTGCTACAAAGATCATTGTTAAATATATAGTGGAAAACATCATAGGAGTTTCTACAAGATTTCCTAAATCCCAAGCACAATGTTGTCACCCCACTTTCATTCACTTGCGACATTTAAATTATTAAACGTAGAGACATTGTATATTCACATTTACCTTGTTAATATGGTCAAGTCATAATTCACAAGCCAAATTAAATGCCATAAACTATAGATAAACCTTTGATTGACCATATCAAGATTTTCATGGGATATCCAATAAAATTCATGTGATTGTAGTGATAATTATTTGATTCCCATGTGATACCCACAATAACATGATTCAAGAAATTTCATGGCTCAATAATACCAAAGGACATTTGAAAATGATTAGTGGTTGAGAACATGCCTGGTTTAGGGTCACATAACCTACTCGCTTGGTTACCACATTGAGGAAATAGGGTATTTTTTTGTCACTTTTACTAAACCTAATCTCTTTGGGTTTTTCTGCTTTATTCCCCTTCAAATTTTGACTTCCTTATGTGGGTCAAAGAGCACATGTAACTTCCATTATTTCTTCCATTAGGCATACTTTGAAATCATATGCATTGGCTAAATTCAAATTATAATGCATCTGACTCTTTCAAAAGAAGAGACATCAACCCTTTACAAAGGTTCACACACACATATAGGCCATTGAAAATGTTCAAATATCGACCCATTGGGTATCTTAAAAAATCTTTTGGAAAGCCCATTCGAAAGATATCATAATGGCACCATTCAAAATATAGGCACAATGACCCCCCTTTAGAAGAATCATTGAGCAAGGTCTATTGGGGTCCCTTTCAAAATAATACCATTGAGTTGATTTGAAGTCTAGCCCATCAAGCTAATTTGAAGGAAGGCCCCATGGAGCTAATTCAAAAGAAGGCCCATTGGGAAACTTTCAAATAAATTCATTGGGTTGCTTTCAAAGTCATTCTCGACATAGAAATAAAATGACCATCGAGTCAATTACAAAGAAGGTGGTGAGGCCTCTTTTGAATTAACACTTGAACCTTAGAAAAATCCATCAAGAACTTTCAAAGTTAAACTCTAGTTTTGAAAGAAAAAGACCTTCGAGCCCATTTGAACATGAAACTTGACAAAAGAAATGTCATCGAGTCTCTTCCAAAGAAACAATCCAAAATAAAGAAAATGGGTCATTAGACTAGGCTTTAAAGGATCACCCCAAAATTAAATGTAAAAGGGCTTTCAAGCCTCTTTCAAAGAAATAACCCAAAGGGAAAGGAAAGGACATTGGGTCCATTGGAAATAATAGGAAATCAGGCCTCTTTTAGAGTACTACCTCGATGGCATATCCATTGGACCGATTTGAATGATTAGGCATCTAACTCCTTTTAAAGAAGGTGCATCAACCATTTTTGAAGGTTCTCACACAAAAAAAAAATCATATGCATTATCTCAATTCAAATGATTAGAAGTAGATAATTCAAAAGAAGAGGCATCACCCCTTTTTGAAGGTTCACACACACACACATGCCATTGAACCTAGTTTGGCCCATTGGGCCTCTTTGAAAATATTTATGTAGCCCCATTCTATTGATATCTCCATGAACCCATTTTAAAGATAGGCCCATTGGGCCCTTTCAAAAGTTAGGCCCATCGATCCCGAATAAAATAAGCCCCAAACAATGACTCTTGAGGCCCCTTTCAAACTAATCTCATCGAGATGATATGAAGGTTGGCCCATTAAGTGAATTTGAATGAAGGACACATCAAGTTGATTCAAAAGAAGTCCAATTGGGTCACTTTTGAATAATCCCATAAGACTATGTTTGAATTCATTCTGAACTGTGAGAGAAAAGGACCATTTGGTCAATTAGAAAAAAAGGTCATCTGACTTCTTTCATATTAACACATGAACCTTAGATGGGCCCTTTTGAAGTTACACCTTGAATTGGAAAGAGAAGGTCCATCAACCCATTTGAACACAATGCCTAACTTTGAAAGAAAGGTGATCGAACATCTTTCAAAGCAACACCCAAAACAAAGAAAACGGGTCATCAAACCCTTTCAAAGGATCACCTCAAAATGAAATACAAAAGGGACTTGGATCTTTCAAATAAAAATTCTAAAGGAAAAGGAAATGCCATTAGGTCCATTTGAAATAATAGCCCAACTTTGAAAAAATAGGTCATCAAGCCTCTTTCGAAGTATTACCCAAGTGACAAAGAAAATGACATCAAGCCCAGTTGAACATAATACTCCAAAACAAACAAACAAACAAGAAAATTGGGTCACTTTTGAAGAATCACCCCAACTTTGAAAGAACATGACACTAAGTTAGTTTGAAAAAACCACCCAAACTTCAAAGGAAAATGGACCATTGGGCCCTTTCAATATTTCTCTCCAAATTTTGAAGGAAAATACCCCATCTGAAAGAAAAAGCTCAACTTCAAAGGAAAAATACCCAATATTGAACGTAAAAGGCTCAAAGACTTAAGAGGTATATTTTTTGCACCATGTTGGCATTTGGCCATGCCAACATCCATGAATATTTCAAACTACAATAGCCCTAAATTCAAATTACTCAACTCAAATTAAAACCCACTAAATTATAAGGCCATTGGAGTTCACTTAAGCGTGCAACTAAGTAATGCAACAAAACCAAACATGCAAAACTTAATTTCAACCAAGGATTCCACTTCAAAATTCATTCATAAACAAAATACATGATTAAATTACAAATATGTAAATAGAATTTGAAGGGAAAAGATGGAAGACTTAGATTTTTCACCAAAATGGTCCAAGAAACTGGTTTCATGTGAGTGATTTTCCACCCAAATATATGAATCCACTATTAATGCCACCCCTAATCCAAGCTATGAGGTCACTAGGGTAAAGGAAATTGGATAAGGACTATAAGGTCACTTACCCAACTCAATTTCTCTTAGGCTCAACCAAATTGTTCACCACAAAACAATACATGTTACCATCTAGCCAATATAGCCTTGACGCTCTCTTCCTTTGCCTACACAAAAACAAGGAATATAATTCCATTCTTACCTCAATATTCCATAGGGAATATTCTTCCCTACGAGTTCTATAACATAGGGAGAAAGAGTCCATTCTAATGTCTACCTTTAGGAATAACGAGACATAGTTATAACTTAGCTTTGAACACCCAATAATGAACAATTTACAAGGAACATGGGAAGTTTTCTAAACAACCCAGTCTTTGGTCTCCTCTGTATCCATATGTTGTTCTTGAGTCTGTACTTAAGGCTTAGAAGTACAGTGTCAAGGCATCCGAAAGTGGGTAAAAGATGGAGAAGAAAGAAACGTAAACCTTTGGTAAAGGAAACTAGGGAAGATTCCTACGTTGGCGTTGTCTAGCTTCCAACTGTTCCTGGATAGTTATATCTTGTTCAATGGCTGCTCATGAACGTTCAAGTTCGACCCGGTTAGTAGCAGTTTTAAGAATTGTGTCGAAAAGGTTTAAAGCAATGTGCGTCTGGTCCGATAGTCCGGGTTCGATATTAGGCTGTGTTGGTACAGGGACAGTCATGGAGGAACAATAAAAAAGGGAAAAACTTCAGAGTGAGATTCAGTGCTATCTCAATTTGGTCGTATAAAAGAGATTTTACGATTTTAGGAATAAATTAGGGATGAAAATCAAACGCTCTTTCCCGTAACTATATTATATTTTAATAAAAGGTGTGAGGTGGGAGAAAAACATTTAGTTGTCTATAGTGTAAGGCTCCTACCAGGGGAGAATCTCACGAATAAACAGAAGAGGAAAATGTAAGGAAGTAACCGATGTAGCAGAGAATATATGTAGAATTCTGAAAATGCAGACTGGTCTTACACCCGCTGATAGCTGGTACAGAAGAAAAACAGTAAACAATTACAGAAAACCAAAATTAATTCGCTATAGTAGTGGTCGTACTAAAGTATAACGAAGCACATCAGTTAAGAAATATGAAATGAAACGAAATATGAGATACAAGGAAACAAACTTGTAGCACAATCATGATGGAATTGAGAATCTTTAGATTTGCTTGTATTAACTTCTCAAATGTAAAAAAATCTGTTACAATCAACACAAAAAGGTCCAGCCTTGTTTATTTCTTTCTGTGGTATATTTATACAATTTTACAAATAAGACAGAATCTCAATAGTCACCAAATTTTGGTTATGACAGGGAGGAGATAAATCACTCCATTTCTCCTTCTCTGTCTTCACTTGGTGCCAGGCGTTGGTCGTCGCGCGGGCTCGGTACATGCGACACATCTTTCGACCAGCTGAGATATTAACCGAGACGGTTCTGCTTGACAACTGGCTTCAAAGAAGTAACATTCTTGGGCTAACTGCTGCAACGTGTCTTCCATCTGTCCATCAATGATGTCGATGGCACATAGTTGCGCGCTGGGGTTGATCATTCATTTATCAACTTGGACTATGTCCACCATAGTCATCTGAGAGATATCGGCCGAATCTCTTTCTTCCTTTTCCTTCAGATCAAGTGAGATTTGTTCCACATTCATTTGCATCAACGTCTCAGCGTTGCCTCCACTGTCAATGCCCAGCAGCTCGCCATCTATAGAATTAAAAGCCTCCTCTAAGGAATTGGTTATCTTTTGGGCTTGTTGCTTGCCTTCGGCGATGTTATGCTCCCATTCCTTTAATATAATGTTTCCTCTAGTTTGCTCTGAAATGGTGAACCTGGGAGTACTTGCTGAAACCCTATTGTTCGTGGCTATCACAGCCTCCTGGAAGGTGACCCGAGCCACTCTGGCATCCCTTTCTTTGGCAGATAGGTTCTCGGAAACCTGATTGACCAACAGATAGTTGGCCCTGATCGCTTCTACCTTGGTAAGAAAATTTTGCTGCGCCACAGAGACTCTGCTCCGAATCTCGATCGCCTGGGATTTGAACATCCCGATGTCTATCATTCTGTTCTCGACGATCTCCACCCTAGCCTGCAGTTGTTCGATCAAATCCCTCTGCTGGCTCTCTTGCATCCGACCATCCTGGACCACCAGCTGTGCTTTCTCGAGCTTAGTTTTGAGCATCTCTATCTCGTTCTTATCGACCAACTTGCCCTGCTCCATTTCTACGCTCGCCTGGTCTTTAGCAGTCTCCGTTGCTGTGGCCAATCTAGCTTCAAGGGTCCTAATGAGGCGATTCTTTCTTTTAAGTTGGTTTTTTAGGAGCCCGACTGAAAATTGATTCGCCGAGGCATATGCTCCTAGTGTCCCTGCTATCTCAGTGGCGAATTGCTCATTTTTCTTGTCTTTTCCATTAGTTATGACTTTATATTTCTTGGTAGTCGACTCTCCTTCTTGATAGAATTCCCTTTTCACTACTGCCTTTCTCTTTTTATCGAAGAAAAACTCATTCGGAGGGAGTTCTTCTACTCTTATGGGCCTCATCTCTTCATTGAATATCCATCCGGCATCGATATTTCCCTGCGTCGACTGCAAGGGGGTAACTGATGTGATGGGTTCTCCGATCTGCTTCGCCAATTTTCCTGGAGTATTGATCGGACTCTGCTTCTTCGGCTGTTCTGGAGTCTTTATCTCTGTCTCCAGATTCTGTTTCTTTGGCGAGTCTGGAGTCTTTTCCTCTGCTTCCAGATTCTTCGTTTGTTCCCCCTCGTCCTAGTGCTTTCCTTGGTCGAGAGTCACATCCTTAGAACCTTTGGTATCCTTCTGTTTCATCTCCGAAATACCTAGACCCTCGCCTCGCAACACAGCGGGAAGACAACTATGTCAATTTTCCTGGAACTTCAGGACATCGACTCTTTCCTCGGGTGCCAAGGATTGTATCCGGGCTAGAATCTCCTCATAGGACCTTTCTCCTCGGAAAATGTCATCCGAGGGTGAATTCTCATGCTTGAATCTCTTGAGCCCACAATTTTCCAAATGGTTGCTCACGACCCTCTGCAGATCGTGCTTCTTGTATTCGATGGAGACCAAATTTAGGTCTTCCAGGGCTGTCGCCTCGGCTTTGGCTTGCCCAAAATATAATAAAGAATAAGAATTCAAACGAATAGGAAAGGACGACCATACCTTCTTTGAGTACCCTTTAAGTTCTTTGCTTACACCGCCAATTACAGTTTGTCGGGCAACCTCGCGACAAGCCAACTTGTCAGGAATGAACAATGGCAACACATGTGGGGGAACAAAAGCCCCAAAAACTCTGAGGTATGAGAATTCTGCCTCCACATACCAGTCTTCTATGCTGCTCAGATTCGTAACTATGCTGTCCGAGATCCGGGGTGGCTGGTGACCAAAAATGGTGACATGCAGGGGCACCATCACCCAGTTAAAAATTTCATAAGCAAAATTTTCCACCTTGTTTTCCCATAATTTTGCGTGATATACATGTATGGGTTCGTCTTCGGCTGGAGTCCAACTCCAGCTCATTAATGGAAATGGTGTCATAGAACAAATTGCATCCATAATGTACGCGAACATGAAGAATGACGATGCTTTCCCATTCTCCTTCTGCTCCCGATACTCTGTGACCCGATTAGTCAAGATATCCGAAAGAATCTTTTCCCAGTTAAAGGAACTGCCTTCGGCAACCCAAAACATTAGAGGCACCCATGCAAGGAAAAAATGCGATGTGTCCTCTTTCCCATATAACCGACATGTCATCATGGCCACATATTTGTACTGCAGTTCTAACGAAGCGATTGAATATATGCCGTGGGCATCAGCTCTAAACTTAGCGGTGTTTGAAACCCAATCCTTTATCAAACTGGACATGGTTTTATCATACTGTTCGCATTCCTTCTCCTTGAATTCTTCCAAGAACTCAACGCCATATGTGTGGTTGGACGTCGTGGGCAGCTTATACATGGTTTGCAGATGCTCCAGCCTGAAAGTTCCGATGGTGACTTTCTACTCGTTCATGATAGTCCTGGTCGGTATGTCCACATGGTCCAATGCCCATCGGACCATATCATAATATGGAAGAAACCGCGGTCTGGCTGCTACTCTGTGCATTTCGGATTGGACGAATATTTTTTATTTGGTGGTTAAATCATCTCTTTCGTTGTTGTCAGAGTCGTCGGAATAATCCACCAATTCTGCTTGCAGAATATCTGAAACATATGACCAGTTTGGGACCGAGTTGATACTTCGGGGTGAAGTATTAGAGACATTGTCTGAGCCTTGTCCTGAAACCTCAACATTCACTTTCGATTCTTTTCGTGGAGCCATGGCTGAAGCTTGCATTTTATCTCTTATGCGATAGAACTGCGTATACATACAGAAGTTAGTTTACTCAGATATAATGTGCTCTGCGTAATATGAAATGCATTTGTTATAATGAACCACAACTCTCACATATATTTGAAAACTTGGTACCTTTCAGAATAAGTCTGTCAAATCATATTTAGCAATAAGTTTTTGCCGTAAAAATCCGATCTATATTCATAGATTTACCCTATTTCCTCATTAATGTCATAAATTTTGGCGGTTTAAACGTCAGTTGGTGTATGGGAGAAAAGGCTTCCTCGTGAATCATGCAATCATCGAAACGCGGGATATGTCTTGATTTAGCTTAATTAATCCAATCTCGCCAACGTTAATCAATATCTTGGTACTCGTTATATCGGGGATTTTTCTTTAACATTTTGAGTCTCTAACACCCGAGACTGCGAAGATCGACTTTGGTTAATAAAAGGTAATCGTAATTTGAGGCTCGATTAATTTTATAATTATTACTTTCGCCATATTGCGACTCGGAGCTTCGAAGATGAGTTTCTTGGAGATTTACATGCCGAGCTGCGAAACCGGGAGATTGCGATAACATGACTTAATTAAAGGGAAGATAATCTTAGATTAAGTGATTAATTAATCACGTTATAATTGCATCGTGATTTCGCGAGTCAGGGTTTAGACGGTGTAACTTTCGAAAAATATAGTGCCGAGTGGAGAAATGCCGAGAGAATATTTTACCACGGTTTAGCTTTTACCCTTAACCTTGACATGAGTCAATCAAATAAGGACCTCGTGTTCTCAGCTATCGGGGCTATGAAAATAAATTTTTGGGTTTGGCAAACGCCGAGGCACGAAACCTCAACGACGTTTAATCACGAGTTAGGGAAAAATTTACCCTCGTTACGGTCTCGAGTGAAAGTTAAAATGATTTCGCCGTTTCGTGACTTGGGACATGAGAATTACATGAGTTATAGTATCCGACCTGCGAGATCCCGAAGTAGAACAAAAAGAGGAAACATTTCTAGGAAAGGTAGGACTTATTTCGAGAGTAGAATAATCATCGCTGCTTGCATGATAAAGCTTTAGAGATCTTGATATCTCAGAGGGAAAAAGAAAACCATTTTTTAGATTTAAAGCATTAAAAATGAAAATTGTGACGGGCTAGAAAAACAAGGGTGGCTCCAACACCATCCATATCTCTTCCTAGGTCCACAATTTCCTCTTCCATAGTTTCATTTAGTCATTTACATGTTTTAATCTCAATCTCTAGCATGATAATGTAGTATGGTGCATGTCTATGAATGAGTGTGGTTTGAATGAATGATAATGATGGTGATAAGGAATGGTAATAATGGTGTTTGTATGTGCTAATTTGAATTAGAAAGGAAGGAGAGTGCATGAGAATAGATTAGGTTTGAATTTCCATGATGATGGAGTCTCTTACACTCCTTCGTGATGTTATACCTAGCCCCAACCCCCCATTCTCTCATAACTTTGTGAGGTATACTTCCCTAACAACCACTACATGCACTCAATGAGTGCATTCTAAGTCAAAGATAATGGAAGAGATTTAAATAAGACACATGAAAAATGTTAGGAGTTCTTAGGAAACATAGGAATATTTATCTCCCCTTGGATCCCCTTTCCTCTTACCCTCTAGGCATTACTTAAGAAATATGTGCATGATCCAACTGACATGATTGATTGGGTTGTGATATAAGTGGAACCATAGGGAGAGCTCCAAAAATATCCACTATGAATTGTTGATAGGAAAGTAACATTGCTTTGGAACCTAGCTATTAGATAGGTAAAGGTGCAATGGAAGAATTTTGGTTCCAATTAGGCTACATGGGATCAATAGGTCAATGCTCTAGATGATATTCAACAACAATCTCTAATCCATGTAGAAATAATACAACAATGAAAAATCTGATGGCATGACAGATTCATCAAGGTTAAACAATTCAAACATGGAGACCGAGCACTCCTCTATGACTCCATATTCAAGGACTTGAAAGGAAAGATTAGAACCAAATGGCTTGGACCATATGAGGTTGATCACATATTTGATAATGACACCTCTATGAGGATAGTAACAATTGACCAAGACAAGACACGACTCCTTGTTAATGGAAACTGATTGAAATTGTATAAAAATCCATTGACTAAAGAGGAGTTCATATCAAATTTATAGGGAAGAATATATAACCTGAATGTGATTGAGAGAATATCTACCATCAATATAGAGTAATACCTCCCATCATTGCTTAAAAAATAAGAAGATAAAATAAAAATAAAATAATCATTCTTATGATGAAAACCTACAAGGGCATCACAAGATAAAAGAAATCTTGAAAACTAAGTACCTCATGTACATTAGTAGGTGTTGGCCACTCCAAAATAACCTTTATATTTTTTGGATCTACTACCATTCCTTCACCTAAAATAATATGTCTCAAATAATGAATCTCATATTGGAAGAATGAACACTTCAAAATTTTAGTATATAAATGTTCCTCATGATTGTGAAGTTTTCACAATGAACCTAGTTAGTAGAAAAGTTACACAAACTTGCGAGAGAGAGAAGAGAGGAGAGAAAAATAATGAATCATATTAAATGAATGAGTAAAATGATAAAATACACATGATATACTCTACATGGCTAAGTGAATGTGCCATAGTAGTGATCTAGAGAGATCTAGACACTCACTGACAAAAACCAATGTAATCTTCCACCTAGTCCTAGTAAACTGGTCCATGCAATCATCAGGTAACTGAGTCACATGTGTCAAAGTGAGAGAAACACATGAAATCAAAAGATATGTTCCCTCTTGGACACATGCATGAGATATGTGCAGTCTTGGTGAGGAAACTGATGTGAACATGCAACTCCTGGTGATAAAACCGAGGTTTCCATGCATGAGTGACCTCCACTAGTCTAACTTAGGTGTAAATAACTCTAAACTGAAGAGGGAAGGCACCTTATTTTGTAGGAGGCTCCCTAATTTGTAAGGGAATATTCTCAAGAGAGAATATTCTCATCTATGGAATCACCCTCAATATTGGACTATCAACCTTAAGAAAATAATTACCTAGGTGAGTGTGTAATATCTCCAACACTCCCATGAACACTACTAGGGTGTACATGATGAATGGGTCCCGAAAACCAAGGACATATTAGATACCCATTGTACAATGCATCTAAGAATTAAACATTGAAAAAATAGAGGAAAGAGGGAAAACCTCAGAGGAAAACCCCCCTCAAAGTATAATGCATAAAAAATGAAGAAGGAAATACAACTACTAAGCAGTTGTTTCCTTCACTTCAAAACGATCATGCTGGAAGTGGAACTTATGCTCAATATATGTATTGGTCAAGATGTTTGAAGTCTGTTCGAAAGATGGATAATACTTCAAATTGATGATCCTGTCATGTATCATCTCTCTGATGTAATGCATATGGATCTCGATGTGTTTGGTCCGTTGTCGCTGCACTGTCTCTCTGCAAAACCTGAGAGTACTTTGATTGTCACACCAAATTACAGTCATATGGTGAAACTGGATGTGGAGATTAGTGAGGAAGTTTTGAAACCAAAGTTCCTGAATATTGATGTTGACTACTCCTTTGTACTCATCCTTTGTTGATGATAGAGAAATAACTAATTGTTTTTTGCTTGACCAATAGATGGGACTAGAACCCAAACTAAGCACATACCCAGACGTGTACTTGTGATCTACTCTATCACCATCCCAATCATAATCATTGAATCCTATGAGATCCAATGCACGACCTGCTGCATAATGGATCCCATAACCGGTGGTGCCCTGAAAATATCCGAGGATGCACTTGGAAGCCTTTAAGTGTAGCTCATGAAACTCTTGGATGTACGTGGAAAATTCCCCTAATACATATGAGAGATCCTTCTGGGTGTGAGTGAGGTATAGAAGGATCCCCACAAGCTATTGATATAAGGTGTTCTCCACCACTGGTGTATCCCCACCATCCTCAATATGTACCCCAGACAAAAAGGGTGTGGCTGCTAACTTGCAGTCGGTCATGTGGAATCTAACCAAGAGATACCTGAAATACTTAGTTTGAGATAGCTTGATGCCTAAAACATCTTGATTGATCTTGAGATTAAGGAAATAGTGCAATGGACCCATGTTTTTCATAGAGAATCTGTCGTGTAGAATAAATTTGACCGCAACAATTGCTAAGGCTGAACTTCCTATGATCAGGAGGTCATCAACATAAAGAAATAAGATCAAAAAGGAGTCCAAGGTTCTCAACATATAGATGTTTTTATATGAGTTTCATCCAACAAAATGATGATAAAGAAAGTAGGCATCCATATTCTCCTACCATGCTCTAGGTGCCTGCTTGAGGCCATAGAGTGGATTTTTCAATCAACATACTAAGGATGAGTTCTGTATGAACCCTTGGGGATGCTCCATGTAAATATCCTATGAGATATCCCCATGAAGAAAGGAATTCTTCACATCCATCCAGTGAACTTCTTGTTAATATTACGGTAGCTGCGGGAGGTATTTACCTCCATGTGTAAACCTGACGAGAATAGAAGACTCCAGAAAGCAAGAGAAAACCCTAATGAGTTGGATAATAAACCTAGAAGTCTTGTTGGCTCAAGAAGATAATTTATATTAGGTTATTAGCCTCCAAGAGAAGAAGTCGACGAGAAATAATAATAATATACTGAACAGACACATATCCAGAAGGAGAAGTTGGCCCCAACAAATCTGGCAGAACCAGTATAAATACAGGGCGCCAGTTCTCATTTGACACATCTCAGAATCATAGAGAAACAAGTGGTGTGCATTGCAGTTCCCAGTTTGGTGCGCACGTGTGGAGGAGAGCTGCAGGTGCAGCTGCTGCAGCTAGAAGTTTCAGTATTGGCTTGGACTATCTCTTGGCTAGGGTTTGGACTATCTGATCAGATATTGTTGGTGCGCTATCCTTGGAGGAATATGCGCTACACCTTGTTTGGCTATCTAGCCTAGGGTTTTCTTCCGGAGTAATTATCAGTCAAGGTTAAGGTGCTCGGAGGGTGGCTTCGGCCTATGGTTGGGTGACGAGGGTATCGTCAATGGTAAAACGAGCACACCATATTCTATATTCTAATAGGTTATGGGCCCACACCTCCTTCATTCAGTCTAAAAACTGGAAGGAAAAATAACTGCTAGGATATTGAGCTCGCTGAGGAAGTGCCTCTAGGGTTACTAGAAGAAGCAACTCCCAAGACACTGTCGCTAGGGTTACTAGTAGGAGCAGTTGCAGAAACCCTAAACATCTTGTTGAGGCACCTTAAGTGAAGAGATTGACCTAATCTCCAGACAGATCAGTGCACCCTAGCCTAGCGCATCTCCTGATACTCTCAGCAAGCCAAGACATGAAGTTTGAATTTCTGGTCAAATCTAGGGTTTGACCAAGCCAAGAAACCATGACAAACTCTATGAAGTTTGAGAACAAGTTAGATGGAGCCTCTAACTTCAGACTGTGGAAGAAAAGGATTGACCTCATCCTTGCCAAGAATAAAGTGTTGTATATTGTGAAAGGAAAGATCGTGAAGCCAGAGTTTGAAGAAGGAAAAGAGAAGGAACTGCAGAATGTTGCAGCTATGGAGAAGTTCAAAGATGTTGACATCAATGCCATGAGTATCATACTGGATTCTATAAAATACCACTTGATACCATACATCTCCCATCTTGATTCATCGAAGAAGATGTACGATGCCCTAACAAATCTCTTCTCAGTCAGAAACATCAGACAAATTATGAGTCTGAAGAATGAGCTCCGTGACATGAAGATGAATGAGGATGATAGCATAACATCATACTTTGTAAGGATCTCCCAGTTAAGATATCAACTACAAGCTATTGAAGAGATCACTTCAGAGAAGGAATTGGTGAACATAGAAGGAATTGAAGACATGGGATGCATTTGTCGCAAGCATGAACACAAGGAAGGAGTATCCGACATTTGAAGAACTTTGGACTTGTTGTGCTCAATAAGAATCAATGATCAATACAAAAGAGAAACCCCAAAAGAAGTACGATGATCAAGCTTTCACAACAAGATTCAAGAACTTTAGGAACAAAAGGAAGTTTGGTTCAAGGAGGAAGCCAAATCAAGAGAAAGATATTTCAGAAGTGCAATGCTTCAATTGTCGAAAGTATGGTCACTACAAAAATCATTGTCCCAAGATAAAGAAAAGGAAGGAGAAACATGAAGCATTGATTACCGAGGAAAAGGAACCTACAAAGAAGACTAAGCAGGATGGAAGAGACTTCTTCTTTTAAAAGGTAACAACACTCTTCTTATTTCTTGTTTGCATTATCTCTGTACATATCTTGTTTGCATCGTCTCTATACATATCTTGTATATCTATCTCTTGAAAGATAATGTGTTCCAAGAAGAACTATACCTATGGAAGAACAAACAAGATGAAAAGAAATATCATTAGATAATACATATGAAAGAATGAAATAAAAATCATATGGAAGCTATTGCGAGATAAGACGAATCAATCATGAAGAGACTTAGAATAAGTAAAGACAGAAAGAAGTCAACAATCGAGAGAAAATTGGTAAAAGACTTATGACGTTTTGTAGAAGACAACAAGATGGAAGCGTGGACCTTGTTAGACAAAGAGAGCTAATTATACATTACATAAGATAATGAGGATGCAGATAGAAGCATGGACTCTGTTAGACGGGGGGAGATGATTACATGCACTTATACATGAAGCAAGGATTAGGAGGGAGATAATCCTATGATCCATTGAAGATGATGAAATACATATATCCATGGTAGCAGTCATGAAAGACAGTACGTGTTTAGTTCAATTGTAGAAGAAGACTTCTTCGAAGAGAAGCCTTAAAGTATTCCTGGTTGTCCATCCAGATCGGTGATCCTGATGAAAGGAAGAAATGGAATCTCTAGGGCATGGAATCTATAAGAAACTCCATGGACCCAAGAGCTAAAGAAAAACATGAAGAAGAACATGAGGATTCCAAGAAAGAAAGAGAAACCAAAACAACCAGTCATTGTATCAAGAATCACAAGATCACCAGCCTGATATGAACTCACTAAACGAAATCAAGCAGAAGAACTGAAAGTCGTGATGAAGAACAGTGTATTGAATGAAAGCATTGCGAGATCTAGAACCAGAGGTTCTCCCAGACGGAGGGAGAAGACTATGATGATTACTTGTTCCAGTAAACCAGACTTATCTCTACATAAGTCATTATATCATCTACAACATCAAAGAGTCAGAATTCTATATCAGATGAATGCAAAGAATGTTCTCCAGAGAAATTGAATAAAGAGCGTATGAAGAGCAATCTCAAGACCTTGAGGCATACCAGAAAGGGACTCCTGTACACAGATAGAATAAGGTAACTTGGTGGAGAACCTCCAGTGCACAGCAGAAGCGTGGTGAAGATTTCCTACAACATCAAGATGACTACTCAGTAGATAAGATCTCATGATGACAGAAGAAGTGCCACATGGATATGTTCCAGTTTTCCAACTATGATATACTCTATTGTTCAGATCTACATGAAGCCTTCATAGTGTTCCAGACTAAAGTACATTTGAAATCAGGCATTACATTATCCATGATGAAGTCCAGAAAGGAGAAAATGTTTCTCCAATACATATCTCCACAGATGAGCAGATAAGCAGACATTTTGGTAAAGCTTCTATCCAAGATGAAAGAGTTTGCGTACTCAAGCTGGAGCTCATGGAAACAACTTCCTTCTTATTGGAAAAGGAAGAAATGAATCTCCAAGTTAGGAGGGAGCACTAAAAACATTATTGAAGACATTCATCTTTAAAATTTGAAAAATAGTCCATCTTGGACAAATGCTTTCCTGTTCGGAAAGTGGATTGAGACTTCTAACGGACAATCACTTTCCATTGTGGTTAACATGGAAAGTAGTCTGATTGCTGATGTATCATAGACAACAAATTCCCATTGTGGTTAACATGGGGAGTGGTCTAGGGCAGTCTCTGTTCTTGAGGGTTACTCAAGAAGACTGACCCGCCTCGCTAGACAACGATTTCTCATTGTGGTTAACATGAGGAATGGTCCGTTTTGGAGGTTAATGCAGGATAGTCTTTTCCTCTTGTGGTTAATAGAGGAAATGGTTCAGACATTCATTCCTTAGGGTTTATACATTCTCTCCAGGGTGCACTTTGATTAGTGTAGGAGGAATGGCCCAGGGTGGGGAATGGTCCAGGCTCAACAATTAGGGACAAACATTCCTTATGGTTTATACATTCTCTCTAGGGGTCACTTTGATTAGTGTAGGAGGAATGGCCTAGGGTGGGGAATGGTCTAGACTCAACATTCCTTAGGGTTATACATTCTCTCCAGGGTTCACTTTGATTAGTGTAGGAAGAATGGCCCAGGGTGGGGAATGGTCCAGGTTTAGAAGACAAGACAATTATTCTTCCTTGCTTGAGAAGAATAGTCCAGATATCTCATTATTCTAATCTGAGGCAGATATTCTTTCAGAGCTCAAAAATTTGAGTGAAAGATTGGCCCAAAAAATTCAATTTATATCATAACATTGTTTCTGTGCAGGTTGCTATTAGATGATTGTTATGAAGACTATATGTCAGTAGATGTAGACTACTGTGGTGGATATGTTCCACCGTTCGTGAGGAAGATATTCTTTCAAAGCTCACATATGTGAGTGAAAGATTGGCCCAGATAATTCAGTTTATATCATAACATTGTTTCTATGCAGGTTGCTATCAGATGTTTGTTATGAAGACTATATGACAGTAGATGAAGACTACTGTGGTGGATATGTTCCACTGTTCGTGACTATGCGTTGTTGATCAAGTACTTGTGTGTTACTTGGTGTGGTAGTGTACCACTGAATTGTAGTTATGTACTACTATGTATAGACACAGTTGTGTTATATTTTTGTTCTAATTGCCTTGAAGCCTATCAACAGTTTATTGGAGATAATCATTATCTAGACGAATGATGAATAGAGATTTTCCAGACGGAAAATAGTTCAGAGAATTTGTATCACTCTATGGTTTGAGTGACTTATCCAACATCATGTCTAATTAATCAGATGAAGTATGGTTTCGAGAGATGATACAGCTGATAGTGATGGTGATTCTCATGATCCATTCATGAGATAGTCTAAATGACTATGTTGATGCTACCAGGTAAATGGTATGTTTTTGTGCTCAAGACCATTACCTGTAATACCTCCCTAGCTAGGAGGGAGTGTTAATATTATGGTATATGTGGGAGGTATTTACCTCCACGTGTAAACCTGACGAGAATAGAAGACTCCAGAAAGCAAGAGAAAACCCTAATGAGTTGGCTAATAACCCTAGAAGTCTTGTCGGCTCAAGAAGATAATTTATATTAGGTTATTATCCTCCAAGAAAAGAAGTCAGCTAGAAATAATAATAATATACTGAACAAACACATATCTAGAAGGAGAAGTCGGCCCCAGAAAATCTGGCAGAACTAATATAAATACAGGGCGCCATTTCTCATTTGACACATCTCAGAATCACATAGTAGCAAGTGGTGCACACTGCAGTTCCCAGTTTGGTGCGCACATGTGGAGGAGAGTTTCAGGTGCAGCTGCTGCAGCTAGCAGTTTCAGTATTGGCTTGGACTATCTCTTGGCTAGGGTTTGGACTATCTGATCATCTATTGTTGGTGCACTATCCTTGGAGGAAGATGTGCTACACCTTGTTTGGCTATTTAGCCTAGGGTTTGCTTCTGGAGTAATTCTCAGTCAAGGTTAAGGTGCTCGGAGGGTGGCTTGAGCCTATGTTTGGGTGACAAGGGTATCATCAATGGTAAAATGAGCACACCATATTCTATATTCTAACACTTCTCACCCCTTGGCTACTACAATGGAAAGAGCTAATAGGATGGAGTCCATCTTTGGTAGAGGAGAAAGGGTCTCATCATAGTCTATCCCGTGGATTTGTCGAAAACCTTTGGCAACTAGTCTTGCCTTGTATCTACTCACCTATCCTTTTGCTTCCTTCTTGGTCTTGTAGACCCATCTACATATAACAAGATTCATGTCTAAATTAAGCAGAACTAGATCCCAAGTATGGTTCTCAAGGAGAGATTTTTACTCCTACTGCATAACAACTTCCCAGATGGGATTCCTTGTAGCCTATGGATAGGTATGTGGCTTTGAAGCTAGAACCCTGAAAATGTTATCTGCTGTCGATAGTGTGGTCTATTCCAACTTGGGCATATGTGGTGGCTTAACATATGCATGCTCATCATTGACATCCTCAACATCTTATGAATCAGATTTGGAGCTCAGATTTGAACAATGATCTAAGTGATTGGACTCATCATCACTGATGTTTGGTGCAAATAATGGCATATAGGTATCTGCATGTGGCTTCAAAGGTGCATGTAAGGTATTTTCATCAAACTTAAAACTTTGATCAATGATGATAAAATTAGTAGAGGGATCAAGTAACATGTAACCCTTCACACCATCTAGATATCCCATGAATATGCATATAGTACTCTGCAGATCTAATGCTTTAGATCTGCATGCGATCCAAATATTAGAAAGTGGGCAACTTTTAGTTTGATTCCACTCCATGCCTCAAAGGGAGTCGAGTACTTGACAAATTTGTGAGGAGATATATTCTAAATGTGGTTAACGCAATTAAGTTTCTCATCCCAAAGCTTGGGCGGTAGAGATCTTGCATGCAACATGAAAGTGGCCATATCCTTGAGGGAATTGTTCTTCTTCTTAGTTACTCCATTCTTCTACATAGTGTAAGGTATTGTGTGCTACAGTTGTATACCTTCCTCTGAACAAGGATTCCATACATATTGGTTCACATATTCCCCCCCATTGTCTGTGCGAAGGATTTCAATATTTTTTCCTAGACCAAGTCTCTACATGTGCTTGGAAGTATTTGAGATGCTCAAAAACTTCAGACTTATGCCTGAGAAAATACACCCAAGTGTATCATGATAAATCATAAATAAATGTAAGCACACATCTTGCTTTGTTGATGGACGGATGATGAAAGGGTCCCAACATATCATTGTGGATGAGCTCCAAAGGAGAGGAGGCCCTCCAGGCCTTCCCTTTCTCAAACTTCTCTTGAGGATGTTTTCCAAGAATGCATCCTTGATAAACTCCTTTGGAAAAGTGTAGGTTGGGGAGGCCGGTGACCATAACCTGTTTGCATAGTTGATTCATGTATTTTAAGTTTAGATGTTCGAATATATTGTGCCATAATCTACTAGTATTATTATAATGCATTAGCAGTAAATTAGAATCAGATTTAGAAATGAAATTACTAAATGTATACAAACGAGATTAGTGGTTTACCTCACCGAAAAAAATCATGGAGTTATTAAGCATATCAGATATGGTTACATAATCAGGTGTGAAATCCACCCTTTTTCCTATACTAGAATGCGTTATTTGATAAATATAGAGTAGATTCATGAACATTTTTGGAACATGCAAGAGGTTCTCAAAAATTCTGTGTTGGATTTCTACTCTCCCTTGGCCAATGAACTCAACTCGGGTATCATCTCCCATGAGTATGGGAGGACCCATGCATGCAAAAATAAAAGATAAAACATTCTTTGTTGCTTCCATATGACATGATGCACCTGAATTTGAGATCCATGCACTGGGAGAAGAGTTAATGGAAATCAGTGCATGAGAGTTATCTCATTTTGTTGGTTCTTTATCTTTTGAATTCTTCTTGGCAACTTTAGGAAAGTGATCCCCAAGGTTGTTCCTCTAAGGTAAATGGGCCATCATATCAATCTATTTCTTCATGCATGACGATTTGGGATGATAGTTGTGGTTGCATTGACCAAATTTTTTCTTTCCTTTCTTTCCTTTTCCACCTTTGGAGCCTAAAGAATCATCGAAGGCTTTGGAGTACCCTTCCTTCTTTGGCTTTTCATGCACCTTTCCCTTTCTTTTTTGCTTGGAATTTGAATTGGAACTGTCATTGCTTTCATGAACATCAAGTGCATGAACACTGTTGGAGATACTTCACACACACCTAGGATTTCTTTTTCCTAAGGTTTTCCCTATGTTTATTAGTCATTATTCAATCTCCTATAGTTTAGGAAGAATATTCCTTTTCCTACATTCTAGGAGAATATTCTCTTCAATTCACACTTCAGTTGGATCAGTTGAGTGGGGTATAGATGCCACATTGGGATCATCACCATATAATGCACATTTTCCTTGGGATTATCACCAGACTAGTGCATTATTCATGATTCCCTAATCTCCTCCTCACTTCACTCTGTTTTAGTCAGTTAATTGAAGACTAAGAGACTAGTTAACTGAGACTAGGTGGCAATTTACTCCTGTAACTGTCGATGTGTGTCCATATCACTCTAGACCACCACTATGGCGCATTGGTTCTCCTCCAGTGCGCATTAGTTTAGTTATAGAGTATATCATGTGTAAATTATCACTCATTCATTTGGTTAATGCAAATTCTTTGATTCTCACTCTTTCGTTTCTCTCTTCTCTCATTTTTCTACACACTGTGTATGTCATTTTCTAGCTAGATATTATCTATGTAGGTTCATTCACATTTACATGGTATCAGAGTTGACGAATTTCTAGGAAAAAGACACACCATATTATTTTTGTAGGTACTGAAGATTGAAGACAATGAAAAAAATGGAATTTCCAAAAGAATTCATTCTTACACCGTATAATTTATTTGCATGGAAGGAGAATATGATAGTGCATATTTGAAGAAAAGGATTATATAGGTTAACCATGGAAACAAAGACCAAACCCACATCATCCATAGAAAAATCCAAGTATTTGAATCGAATGGATGAAGCGTTTGGAACTATTTGTAGTCTCATTTCTCTTGAACTCCTCTTTCACATATCCTCCTAAAACCCCCAATAAATCTTGGACCACCATGAAAGGGATCTTTGGAAAATAGGATGAGATGAGGGGACATATGCTCAAGGTGGAATTGCTCACTTTAGATCCAAAAACCTTTGACAATCTCCAATATTTCTTTACCAAATATAAGGATTTGTTGTCACAACTCAAGGCTTGTGGGGTTGATAAATCTAAGGAGGAGCAACAAACGGTTCTTACCATTCTCTCCAAACTTGGTCCGTGTTGGGCCCCAACAACTCCCCCTAAATTTTTACAAAATTTAAAGGATCCCCATTAGAATCTTGATAATTATAATGAGCAACCGAATCAACCTTTTCAAATAGTTCCATACCTTGGCTTGCTTTGAGACAAAATTAAGACATTCACTATAGTATGAGACATTCATTACGAGAGTATATGTCAAAAGTTAGAAACGAGCATGAAAATTTCAATTTAAACAAAAACGTTAATTTTTATCAAATGTTTACTTTCATTTAAATTATGATTATGTGTTCATTCTTTTGCTCATTAGCAAGTTTGACTATTTTGAATAATGTGTTCAATACTTCATCAAATAATATCTTGGTTGGTTTCTCATTTTCATAAAATCATCTGGTGATATTAATTAATTAAATTCTTTTTTTCATTTTGCATTTCATAATAATAATAAAAAATAAATAAGAATTATCTATCATTTGTTTGATTTTGTAAAAAACCAAAATTAATATTTTTCTCTTCTCCATTAACTTGAAGCTGCTAGAATTTTAAGATCATTATAAACAATGCTTGTTTATAACATTTAGTTAGTTTAAATTCATTTTTGATTTTATTGTTCTAGATTTTGTTTTATTCACAATTTTTAGGTTATTAATTTAGGTTTCTTTTTGTTTCACAGGTTTCTATTATCAAATATTTCATATGAAGCTGATCATGGTTTGATTTTATTATCCAAATACGTTCAAGATGATTGATCCAAAAATAATATTGGATTGCTACAAATAATTTTATGAGCAACAACAGATAAAATTTGGAAAGGTGTCAAGATCAGACAGATGATTTTGTAGGACTAATTGCATCCAAACCGTGAGGAATTTGAAGAAACGGTTGAAAACCCATAACCCAAATGGACCCGTTTACCTTTTGTGTAGATATTTTCCCAAAAAAATGCACGATTTGAGAGATATTTGGGTCTCTTTACGAGACGAATTTTAGGTGGTCGAAATTATTAGTGATGCCCAGACTGCTCATTCATTTTATAAATATATGAGAAAGTTCAGAGCCAATGGATCCAAGAATTGGAGAGGAGGATTTTAATCATTTCTCTTTTGTATATTATTTATTTTGTAAACTTTTCTTCTTTTTAAATGGAGTAACGAATGGTTGGAATCTTTGGGAGAATGGACGATTATTTTCAAAGAAGAAAATGGAATTCCAGGTTGCTTAATGGCTTTTGCCCTGTGAGTAAAATGGTTTTATTTTCATTATAATATCTTCATATTCTTTGAATAATTGATTATGCATTGATTTAAATTAGATTTAGTCTGTTTTATCAATACATTGTTAATTGCTATCATATATATATATATATATATATATATATATATATATTAATTTTTCCAATCTTTAAAGTCTATTATCCCAAAAAAATCTTCCAGAACTACAGGATGGACAAGTGATTCCAAAACTTAATAGAACGAAATATATGTATTTTGGCTTTAGCCTTTTGTTTATAATGTTGTTATTTATGTTTTTTTAATCCTATTACATGTGTGGGTCTGATATCTTTAGATTAAATGATCTGTGATGTGTAGGAGGTTTATATTATAAATACCATCTATCATTTACTTCTCAAAATACAAATGTTGTGATCAAATCTTCGATTTAAATAATGGGATTTATCTTTGAGTTTTAAATTGAATGATAAAGTGCATAGATTGCTTCCAGATTTATCTTGCTATAATCATGTATAATTATGAGATCATAGGTTTATGTTTGTGTTTCCTTTTCTGTCATTAAAACCTAAGCTGCCAATACATGTTCTGAATTTATTTAGAACAATCATAAGGTTCATTGCAGATTTCTCTCTTGGACATGGCAGTTGGATGTCCTCCAACTATGCAGATGCTTGGATACACCTCACTAACTCACTGATAGGATTTTTTTTTTTTTTTTGTCATTTATATATCATTGAAACTAGAATGTATGGTTCATCTTTGACTATCCACATGTTCATGTTTCATTGAATGTTTTGCAATATTTTTTAAATTTATAAAGGAAAAACAATAAATATTTTTATGTGCTTTCTTTATCTGCTTCCTAGAAGCAATCATTTTTCACATCAATTTTCGTAAGTTTCGATTAAAACTTGCATCTTGTAAATCATGTAAATAAGCGAGACTTGTATATTTTTTGCTTAAATACAATTACTATAGTTACATTAGAACATATGTACATATATATATAGTGTTTAGTAATTAGTTAGTTATTTCTCTCTTTTATTCGTTTCTTTTAGGATTCTTATATTGGCTAATGGAGCCATTAAACCCGTCAGAACGAGTTACACCAAACGACTTGGATTATTTAAACAACCTCGGACCAGACTCGCTCTTCCAGTTGATGGACGGTCAATTTTTCCCATCAACAAATGGCGCTAGAAGGAGGGCCGAGGTCGATTTAATGATTAAATGTTTCACCCCTCAACTTTTCATAATTCCATATTTATAAATCCTTCTTATGTATCATCTTATAATGCACTACAAGGTAGGCTAACTATTTGGAGTCAATTTCTTCAAATTCTTAATGGCTCCTGCCCAAATCACTGTGTCAGTACATGATTTTAATGTCTCACTACCAGTTATTTCCAACAAGACAACTGATCTCTTTTCAGAACTCACCTTTGATGGTGAAGGGAACACCTCTGTAGTAGACCATATTTCTAATTTTTTTTATACGTGTTTAAGACATAAGATCACCGATTCTAATGTTACATGCAGATTGTTCGCTCTCACTTTTCGAGGTTGGGTTAAGGTTTGGTTTGAATATTTTTGGGCTAATTCTATTCATTCTTTGTTTGAGTTTTTATTTGAGTTTTTATCATATTTTAGCAACTATGATTATGATGAATTAAGTTTCTTAAGGAAAGAAAATGGTGAATCATTCAATGATTTTGCAATTAGGTTCATTCATGTTTGTATTAGATTCCCTTTGAAATAAATGTTGCTTATTAATGAGTGGTTTGAATATCTCGTTTATCTCTCAGACAAGCAAGATCAATTAATTGTTAACCAATTTGAATTGAGCACTAACACTCAATCTCAAGATGGTTCAAATTTTCATGTTGATCTTGAAGATTTTGAAGCACCACAATTTTTGTTGACTTCTTTCATTTTGGAAAATCACGAGCCACATAATGCAATTGTCACATCTAATCATTCTTTGCAAACAATCTCTCCTCATGTCGAAGAAGCAACCTTTACTTTAAAATATGACAGTTGTCACACTCTCATAGATTTTATAACAATTTCTAAAGTAAAAGAGGCCGAATGTGAAGTTGATAATCATGTGGACGATAAATATTGCCCTAATTTAGTTGAACAGATCCATGATCAATCAGTGGGAGACAAAATCATTAGGAAGACTATTAATCAACCTTCTATCTCTAGTGATTTGCTCTCAAATTTTTCCTTACATAATGAACCAAATTGTCTCTTAGAAACTGTCTCGTATTCTTTAAAAGAGAATACAACAGAGGTTGATCAATTTATACAAGGAGAGGGAACAAAACCATATTTCAAAACATATATACCTATCATTTCAAGAGATGCATTTTGTCTCCTCAATTCTTCTACATATTATTCCTTGTACCCCGATATTTTTGATCCTAATGTTGTGCAATTGCATGTTCCATATTGCCTTGGAGGGAATTCAACATTATATAATCAGGTACAAAGAGATTACAGAATAGAAGATAAAGAGGAAAATAATTCTACCCATGAACATATCAATTCTTATTCTCATCAATTATCCGTGGGTAAATCAAGAAATGATTTGAAAGAGTCTCAAATTGCATCTTCCATTGATTCATCTCAATTTGTGATTAAAGAAGAATCTAGATTTTTCCATGATCAATTATTTGAGGCTGAAAAGTATAATCGGCCAAATATTATTACCAATGATGCTTATTCAAAAATGTTGTCCATTTCATTTAGTCCACCTCAAATAGTTAATATTGAAGTATTTAAGCTCAATGGAAAGTTTAAAGAGAATGAGACATTTCTTTTGCGATCGAGAATCACGATAAGTTCTCACCATCTTGATCCGACCTTTTTACAAGATTCTTTCCTTGATAGTCTAATACTTTATTCTCATAAGGAATATTTTTCGTATGTGAATTCTTTCGAACAATCCCATGTTAGTAATTGCATGTATTATAATAGGGTTGTAAATTGGTTGGAGTATTCATATCTCGAAAAGTTTCCAGGGAATGATAAGATTATCTTCACTTTATTAAGAGATCAAGGAGGTAACTTTAACACACTCATTTTACATCCTTCAGAGGGAGAAAATATGGAACGAAAGGAAAATTGTCGGGAGGATGGGGCACTTCGGTCTAGGCTGATGGTTATGTCAGGTCCCCATAACTCTCACAAGCTTCACAATCTCATTTTTTCATATTTGTGTAACCCATATAATGACAAAATTGCAGAATGGCTGGAGGATTCATACAAAAAGAATGTTCCAGGGAATGTTAAGGTCATGATTGCTTTGTTTTTAAATGATGATGATAAAGGTAAGTATGATATATTTTTGTTATTTTTCGATATACTACCATTCTTGTTAGTAATATTTGATCTTGTTTCCATTGCAGGATTGGAGTTACTCTGATGGCTACATCAGAAGCATTAATTCACTTAGTATTTTTGATTTGTTTAGTAGTTAGAGTAGGTTTTCTTTTAGTTTTATTTCTCAGTTTTTCTCTTTGTAATAATGCAGTTATGAACACAAGCGGGCACACCAAGAGAACCATAATATGAATGTTGTCAGGGAAGTCCACTTTAAATATTTTTCTCTCTGCTTTTCGTTGAATATTTCTTTTCAAAAACGTAGTATCATCATGAAAATTTTAAATGGAAAGTAAAGAGATAAGTAAATTTGAACTATCAATTCAACCCTGGCCCAAGGTGCCATGAGTAGGACTGCACTCATCTTAATAAGGATTTTTCTATTTTCTTTTAGTCTCTTTTATTTTTAATAATAATGCTTGGTCAAAGTAGCATCTCATGCATCACTATCTTAAGAAAAGAATTTGCTCGCACATGATATTTTATATGATTTAGTTCTTCCTTTATTTTACAGTGAGATGCTAGTGGATCCAAAAGCTCAAGTTTATCTTTGGCCAAAATCGTTTCCTGAAAATTTTTCTTTTGCTGTTTTGATTTTGTGTACTTCTGATTTTGAATCCCATTAATAAAATTTGATTTGGTTTGCTGTGTGTTTTTTTTTTCTTTGATTGCTTTGAAAGAGTTTTATTCTTATCTTTCTTTTTGAATCAATATATTTCTGATCAAAGAGCTATTGTCGAAGGAAACATTTATTTTAAGACTTGTGTTTTTCAAGAAAATTGAAATAGTTTAAAGAGGTACTGATATTAAGATATAGCTCAGACAATTGATTTTTAACTCAATTGTCACTTTCATTTTGTCCTCAAATTGTCTTTGCCATAGTATTACACCAGAGATATGGTTTAAATCTTTGATAATTACGATGATATTTAAACTTTTTACGTCGTCCATATTATTAAGAAATCACTTTTAAGTTCTTCCCCATTCCCTAGATGATTTCTTAAAGGAAATCTAAAATCTCTAAACCATGATAAAACTTCCGGTTTTGAAAGAAAATAAATGACATGGTAAACTATTCACCTGTATTGCAATTAACCTCCAGTATCACCCCACTCTCTTTGTCATCAAGAAATCTATAATTGTATTACTATTTAAAAGTGACATAAGAGGGTTGAAATCACTTATGTGTGGGAAGTGTGTGTAAATCCGTCGGGGTACTGAATAGGCTTGCTGGAAGCAGGTAAATGCACACATGATACCAAGACAACTTCGTTGGGGTACTGAATAGGCTCGCTGGCAGCGGGTAAATGCACACATGATACCAAGACAACTTCGTCGGGGTACTGAACAAGACTGTTAGCAACGAAGCAATGTCGGGTCGAGAGGTAGCAGGGATATGTTTTCAAATTAACTTTTATGGAAGTATACATCATGTGGATACAACTATTGGATGGGATTAAAGTACTTGAGTGGGTTAAATGACATCCCTGTCGAGGCTATGGACGCCTGCTGGTAGCAGTGGCTCTGTCAATGGTATTGAAGTTCTTTTATAAACATCATGACTCTTTGATTAAGACATTATTTTAGGTTATAATCCTCTGCGAAGAAAATTCTATTGTCTGGTTATAACATTGAGCTTATCCTAATACTATATGGTCTTAGAGTGAATTTATTTCAAGGAGCTTAAATCATTTTTCAAGTCTTATTACTTTCTTCTTGAGATGAAATCTTACTAGATCAGAGATAATTGCTTCACCCAGTAAGTCGCCATTTGTTGGGCCCCAACAACTCCCCCTAAATTTTTACAAAATTTAAAGGACCCCCATTAGAATCTTGATAATTATAATGAGCTACAGAATCAACCTTTTCAAATAGTTCTATACCTTGGCTTGCTTTGAGACAAATTTAAGACATTCACTATACTATGAAACATTTGTTATAAGAGTATATGTCAAAAGTTAGAAACGAGCATTAAAATCCCAATTTAAACAAAAACGTTATTTTTTTTATCAAATGTTTACTTTCGTTTAAATTATGATTATATGTTCATTCTTTTGCTCATTAACAAGTTTGACTATTTTGAATAATGTGTTCAATACTTCATCAAATAATATCTTAGTTGGTTTCTCATTTTCATAAAATCATCTGGTGATATTAATTAATTAAATTCTTTTTTTCATTTTGCATCTCATAATAATAATAAAAGATAAAAAAGAATTATCTATCATTTGTTTGATTTTGTAAAAAACCAAAATTAATATTTTTATCTTCTCCATTAACTTGAAGCTTCTAGAATTTTAAGATCATTATAAACAATGTTTGTTTAGAACTTATAGTTAGTTTAAATTCATTTTTTATTTCATTGTTCTAGATTTTGTTTTATTCACAATTTTTAGGTTATTAATTTAGGTTTCTTTTTGTTTCATGGGTTTCTATTATTAAATATTTGATACGGATCTGATCATGGCTTGATTTTATTATCCAAATACGTTCAAGATGATTGATCCAAAAATAATATTGGATTGCTACAAATAAGTTTATGAGCAACAACAGATAAAATTTGGAAAGGTGTCAAGATCAGACAAATGATTTTGCAGTACTGATTGCATCCAAATCGTGAAGAATTTGAAGAAACGGTTGAAAACCCATAACCCAAATGGACCCGTTTACCTTTAGCGTAGAGATTTTCCCAAAAAAATGCACGATTTGAGAGATATTTGGGTCTCTTTACGAGACAAATTTCAGGTGGCGGAATTTATTAGTGATGCCCAGACTGCTCATTCATTTTATAAATATATGAGAAAGTTCAGAGCCAATGGATCCAAGAATTGGAGAGGAGGATTTTAATCCTTTCTCTTTTGTATATTATTTATTTTGTAAACTTTTCTTCTTTTCAAATGGAGTAATGGATGGTTGGAATCTTTGGGAGAATGGACGATTATTTTCAAAGAAGAATATGGAATTCCAGGTTTCTTAATGTCTTTTGTCCTGTGAGTAAAAGTGTTTTATTTTCATTATAATATCTTCATATTCTTTGAATAATTGATTATGCATTGATTTAAATTAGCTTTAGTCTATTTTATCAATACATGGTTAATTGCTATCATTTATATATTATTTTTTCCAATCTTTAAAGTTTATTATCCCAAAAAATTCTTCCAAGACTACAGAATGGACAAGTGATTCCAAAATTTAATAGAACGACATATATGCATTTTAGCTTTAGCCTTTTGTTTATAATGTTGTTATTTATGTTTTGTTAATCCTGTTACATGTGCGGGTTTGATATCTTTAGATTAAATGATCTGTGATGTGTAGGAGGTTTATATTATAAATACCATGTATCATTTGCTTCCCAAAATACAAATGCTGTGATCATATCTTCGATTTAAATAATGGGATTTATCTTTGAGTTTTAAATTGAATGATAAAATGCATAGATTGATTCCAGATTTATCTTGCTATAATCATGTATAATTATGAGATCACAGGTTTATGTTTGTGTTCCCTTTTCTGTCATTAAAACCTAAGCTGCCAATACATGTTCTGAATTTATTTAGAAAAGTCATAAGGTTCATTGCAGATTTCTCTCTTGGACATGACAGTTGGATGTCCTCCAACTATGCAGATGCTTGGATACACCTCACTAACTCACTGCCAGGATAACTTTTTTTTTTTTTTCATTTATATATCATTGAAACTAGAATGTATGGTTCAGCTTTGACTATCTACATGTTCATGTTTCATTGAATTTTTTGCAAGATTTTTTAAATTTATAAAGGAAAAACAATAAATATTTTTATGTGCTTTCTTTATCTTCTTCCTAGAAGCAATCATTTTTCACATCGATTTTTGTAAGTTTTGATTAAAACTTGCAGCTTGTAAATCATGTAAATAAACGAGACTTGTATATCTTCTGCTTAAATACAACTACTACAGTTACATTAGAACACACACACACACACACACACACACACACACATATATATATATACAGTGTTTAGTAATTAGTTAGTTATTTCTCTCTTTTATTCATTTCTTTTAGCATTCGTAGATTGGCTAACGGAGCCATTAAACCCGTCAAAATGAGTTACACCAAACAACTTGGGTTATTTAGACAACCCCGGACCAAACTTGCTCTTCCAATTGACGGACGGTCAATTTTTCCCATCAATAGTCTAGAATACTTAGTGTTTGTATCCACATTTCATTTAGTTAGGCTCACCTCTGGGGCTACCTGGAAAATTCCTTCTCTTGAGGTCTTTATTGAGTCTCTGACGTAAGAGAAGAACAAGCTCATCAACATGGGAAAAACAAAAGGCTCGAAGGCGCATGAACTTGTTGTGCAAGATGGTAGCAATCATCCAAATCAGAAATCTAAAGAAAAATACAAAAGGAAAGCACATGCAAATCCAAAGAAGGAAGGGTACTCAAAACCCTGCAATGATGCCTCCAGATCCAAAGGTGGAAAGGGAAGAAAAGGAGATAAATGCACTTACTGCCATAAAGGATTCCATCCAGAATACACATGTATGAAGAAACAGATAGATCAAATGACCCAAATACTTCAACAAAACAACCTTGGAGATCACATCCATGAGGGTTCCAAGAAGAAGAAGCTAGAAGATCAGAATCCAAAGAAAGACAATTCTAGCCATGCTTTGATTGCCTTCAACTCCTCTCCTAATGCTTGGATTGTAGATTAAGGAACATCACACTGCATGGAATCCACAAAAGAAGTCTACTCTTCATTGGATGCATGCAAAGGTCCTCCTATTCCGATGGGGGACATCTCTCAAGTCGAGGTCACCGACAAAGGAAGAATTGAACTCACAAATGAAAGCTTAGAGAATGTGCTACACGTTCCCAAACTTTCCATCAATCTTCTCTCTGTGTGTCAGATGAAAAAATTAAACACTAGAAAGAGATTCATATTCATACCTGATGCTGTGGATATCTATGATATGAAAACCAATTCCAAAGTTGCTACTAGTGAGGTAAATCATTAATCCAGACTCTACACATTTTCTAAATTTATTGGACCAGATTCTACATTACTTCTTACCCATGCCGATGAAATTAGTAGCATATGGCATGAAAGGTTCGAGCATTTAAATTTTAGATATATGCAACAACTTGGTAAGTAGGAAATGGTTGATGGTCTACCTTAAATCCACTTCTCCAAAGGAATTTGTGAGGGATGTGTTCTTGGAAAACACCCTCAAGAGAAATTCGCAAAGGAAAGACTTAGAAGGCCTCCTTTCCTTTAGATATGATCCATAGTATCTAATGAGCCCTTTTACGCATCCATCAATCAGTAAAGCAAGGTACGTGATCATTTTTTTTGATGATTTCTCATGCTTCACATGGAATTTCTTTCTCAGGCAAAAATCAGAGGTCTTTCAACACCTCAAAGATTTCAAAGCCCTTGTTGAAACAAAAGAAAGAAAGAAGATCAAATCCCTATGAAAAAATAATGGGGGGAGTATGTCAACCATGAGATACAAAATATTTGTCTTGAGGTCATGATTTAGTTGCAGCACACGGTTCCCTATACTCCACAACAAAACAAAGCCGTTGAGCAGAAAAATAGATCTCTGAAAGAGATGTCATCTTTCATGCTACATGCAAAGTCACTTCCACAGAGATTATGGGATGAAACACTTAATTGTGAAACCTACATCCAAAGCAGATCTCCCCATAGATATACCAAGGATAATACCCCCTATGAGGCTTGGAGCGGCATCAAACCGGAAGTGACCCACTTTCACATACTCAGTTCTCATGCATGGGCCAGGATTCACTCTGAGAAGAGGAAGACACTTGATCCATAAAGAAGAAAGTGTATCTTTGTTGAATACCCTGATGATGTGAAGGGATATAGACTCATTGATCTCTCCTCGGACCGATTCATCATTGAGCATAGTGTCCAATTCGAGGAAAGTATCTCGCATGTACCTCAACAGCCGCATGCAAACACTTTTGTTTTTCCACCTGTCAGAGATGATGAGAATGCACATGCCAACTCTTGTTTAGATGAGAGTTATGATTCAGAGTGTTCATATGATTCAAATACCAAGTCAGTACAGTCATATGCATAGTCAGGCATGGATATGTAGATGCAGAGCTAGAGTAGAGGCCCAAGTGGGACAAGACTACTCTTCAAGATGCAGGATATCTTGTTGGGGATCCAACCAATACTAGGAGGACTCGATCGTATTTCGAGGAGCCTCCTCTTGCACTCACTGCCATTGTATTGATGCCACCCAGGAATATTTTCTTGGTTTAGTCTTCAGAGCCACAATCCTATGGCAAGGATGCCGAGAATCCCTTTTTGGAAACCGACATACAGGAGGAGTACAAATCCCTCCTCGAGAACCATAGTTGGGATCCGGTTCCCCTTCCTTTAGGAAGGAAACTTGTTAGGTGTAGATGGGTCTACAAGACCAAGAGAGTAGCGGATGGGCAGGTTAGCAGATAGAAAGCCAGGCTAGTTTCCAAAGGATTTCAGCAGGTGCACGACATTGACTATAATGAGACCTTCACTCCAGTAGCGAATATGGATTCCATACATTTGGAACTTTCCATTGTGGAATCCAAGGGATGGAAAGTCCATCAAATGGACGTGAAGAATGTGTTTCTTCACGATGATATCTCTGAGAAGATCTATATGGAGTAGCCCCAGGGATTTGTGTAGGATTCATCTTTGGTCTGTCGATTGAAGAAGTCCATTTATGGCCTCAAGAAGGCCCAAGAGAATGATATTCCAAGATGGACTCCTACTTGCTATCACAGAATTTTATACGTTGTAATTTAGACCTGAATGTTTACATGCTTAGGACGGATGTGTCACTTCTACTCCTATTTCTATATGTTGATGATATGTTGATTATCAATTTCTTGACTTCAACGATTGTTGGATTTTGCATAGTAGGTTCTTGATGATGTACATGGGTCCACAACATCTATTCCTTGGACTCAAGTTTATTCAGGATGCATTAGGCATAAAACTATCATAGGCCAAGTATGAATGAGATCTCCTTGAGAGATTTCACATGATAGACTGCAAGTCTGCCCCGACTTCTTTCCTATCAGGAGTCAGACTTTAGTATGGCGGGGACACTCCACTGGTGGACAACACACTGTACATACATCTAGTGGGGATATTCTTTTTATCTCACACACTCCAGACTAGACCTCTCCTATGTAGTTGGAACAGTCTCTAGGTTCATGCAAGAGCCGCATGAGATACATTGGAAGGATGCAAAGCGTATCCTTCGATACATACAGGGAACCATCACCTTTGGGATTCATTATATAACATACTCTACATTGGACCTCATCGGTTTCACTGATTCTGACTGGGCTGGCGATAGCATTGATCACAAGTCCACATATGGTTACTCACTCAGTCTTGGTTCTAGGCCAATCTGTTGCTCTAGAAAGAAGCAGGATGCTATTTCTCTATCTTCAGAAGAGGCAGAGTACATAGGGGTAGTTAACATAACCATTCAGGGTATGTGGCTACAATATTTTCTCACTGAGTTGGGCATTCAATTTCATCGACCGATCATCATCTGGTGTGACAACTAGAGCACTCTGAAGTTCTATAGAGATCCAATTTAGAGGCAGCGTAAAAAGCACATTGAGATCCACATGCACTACATCTGGGACTTAGTACACGAGGGGATCATCAACCTACAATTATGTCCTTCAGCAGAACATACTGCAATCATCTTCACCAGGACCTTCACTGAGCATAATTTCCATTCTCTGCGTAGTCGTCTTGGAGTGAAGGACACATTTACCTAGCAACTGTTAGTTGTTTTTTACATACATTGTACTTTTAGTGG
>ML802107.1:19590-39804 GCA_009831015.1 Picea engelmannii | reverse complement strand
GGTTTCCCATGACATTTTCCCTCTTTCCTCATTTATTTCAGTGTATATTTTGTATTTGGGTACCTAACAAGGCCTCGTTGCCGAGACCCATTCTTTATTTTCACCAGAGTGATGTTCAGGGGGGGTGCTGGAGATACTTCACACACACCTAGGATTTTTTTTTCCTAAGGTTTTCCCTATATTTATTAGTCATTATTCAATATGCTATAGTTTAGGGAGAATATTCCTTTTCCTACATTCTAGGAGAATATTCTCTTCAGTTCACACTTCAGTTTGATCAGTCGAGTGAAGTCTTGATGCCTTATTGGGATCATCACCATGCAACATTGGGATCATCACCATGCAACATTGGGATCATCACCAGATAATGCACATTTTCCTTCGGATTATCACCAGACTAGCACATTACTCATGATTCCCTAATATCCTCCTCACTTCACTCTATTTCAGTTAGTTAATTGAATACTAAGAGACTAGTTAACTGAGACTAGATGACAGTTTACTCCTGTAACTTCTGGTGTGTGTCCAGATCACTCTAGACCACCACTATGGCATATTGTTTCTCCTCCAGTGAACATTAGTTGATTTATACAGAGTATATCATGTGTAAATTATCATTCATTCATTTGGTTAATGAAAATTCTTTGATTCTCACTCTCTCGTTTCTCTCTTCTCTCATTTTTCTACAAAATGTGTATGTTATTTGCTAGCTTGATCTTATTTATGCAGGTTCATTCACATTTACACACATTGGATCCATTGATTATCCCCGTTTTGATGAGATTATATTGATAATGCATTAGGAATTTAATAAATTGATCCAATGTCGGAATTTTCCCGGTTGTTTATGAAATGAATCTGTTTGTATGGAACGATGAGATGAAAACAACATAATTCAGACCAAGTTTTAAAAAGATATAAATGATTAATTGATTGTGTTGAATGGATTTTTATATTCCACATCCCTTTAGATGAAGGATGAGGGACTTGAAATTTTTAAATAAGTACTGGATGCTATCACAATTCCTCAAATCTAAGGAATTCAACTCAACCTTGAGCATATGGCCTCTCATTTCATCCTGTTTTCCAAAGAGATACTCCATTTTTTTCCAGATCTCATATGGTATGGTACAATATTTAATGTGAAGCAGAAGCTTAGGGGACATAGACACACATATGAGGTCATAGGCCTCATCTATGTGATTGAGATACATGTTCTTCTCGACAGCATAAGTTGGCTCCACCTCTATAGCCATGGTAATTTGATACAAGCCTCTTCATTTGAGATGAGGTAGAATTTTTATATTCCACTCGAAATATTTATGAGGCCTAAGAAGTATTGTCAGTGATTAATCCATATTTTATGAATGCATATTCCTCATGTACCTACAAATATAAATGCTTATTCTCTTTCTCCTAACAATCAAGGATTTGATACCATGTGAAGTTTTCCCAGTGAACCTAGCTAGTAGAAAAGTCACACAAACTTGTGAGAGAGAGATAAGAGAGGAGAGAAAAAGAATAAATTGTATTAACTGAATGAGTAAAATGGTAAAATACACATGATATAATCTACATGGCTAAGTGAATGTGCCATATTTTTTTATCTAGAGATATCTAGAGACTCACTGACATAAATTGAAGTAATCTCCCACCTAGTTCTAGTTAACTGGTCCATGCAATCATCATTTAGCTGAGTTACACATGTGTAAGTGAGAGAAACACATGCAATCACATGATATGCACCCTCTTGGCCACATGAATGAGATATGCACACTCCTGGTGAGGAAACCAAGGTGAACATGAAATTCATGGTGATAAAACTGAGGTTTCCATCCATGAGTGACCTCCAATAGTCTAACTGAGGTGTAACTAACTTTGAACTTAAGAGGGAAGGAACCCTATTTTGTAGGAGGCACCCTGATTTGTATGAGAATATTCCCAAGAGAGAATATTTTCATCTATGGAAGCACCCTCAACATTGGACTATCAACCTTAGGAAAATAATTAACTAGGTGAGTGTGTAATATCTCCAACAATTCTCCTGTAGTGTTTGAGAATATATAAGGAATTCATCCAAAAACACTTTTACAATCTTATCAAAATATTTTTGGAATACTCCATTCATCAAAATCACAAATATTGTTGGGGCATTAGTCAACCCAAAGAGTACCACCACAAATTCAATATGTCCAAAACATGTCCTAAATGTTATCTTTGGAATATCTTCTTGCTTCATTTTCAACTAATTATATCTAGATCATAAATCAATTTAGAGAATATTGTGGCCCATTCCATTTGATCAAAGAGAATATCAATTCAAGGTAAGAGGTATTGGTTTCTAATGGTTCCTTTGTTTAATCATTTATAATCAATTAAAATCCTCAATGATCCATCTTTATTTCTCACAAAATCATTGGTTCTCCTCAAGGCGACGCACTAGGTCAAATCAACCCTAAATACACAATCTCTTGAAGTTGCATATATAAATCTCACAATTTCGAAGTAGTTAGAAAATACAGAGCCTTGGAAAGAGGCTCTATCCCTGGTTTAGGTTCAATAATGAACTCCAACTCATGCTTAGGTGGTATCCTGGGCAACACTTATAGAATTACAATAGAAAATTATGACTATATCAGATGTTGTTCTATATCCATTGGATATTTCTTCTTGTCCATAGCCACTATTGCATACATCTAACATCCATTTCTAAGACTCCTTTCCAATTGTAAGTTTGAAATTAATATCAGAGATACTACTCTCTTAGTTCCTACTAATGTTCTCTTTTTCACTGAATCATATATAAAATAAAGTATCTTTCCTTTGCAATCTAGAATTGCTTCATGGGCTTCCAACCAATCTAGACCAAGGATTGCATCATATGATCCCAATGTGGTAATATATAAAGTTACACGAGTAACATACACCCCTAGATCAAGTTCAATATCGTTTAACACTTGTCTTAACCCTTGTTTAACACCTGAAGCCACTTCAACTAAGTTGAAATCCATTTTTGTGATTTCCATTAAACCACATCTAGATAATTCATTTGGACAAATAAAACATTTGGTAGCTCCTAGATCAATTAACAAAGAAAAAGTAGTTGAATTTATTTTACTTATGGTCTCTAAGACTATGGATCGATGTTCTACTTGGTGGTTGTTCACTATTGCATGAACCCTATGTGTTATTACCATATCTCTCATTGTTGTTTGGCTTCACTCTTATTTGTCCCTTCTGTACCTCCATAGACAATCTCTCTAAATATGAGGTCCTACAAATGTCCAACATCCCCCTCTGGTAGGTTTCACGTATGCCCTTATCTAAGTGAAAGTGGATACACCACACATCTCAATAAATCCATGAATCTAGATTCATACTTTGCTACATTTATACATACCTACATTAGTGGATTAAACTCATTTAATTGTCTTTCTATGAATTCTTCTAAGAGGTAACATTCTTAGACCTCTTCCTCAAATATTTCCCAATTTAAATAAAAAATATCTAACCCAAGTTGTGGAAATAATGTCTTCCACCATAATTAGGTGCTTCCCTTAAGATGGAAGATCACCATCCATATTTAGTGATTAGTATTATAATTATGTAATGAAAAGAAGATGATCATGCCCTATAACCATGCTTCAACCATCTCACCATTAGTATCACCCCAAAACTCAGGAAATTTTACCTTTTCCAATTTTCTATATGGGTTACCTCCATGTGGATTTGATCTAGATTATATTAAGAATGAAATGAAACACACACATAAATATAGTAGAGAGTACAACAATACAATGAAACCCAAAGTCTATTAATGAATAAAATAGTAGATTACTGTAGAACATAAACTAGCTAGAATGGTGGTAGCTAATCTTTGAAGAGAAAGAGATGTCAACTATGCTCATTCACAAGAAGATCATACAATGGCCCGCAAGAGTGGAATTTTAACATAAATCAAGAACCCTAAAGGTCCAAAACCATAATACTAGGAGGTTAAGCATCAAAAGGTTTGCATGCCCCAAGGTACTTATTTGACGCGCCAACTTCCCGGTGGCGCAACTTTTTCATACAATATTTGTATAGGGAGTTTATTAGCTCATTAGAAATATCTAATCAAGAAGTACAATTATTGGCAAGGTTTGGGAATTCCATGGAAAACCTAGGCCCATGAATGGCCAAAAAACATTGTTTAGTGCCTCAAAACAACCCTGTACGTTTAGAACCCAAAAATCATAACAAAAATGGCCAAGATGGAGAAATGTGATAAGTTAGTTTAAGAAGTGGATGACCACTGATATCCACCTATATAAGTCCTCCCCCCTTATGAATTAATGGTCCCCATTGCATCAATTTCCCTCAGGAGATGGGGAAACTTTTGTTGAATCTGAATCTTAGTGAGCCACTTGGATTGTTGAAGTAGTTGTCTTGCTTTGACAACCCGAAAGAGTTGTATGATTTACTGGTGGGTGATCTTCATCCTGGTGTCCATGATCTGATCCACTTGAGCTTGTGTGGTGTAGTCAGGAGTTATTTTTGTAAGAAAAAATTTCTCATCCCACTACAAGGTGTCCAATAGTGGTGGGAAATATGGTTGGAGAAGCTTCACATTAAATACTAAGTGCAAGCAAAAGAAAGGAGGAGTACTCAATTTGAAATAATTATCAACCCTATTCTTTGTGATGGTGTAAGGCCCATATTGGAGTGGTTTAGGCTTCCTATGGGGGCCTCTGAGGTGCTCTTTCTACAAATGCAACCACACCTTTTCACCAACCTGCAACTTGCGAGGAACTCGATGTTGATCATGTCACTTCTTATACTTGGTGGCCTTCTCTAAGATATCATGAACATATTGTTGGAGGTGTTGGATCCATCCAAACAAATTTATGTTCTCTGTCTACCTTGCTCGGAATGTGGAAGGACTCTTTCGAGGAAGATGGAAGAATAATAGCTACATCAATAGGGGCCAATGGTTAAAACTCTAAGCACCCTTGAAAAGGGCTATGACCAATGGAGTTTTGGAGGGATATGTTATATCCATGATGAACATATGAAAGACTCCCATCCCATGTACATGGATTTTTGGAGTTGTACAAGTGAAATATATGCAGAATCATTATGTTGACCACTTCATTTTGTCAATATGTTTGGGGATGAAAAACAATTGATTTGTTCATCTTGGTGTCCATCAAAGACCATAGGTTGGACCAAAAAGTACTAAGGAACCTGTTGTCCCTATTTGAACTAATGGTACATGGTAGCTTGAAATGAATCCAAACCTACTCAAAGAGGAGCCTAGTATTGGCCTTGGCTGTGATACTCTTTTTACATGATGTCAAAATGGCCATCTTAGAGAACCGATCGAAAACCACAAAAAACAACCGTGACCATGTTTGGTGGAGGGAAAACCTATGAGGAAATGAGAGACACTTCCACACTAATCCTAGTAGACGAGAAGAATAATTTAATCAAGAATGCAAATGAAACAAGCAATCACACAGTACACCGAGATTTTACCCTAGAAATCCTTAACTGGGAAAACCACCATTCCTTTGAGTGTTATTCTCTCTTGTTGTCTTATTCAATATGAATAAAAGGTTACATGTCTAACCTTGGTCCACACATAATACACAATCAACATCATACCCTCTTGCATGCACAAGAACAACCCTGTAGTCAATTTGGCTTACATATGCATGACCAACGACCTCTAACATTTGTAATACCCCTAGGTCGAACCCAATTATAAATGTAAATGAACATGTACTTAAGTTGGTGAGATGTTTGATATCATTTTTTTGTATGCACCTTCCATGGTATAGGGAAAACATGTAATGGGCACTAAAATGATGAAGTGTGCACATTCCAGGATACTGTGCGCAACAAACTTAAGTGGACGCGATTTTGAGGCCAGGGAGCCTTTGTGTATATGCTGTGTTTTATAGGTTGGTGAGCCAGTTATTATAAGCTAGAAGGCCTTGTGTTTTGAATTAGGCCAAAGAGACTAGATGCTAAAGGACAATGAGCCTATTTTTGTATATTTCTCATAATTAATATAAAATACATCGCTGCATGTAGACCGACCATGATAAAAGAGTATGGGGGACTAAACTCCACAAGTTAGGGAAAGGGGGGGGATAAAAGTTAAGGAAAAGGGATAAAGTAGGGAGATTAAGCCAAAAATGAATATTGTATTAATATTCCTTGATGTATAAAGTATGTATAATTATTTTATCCTAAGTTCTAAGGATGGGGACAAGTGGGCCAAAGTAGCTCCCAACATGACAAGTGTCAAGTTGGGAACACACATACATATAGTTTGGACTTAGTTCATTTTCTTGTTCATTCATTCCATCATCATTCACTAACTCATTTAGCTGTCCTCCATACCATCCTGTACCTATACATGTATCTATACCCATACCTGTATCTATACCTAGTTAGCTTGGGAGCTAGAATGAAGAGGTGGGTTGTCAGGCTCGTGAGAAATTCTTTCTAGGTGAGAGAATTGTTGGGAATTGATTTCCTAAAGGTGCTAAACTGCAACTACAGGGCTCTGAGACTTCTTGTATGGCATGTTGCTGAAGCCCTTGAAGGGAAGTGGGGCATCCAAGGGACTATTGAGCAGAGAAGGGGCACACTTCTTGGGGTGGGACATGCATGTGGGGAATGAGGGATTGTAGGATATTAGTTTGAGTTGGCACTTGTGATGGAGTCTTTCCTGCTGTCTGAGATACATCAGCCTGGTTAGTAATCCCTTTACTCGGGTGGAGTTTAGTCCCATATTGGGGGCGACCCACTGCTGAAAGTGATGAGAAATGTGGTTTAAGACTAGGAGGTTCATGGAAGGTCTGCATGCAATTGATGATATTATTACCAAGATAAGTGTCAATTGTGTGTTAAATTACATGCTGCATTATTATTTATGTGTTTATTTTTATGGGTTTATCCTATGTGTGGTTTATAACTATATTTATATTTATGGTTATTGCCCGTCTATGCTACATGCATATGTTACTGCTATTTCCATATGAATCTATGCATTTACAGAATGTATTTGTCTGTTTTGAGTTATATATATAAAGTTCCATAAGAGTTTCTGTGTGTATATATTTTAATTTGCATACAGTTCAGAAAATTTTATGTGGCATATCCCAGTTGGATGATGGGAATGTTACAACATTGATCAAAATGATCAATTGGTCAATATACAATTTCCATTTAAAATGTCACAACACGCCTCTTTATAGGATTTACAAAAAGAAAAACCCTTAATATTGGCACCCAAAAAAGGTTGCAGATCCATGCATATCATTGGCTACAAATCCCACAAATCCTAGGATTCTGTTACAGTCGACTCCAAGTCAGATTACCAGTCTACTACCAGTCGACATTCATTCGGTTTCTAGTCGGTCGTCTCACACCCACATTTCAACCTCTTGATGGTTGACCTTTCGTTGATATATTAGACTTTGACTTTACAAGGTCGACTCCCCCGACCTTCAACTTTCTATCGATCCACCTCGACCTTCGACTGTTAGTCGATTCACCTCGACCAAAATTTCACTATAAGGAATATTGTTGAAACAAGAGATCCCTAAACTTCCATTCACATAACTAGGGAAGACATTCCCATTGCCTCTCTGCACCAAGAGAACTTCAAAACACTCATAGACTTTGTCAACGAGTCTACTATGTTTTCCAATGTGTTTACTTTCTCCAGTAGCACCTTGTTACTTTCCACCATATATCTTAAAAAATGGTATTGTACATCAATGTTCTTAGTCTTTGAATGATAAGCAGGGTTCTTTGCCAGAAATATTGCGCTTTGACTATCGCAACTCACCTTCATAGCTATCTTCTCAAACCTGATTCCTGAACACAACCTTTGAATCCATACCGCTTCCTTGCTTCCATGAGTGGCCTCCATGTATTCAACTTATGTTTTTGACAAGGCTACGACCTCTATTCGATTACTCATGGAATAAATCTCTTCAACCATTGAGTCCTTCAATAGTTTACCCTCTACTGATTCGACTGCCTCACCGAAATACTTGGGATCATCATCGATGCCAGTTAGCACGAATGTGGAATAGAAGTCGAGAAAATTATACCTTTCAACTAGTTTTCTTATTCTTTCTGACCTCCTTACCACCAAATTCAGTTGTTCCACATCTTCCTCATATTTATTCGACTCATCTGAATCATCTTCTTCATTCCTTAGTTCAAACCGCACCGTATCAAGATTAATCTTGGTTTGAACAACTTCCACATGCTCAGACTTATTTACAACTTATCTAAACACCACATATCCACTGTAAACTATTCTCCTTGATGCAGGATCCCAAATCTTATATCCTTTCATTCCTTCTTTATATCCAATAAAAATAAATTTGAATTGCTTCTTGTCTAGCTTTCTCCTCTTTTCCTTAGGAACATGCACAAATTCATCACAGGCAAATACTTTGAGATGTGCCACCAAAGAATTATTACTAGACCATGCCTAATTTGGAGTCATGTCAACTAGCATCGACGAAGGAGACATATTCACCATACATATTTTAGTGTCGACTTCCTCCGCCTAGAATTCTTGTGCGAGCCCAGCACCATTGTGCATGCTCCTTGCCTTATCCATCAACGTTCTGTTCATTCTCTCAAAAACTCCATTTTTTTGTGGTGTATATGGTGTGGTATTTTTTCATGCTATGCCACACTACTTACAAAACTAATCAAATTCCTTTCCACAAAATCCACCACCATTGTCGGTTCTCAACACTTTAATCCTTTTCTCTGTCTGGTTTTCCACAAGACCTTTAAAATCCTTAAATCTCTCGAAAACCTCTGATTTCTTCCTAAGGAAATATATCCATGTCTTCCTGGAGAAATCATCTACAAAGGAGACATAATACATGGATGCACCAAGTGAAGGCACTGTAACCGGGCTAAACACATCACTATGCACCAGATCTAGAAACCCACTTTCTCCAGATGGGAACCTCACCCATTGTTTTTTTCCATATATGCAATGTTCACAAAAGTCGATTTCTAAACCAAATTCAGGAAAACCTTCGACCATACCTTTGATTTGAATATCTTGAATTCCTTTTTCTCCAATGCATCCCATCCTCTCATGCCATAACCTGGTTAGGTTTATTTTATCATGTCTTGTTGAGTCGGTTTGAACCGACTTAACTCGAGTCGAGTCAAGTTGTGTCGATGTTAAGTCGATTTGAGTCGCAGTTGAGTCATTTTTAGGAGAAACTATGATGTTTCATCTAGTCAAGTGGAAATATCCTAACAACTTGTACATGGTACCAATTCGATATCCTTTCATTAATACCATCACACCTCTAACCATATTGCATGAATCCTTCTGAAACAGAGTATGCATACCTGCATCACTCATCTTGTTGACATATATCATGTTTCTTTCCAAACTCGGATTGTGTAGCACACCTGGAAGGGTTCTTTTCCTCCCATCTTGTAGTGTTATTCATAATCTTCCCCGTCCGACAATTCTGGTTGTCGAGTCGTCCCCCAAGAACACATCACACGCATCATATGCTTCATATTCAAAGAACCATTATTTATGTGGTGGAATATTATAGGATTCTCCTAAGTTGATCAACCAAACATATTGATCCGATTTTGTACTGGTCGATTCTAGGTACAAATCACCTCCCTTATCCGAGGTCGTATTTCTCTTAGTCGATTTCTTCTCATCAAATCCAACATTGACTTCTGTTTCCTTCGACTTACAATCCTTTTTATAATTCTCAACATTACTGCATTTCTGACATCTTCATGTTGACTGAACTGGGGATTTAGATCTACCCTTCGACTTGAAATTTCTGCTGGATAATCTTCCTTCATCTCTTTCTACTAGTCGACCTCTCACTACTAGATCATCTTTGGTGGATCCTTCCATGTTCTTCCTTCTCATTTATTCTGACAATAAAGAAGAAACCACGTCCTCTAGCACTAGTGTGGTTGTATTACTCCCAATAGCCACGACTAATCTATCCCAGGAGTCTGGAAAAGAACATAATAAGATGATACACTTCTCCTTATCATTAATATTAATATCCATAGGTGATAATTGAATTAACACGTGATTAAACAAATTTAAATGCTCAGTCACCGAACTTCCATCACTCATCCTCAGAAGATACAGTTTATTTCTGAGAAACAACTTATTTACTAGATATTTCGACTGGTATAAGCTTCCCAACTTATCCCACAATTTCTTGTCTGAATATTCACATGATATATTCAACAACACCGAATCTGCAAGACAAAGATGAATCATACTTCTTGCTCTTCTTTCAAGTTTCTCCCATTCTTCCGTTGACATTCCTGTTGGTCGGGTACCTGGACATACCACTGTCCATTATTATTGATCTACAAGAATATCTTCCATTTTAAGCTTCCAAAGCTCAAAATTCTGGCCATTGAATTTTTCTATCTCTATTTTGGAACTACTCGCCATTATTTACCATGATCTTTAACACAATTTATGACTTACGACTCTTACTGTACCTAGGGTTTAGTTCTTAGATTCAATATTGGTAAATCAATATTTAATATACTCACCAAAGCATAACAAGGAAGACCTAAGCTCTGATACCACATGTTAGGAAATGAGAGACACTTCCACACTAATCCTAGCAGAAGAGAAGAATAATTTAATCAATAACGTAAATGAAGCAAGCAATCACACAATACACTGATATTTTACCCTGGAAACCCTTAATTGGGAAAACCAACATTCCTTTGAGTTTTATTCTCTCTTGTTTTATTATTCAATATGAATAAAAGGTTACATGTCTAACCTTGGTCCACACCTAAGACACAATCAACATCATACCCTCTTTCCTACACAAAAACAACCATGTAGCCAATTTGGCTTACATAGGCATGAACAACGACCTCTAACATTGATCAAAATGATCAATCGATCAATCTTTGATTTCCCTTTACAGTGTTACAACACACATATTTACAGGCTTTACAAAAGGAAAACCCCTAAATATTGGCACCCAAAAATGGTTGCAGATCCATGCATATCATTGGCTACAAATCCCGCAAATCTCAGGATTATGTTACAGTGGACTCCAACTTGGATTACTAGTCAAATACCAGTGGGCCTTAATTCAGTCTCTAGTCGGTCATTTTATGACCACACTTCTATCTCTTTATGGTTGACCTTCCATCGATATCTTTGACTTCAAATTTAGCCAGTAGACTCCCTCGACCTTCGACTTGTTGTCAATCCACCTCGACCTTCGACCGTTAGTCGATTCACCTCGACTAGACTTTCACTATAAATAATATAACAACCCCAAAAAACATACATGTAATCTATGGATATAGACTCCCAATGATTTTTTTGGGTAGGCAGAGGAGTATACAACCCTTGTATCTTGATGGATGGCTTAACAATGGCACAAGCAGTGCACGATCTGATATACTGGTCGATGTCTTGTCGAAGCTTTGGCTAGTAGATATGTTTTTGAAGTAGTGATATTTTATTCTCCGCACCAAAGTTCCCTACCACTCAACTGTAATGTGCCGCCAAAATTAGCTTTGCACGCTCGGTTTAAGGAACAAAAATATGGCCTAGATAACACAAGAGCACATTCTAGAGGTGGAAGTCTAAAACTTCTTTGATAGCACTCAATGTTTGATAAGTAGTAGTAAAGTCATAATTTTTGTTGTATAATTGTGTCCACCTAGAGGTCTTGCACCCGTAGGAGTTAAGAAATATGGTGAGTGCCACAATCGAGGGTTGACTGAGGCAGTCTACAACATAGTTGGTGCTAAGGCTTCTTGTACTTAATGTTCAAGTGGAATTATTGCAGGTATGTGGACCATTTTTTATGGTGGTCATTATGTAGCTTTCCTCATGTCTACATGAATTGAAAAGGCTTATGATTAGTGTGGATGATCATTTCCTTTCCAAGAATATAATGCTTCCATTGTCAACATGCCTACACAATGGAGTACATCTCCTTGTCATAGATGGGATATCTGTGAATTCCATCAGATAATGCTTCACTATGATAAGCTATCAGATCTCCCTACTAAGTAAGGATGGAATGAATAGCATAATCATAGGAATATGTCTCAATTTCAAATGTTTGTTATAGGTATAACAATGTGAGGATTGGTGCGAAACAGAGGTGGTTTTTTAGATCCTGGAATTCTTTCTATTATGATTCAGAACATGAAATCTTGGCTTTATCTCTCCCCTTGGTAACTTGACTTAAGGGCCAAGAAATATGAGAGAACCCCAACATGAACCTTTGGTAGAAGTTGGAAAGGCCCAAGAAGCTACAGAGCTTTGTCAAAGTCATCGAGGCTGGCCAATCATGAATGAATTGGATCTTGGTTGGGTCGACATGCACCACATGTTCATCCATGATGTATCCTAAGTATTGGATTCTCTACATGTTGAATGATCATTTATCCATATTGGTGTATAAATTGTGTTTCCATAGGGTGCTAAGAACCCACCGAATATGTTGCAAGTGCTCTACCCAAGTCCGGCTAAAGATGAGGATGCCATCTAAATAGACAACCACAAATTATCTAGATGGATTTCAGTGGCCATCCACCTCTTCCACTGAATCACCATTTTGAGCTTATGGTTTTGATAAACCATGATATTCACCTTTTTGATGGGGAATGGAATGTAATTTCATCTTCATTTTTTAATTACAGACATCATTTAATGATTTCCTAGTGGTATTATGTACATGCCTACAACATAACATTAATGCATTAGATCCCATTAGAACTCTGTAGTTAAGAGAAATTAGGCTAGAGTAGTATTGGGATGGGTGACCACCTGGGAAGTCCTAGTGTTTTACATGCCTATGGAATTTTATAAACTTAGTCCAATTTATCCCACATGTATCATGGGAATTGTTCTCCTCTCACTCTCTCATATATAATTGAGGTTGTTAGTCCCTAAAGTTGCACTTGATTATGAGAGGGCAACCTAGAGCATCATCGATTTATTGCAAAGTGTTTTGAAGGTTTTTGTGATTCGGTTTTTGAATAAGGTGATTGAAAACTGACTCAACGTTATAACATAACATGAAAATCAAAATAAGAACATAATAAATCCCATTGACTGGGTAAAAGGTAGTCACATAGATAGATTAGACCAATTTGAAAAAGAGAGGATGAAGCTTTCAATTTTTCAACTTCACAGAAATTCTTGTCTCAGAATATCATCAAGAAACAAGACCATCATCTTGAAATCAAAACTTGAAAGTAATTTCCACAACAAATTCTTTACTGTATTAATTAACAATCAAGAAACAAATGCATTGCAGTCTGAATAATGAACTCAAGCATGAAGAAAGAAAAACAGAGTAGAAAAGAGTGTCTAACCATCCATATGCCTTTTCTATTAAGTGTCAAAATGGAACATCAAGTCTTTACAAGGATTCACAAAACAAGTCTTCTGGATCTCCAATTTTTCCCACCCTTAACTTGTCCTTCTACAGAGTTTATATAGAGCAATACATAATTATCAAGATCCAAAAGAAATGGATCTGAAAACCTCCTCATCTATATTTAGTTTCTTGTTTCAAATAATCAAGGAGAAGGTCCAATCTTATCTCCAATTCGAATTGATGAGGTGGCTTGTTAACTGTTGTCCATGAGATTTTTTAGGAAAATAAATCTAGAAAATTCCTAAAAAATAGGGTCCAACAATCTCTTCGTATCTCTCAAACGGTGATAGATGTGTAAAAAAAGAGAGACGTTTTTGTGAAGGGACATGTTTCAAACAAAAAAATCTTTTGGTTTTAACAAATTCATCTCCAGTTGTTCTGCAACCTCTCTTGAAGATAAAGACTAAAATAGGCAAAAAACAAAGTATTTCCTGTAGCTTTATCAGAAAAATAGGCCTCAAAGATCAATTCGAATCTCTTAAAATGTGATTTTTGTGTAAAAACCGAGAGAGGTTTTTGTGAAGGGGAATGTTGCCCAAAAAAACCTCTTTTGGTTTCAACAAATTCCTCTCCAGATTTTCTACAACCTCTCTTGAAGAAAATAACTAAAACAGGAAAAAACAATAGAGTATTTACTGTAGCTTTATCAGAAAATTAGGCCTCAAATATATATTTGAATCTCTTAAAATGTGATAGCTGTGTAAAAACCAAGAGAGTTTTTTGTGAAGGGGCTTGTTCCCAACATAAATATCTTTTGGTTTCAAGCAATTCATCTCCAACTGTTTTGAAACCTCTCTTGAAGATAAAGACTATAACAGGTAAAAAACTGAGTATTTCTTGTAGTTTTTATGGTTCTGCAGAATAATAACCTTTGTCATACAAAAACACTGCTCTTGCTTTTGATGATCTGGTTGTTTCTCTTGTTATAGGTCCTGTAGAGGATGCAATAACCTGCTTGTCTCTTTTTGCTGGTTCTTTATGTAATGGGGGTTTGTTTTCCTTTGTTTGATATCTATTTTAGCATCCTTGGAATGGTCTTCTATAACTATGACATCTTCTTTTTTGATTGAGGGATCAAACATAGCTTTAGACCTTAGCCTGTATTTGTTGGTAATTATAGTCGAATTCCTTCTAGGTTTTTGAGACACAAGTAGATATTTCTTCCTCTATCTTTTAACTGCAACACCTCTCTCACTGGTTTCTGGAGCTTTATGCTTGGCTGAGAGTTTATCATCATAATCTTTATCAGAATCTTCTTCTATTTTTAAAACCTACTCAGAAAGCATTTCATTTTATGTCTCCAATTTGGGTTTGTTACCTCTGTTGGTCCTTGTTACCCTGATTGCAGGCAACTCTTCTTTAACAGGAATTTCATCAACTGGGAAACTCGGTTCCTATGCACTAGACCTTTTCCCTTTGCCTTTTTTTTGTTTTCTAGGCTATGGATCAAGATTTAGGGACTGGATTAACTAACTCTAGGGTTTTAGTACCTCCCTCATAGCAGAAATGACCAGATTTTTAATTAAGACTTGGTGAAACAAACTACTCTTTGCAGTGGCGGGATGTGACTACATACTCTTTCTTCCACCATCACTCTCCTCCAACTACCAATCTGCAAGCTTTGGCGATGGATTGTTCTATCACCAACATCAACAATTTTCTGATCTCCACTTCGTAGCCATTGAAATTCTTTGCAAATTCCATAGATACCTATTCGTCATAACCTTGGAAGGTAGTGAGGATTTCAAACCAGCCAGCATCTCTAAATCTCTGCACCATTTGCAGATATGCTTCAAGAAGATCGATGCCCTCAGGTTCCAATCTGACCACTTGCCTGCTTCTCTTAGGCGCCATAAAAAAACGATGCTACAACTGGCACTGCTAAGATTCTAAATTTACAACTTGCAACTGTTAACATATAATAGTTCTTCTGAGAAAACACCTGCGCTTATAATTCAGCAAAATCAGAAAGACAAGTGACAAGTTCAAATAATAATCTTTGGGAATTGAATGATTTGAAATGAGTCCTTTGCAGGTACAAAACAATCCGATCATGTAACGATTTGAATTATAAAATGATTTAAGGGTTATCGTGGGACACATGTGAATTCTTAGTCCACGATCTGTATAATCATAATGAAATCAGGATGGCAGGCACACATTAAGGCATGATCATATTTGCGCTACAGGAATAATGTTATTCCAGTAGCTCTATTAATGACTAGAATATTTTTGAATTTACAAAATTAAAATAGGCATATTAAGAGACACATCTTGTAAAACCATGTCTTAAATCTCCAAGATTAAAGAAATTATCCAAGAAGCTAAAATGCAAATCATAACAAGCTGAAAACAAGGATTAAAATCAAATGAAAGAAGACAATGAAGTGCAGGTAGGAAGGGTTTAGGATTAGGGTTTCTCACTAAATCAAAATAAAAATTAGAGACTAACAGAGGTGATGGTGACCCTTTAAGCATGCAATGGAGTGTGATGTAAAGATTCTTGTGAATGAAGCGTAACCAACATCTCTTTATTTTTAGAGATAAGCTACCCCGTTTTTCCAGTTTGTGCTCTACAATGTTTTTCTCTCTTGTTCATTAATAGTAGTTGTTTTTCACTATATTTCTGCGTTCTCCACATTATCTCTGTGTATTTACTTGTTATATATCAGTTATATTTTTTTCTTCATGTCGTTCTCAAAATAATATGGATCAGTGGTATTAGAGTAGGATGCTCCTTGTCGTTTCTTAGAGTAGGTCCCCGATGAGGTCAAGGTATAGAGAGTTGGGTCTCGAGCTAGTTTCACTCAAGGACAAATGCTCTTGCCAACCCAAAATACCTCCCATGGTGGAAGAAAATAGATATGACAAAGAAGGAGATCCTTTCAAGATGTTTCTTGAGGAATCCCTTGTGCGACAAAGGAATGAGATGATGGACAAATTTTCTCATATCCTTCGAAGACTATCGATGGCGACGACTGAGGCATCTTCGACAAGAAGCCATTTTGCAAGTGTGACACCCTTCAAGGTACAAGTCAATTTTGATACCCCCTTATTTGAAGGCTAGATAAAAGCATATGCTCTAGAAAAATGGTTGAATCTTCTAGAAGGCTATTAATCTGTCCAAAAATTTTCTGATAGTGAAAAGATCACCTTCGCGCTCCTTAAATCCATTCCCCATGTTAGATGTTGGTGGGAAGTTTACTCAGAGAGGTACACCGTGGATGAATATACACTCTTAGGGGGAGAACCCACTTGGGTGGCCTTTATATATGCCTTAAAGGAGGAGTTATACCCTGTTGGAAACTATGATGACTAATACATGAGATGGACAACTCTACGTCAGAAAAGAGACTAGATGGTGCTGGAGCACACCAACATATTTCATACCTTGCACTCAAAGCTGGGTATCAAAGACTCCAAGCGACATCTGGTTTTGAAGTACTGTAGTGGTATACATAGGTGCATCCAAACAAAGATGGATTTCTTGGACATCTCCTCACTGGGAGTTGCTTATCGATATGCATTAAAAATTGAGAAGAAATTCAAGCAACAAAGTAAGTAGGAGAATCATGGATAGAGCAAGGAAGGACAAACTCAAGAGAGCCAGTCCGAGATGTAGGAAAATAAGGGTAATGGGAAGTCTAAGAAAGACAATAGAAAGTGGTGTGAGTTCCACAACAACTCTTGACACAACACTGATGAATATCACTCAATACAATCATTGGTGGTTGAGCTCAAATACAAAGAGTCAAACCCCGAATTGGAACCTTATTTAGAAAATAATAAGAGGAGACATATCATTGATGCAGAATCCACTACTACTGTAGCAATTGCAACAATCCAACCAGAAGAGGATCATGAGGAGGGGGAGCGAATATTCCATTCAAATATGTGGGTGAAGGGGACCCCACTGCATTTTATTGTTGATAGCGGAAGCCAAAATAAAATCATATCAGTAGAGGTTGTCAAGCAGTTGGATTTGCCAACAACACCACACTCACAACCATACAACATTAGGTGGCTTCTCCAGGGTCAAGATATTCATGTCAGCCAATAGTGTCGCCTGTCCTACGACATCAAACCCTTCAAGGATGAGGTATTGTGTGTTGTTTCCCCACTGGAAGTCTGTGATGTTCTATGAGGAAAAGCATATATGTGGAGGCGTCATGTTTTTTATGAGTCTCTACCTCATAGCGTCATTGTTACTCTAGGGGGTTAGCTATACCAGATACGAGATGTAGTTTCGACTATTGTCCCACCAAAACAATGCCACAAAGTAATCTCTCACACTGCAAAGTTTACCCTCTTCACAATCTGATCAGAAGGTGAACAAAAGGACACTGCAACCACTAAAGCATCATCCCAAGACCTTTCTATCCAATAGAAGCAGATCGACAGGATTGTAGAATAATACCAATATGTTCTTGCTGCACCTACGAGGGTGCCTCTACACTGCCTAGTCAAGCAAGGTTATAACAAAACCCTTCATACTCTACATGCTACATATTCACTGAGAGAGTCCTCCCACACTCAAGTAGATCATGTAGCTAGATTGGTTTAATGGATCCAACCCCTCCAACAACAAGTTCATGACATCCTTCAACAAGCTAAGCATGACAACTTCTTCAACAAGGAAAGAAACACACCAAGATTTAGATTTATCAGAAGTCTGCCCGTCTCCCAAGGGAAATTGATGCAATGGGGACCATTTATTCCTAAGGGGGGAGGAATGATCTAGATGGATCTCAGTGGCCATCCACCTCTTCCACTGAATCACCATTTTGAGCATGTGGTTTTGCTAAACCATGATATTCACCCTTTTGACGAGGAATGGAATGTAATGTCATCTTCATTTGTTAATTACATACATAATTTAATGATTTCCTAGTGGTATTATGTACATGCCTACAAAATAGCATTAATGCACCGGATCCAATTAGAACTCCATATTTAAGAGCGCTTAGGCTAGAGTAGTACTGGGATGGGTGACTGCCTGGGAAGTCCTAGTTTTTTACATGCATATGGCATTTTATAAACTTAGTCCAATTTATCCCACATGCATCATGGGAATTGTTCTCCTCTCACTCTCTCATATATAATTGAGGTAAAGGAGACCCTTTAAGCATGCAATGGAGTGTGATGTAAAGCTTCTTGTAAATGAAGCGTAGGCAACGTCTCTTTCTTTTTAGAGATAATCTACCCCATTTTTCTAGTTTGTGCTCTACATTGTTTTTCTCTCTTGTTCATTAATAGAATTAGGTTTTCACTATATTTCCTCATTCTCAGAATTATCTCTGTGTATTTCCTTGTTATATATCAGTTATATTTTTTTCTTCATGTCATTCTCGAAATTATTCGGATCAACGGAAAAGTTTGTTAATGACTACAAGATATCATACATCATCCTAATAAATGTCACTCGAGCATTAGTCAAGCCAAAAGGCATGACCAACCACTCAAATAGGCCCTCTTTATATTTGAAGGTTGTATTCCATACATCAGTTGGTTCTATAGGAACCTAGTGATAGCCTAAATTTATATCAATCTTACTAAAGAACTTGGTACCCTTAAGTTGATCAAGAACATCATCAATTCAGGGGATCAAGTATCGGTTCTTGAAAATGTTTTTGTTCAGTGATCTATAATCAATAAAAAGATGCCATGTCCCATCCTTCTTCTTCACCAACACAATTGGTCTCCGACGAGGTGAGGAGATTGATAAAATGTGGCCCTTTTGGATGAGCTCGTGAAATTGATGCTTTATTTCCTCATTCTCTAGAAGGGTGCATATTTATATTGGACCACTGGGAAAGGGGGCACTGGGTATCAAATAAATGGGATTTTTGACCTGACAGTGCAGAGGCACCCCTACAAGTGAATCAAAGAGGTCTCTATACTCCTATACCATATTTCCACTTGCTTCTTCTATGTAGAGAAACCTTATGCTAAAGTTGTGGTGGTCATAGCATTAACAAATTTGGGTCATTTTGCGACGGCTATTTCGACGCACTTGTGATGTTATGTCATTGATATTGCGATGAATATTGAGTCTCTCAAATGTCATTTCATGTGATGTGGCAAGTTTGAAAAACTTGAATTAACGTCGCAAGAGCGACAACCGTAGGGAACTTCTCACAATTACGACAAAAAAAGAAATATCGTCGCCAATACGACTAAGTGAAGAATTCGTCGAAAGAGCGACACAGTAGGGAAATCGTCGCACACTCGACAATAGAGGAAAATTAAGTGAAACCATTGTGACGAATCGACATTCGATATGTTCATCGCTATTGCGATGACAACATGGTATATAGCGACGATTTCATTATACAAATTTCATGGTTTATATAGAAAATCCGTCGCAGGATTTCTATTGTGTGTCGAAATGGCGACGACAACTTTCATGGTGTATGTCGCAATTGCGACGACAACTTTTGTGGTTTATATAGAAAATCCATCACATGATTTCTATGGGGCGTCGAAATTGTGACGACAACTTTTTTTGGTTTATATAGCAAATCCGTCGCAGTATTTCTATTGTGCGTCGAAATGGCAATGACAACTTTCGTGGTGTACGTCGAAAGTGCGACGACAACTTTCATGGTACATATAGAAAATTATTTGCATGATTTCTATTGGGCATCGCAATTGCAACGACAAATATTTTGGTTTATATAGAAAATTCGTCGTAGGATTTCTGTTGTGCGTCGAAATTGCGATGAAAACTATTTATTATATATATATA
>ML802107.1:0-19439 GCA_009831015.1 Picea engelmannii | reverse complement strand
TCTACCATACATTCCAACATATATTTAATGAATGTTTGGGTCCTATGGTGATCTGCACTATATAGCATATTTATTTTCTATGGTGATGTGACCTATAGAGAATGTATGGTTTCTATGGTGATCTATGCATGAATATTTTGATCAAAACAATTGATCTATTAATAGATATTCTAATCAAAACAAGTGGTGTGTGCATGGATATTCTATTTGAAACATTGTATTTCTCCATGGGATCCAATGCCCTTCATTGAATATAACTTTTTGATATTTTTAACTTGATACTTATATTATTCAAAAGATATGTCCTTTCATGCTAAGCCATCATTACATGAATATAGCCTTTCCCTACCTACCATGCAATTATGGCAAGCATTTTACTCAAAGAGTTTTTTCTCTCATATTGGATGCAACAAATAAGTTGGAGGTATTGCAAGGAAAAATGATCTTCATGCTAAGCCATCATTACATCAATATAGCCTTTCCCTACCTACCATGCAAATATGGAAAGCATTTTACTCAATGAGTTTGTTCTCTCATATTGGATGCAACAAATAAGTTTGAGCTATTGCAAGGAAAAATGATAACTTATGTGGGAGATTTATCAAATAGAAACATGTAAAAATCCCTAGTTTGCATTCTTCGCCATGGGGAAAAAACAAAAAGTGAGTCCATGCGATCTCAAGAGTACTAGAGTTCAAAACTGAAGGTTTCTATGCATTTTTTTATGAGGTATTTAATCTTTCCACAATCATCTTCATATGTTTTTTCTTGGTGTTGAAAAACACACGTAGAGGCTTTTATGTTTGTTTGCATGACTATAATTGTTCAGTAGAATTTTCAAGGTCTTCCTTTCTAGTTCAAGAATGGGAGATGTATGAGGGAAATGAAATAAGGAAGGAAGTTTTGAGACTGGAATTGATAGAAAGATCTGGTTCAAAGTATAAGGAAGCAAACATTGTTGTTTTCAACATAGGCCATTGGTGGACTCGTGAAAAAACATCAAAGGGATGCTTGCCTAAACCTCAACCTTTTCATTATTAATTTGAAAGTCCTCACGGTGGCTTGAGAATATGAGACTGAAGTTATTGCAAGATTAAAAATTAATATGGGCCATTGTCATTGAATTTAATATAAGACTAAAAATTAATACACCATTGCAAATTACAAGGACTAGTCTTAGTTTTATAGACATTGGGTATTTAGGTCATACAATGCTTCATTGAGAAACTGGAAATTACAAAAGTTACCCATATGTGAGAGTGCCAAAAGGTTCCAACAACTTGTGCAAATATTTCTTATGAAAATGATGAAATATTCAACCATGAGTAGATTATTGCAGTTATTGAGGTTTCAAATGTTCATAAGTTCATCTTAGGTCTTCCCCAAGGATATATGACATGTGCAAGATCCTATGGGGTCTAGTTATATGGTGGTCAAAAGCAACACATAAAAATTGCAAGAGAAACTCATTAACACCTTAGGATATTGTCATTATATGCAACTACAAGTGCCCATGTGGCCAAAATACTTTTTTTAATGGTTATTTGGTTATGGTCACGTTGATAACATTGAAATTTTTCTCAAGACCCTATTTTTTGAATTCTTGGATGCTACATAGTGATTTAAAATTTCAATATATGTTATCGTGCTATACTAGGATGTCAATGAATAACACAAGTAGAGGCTTTTATGTTTGTTTGCATGACTATAATTATTCAATAGAATTTTCGAGGTCTTCCTTTCTAGTTCAAGAATGGGAGTTGTATGAGGGAAATGAAATAAAGAAGGAAGTTTTGAGACTGGAATTGATAGAAAGCTTTGGTTCAAAGTATAAGTAAGCAAACATTGTTGTTTTCAACATAGGCCACTGATGGACTCGTGAAAAAACATCAAAGGGATGCTTGCCTAAACCTCAACCTTTTCACTATTAATTTGAAAGTCCTCGCGGTGGCTTGTGAATATGCGACTAAAGTTATTGCAAGATTAAAAATAAATATGGGCCATTGTCACTGAAGTTAATATAAGACTAAAAATTAATACACCATTGCAAATTACAAGGACTAGTCTTAGTTTTATAGACATTGGGTATTTAGGTCATATAATGCTTCATTGAGAAACTCACAATTACAAAAGTTACCCATCTGTGAGAGTGCCAAAAGGTTCCAACAACTTGTGCAAATATTTCTTATGAAAAGGATGAAATATTCAACCATGAATAGATTATGGCAGTTATTGAGGTTTCAAATGCTCATAAGTTCATCTTAGGTCTTCCCCAAGGATATATGACATGTGCAAGATCCTATGGGGTCTAGTTATATGGTGGTCAAAAGAAACACATAAAAATTGCAAGAGAAACTCATTAACACCTTAGGATATTGTCATTAGATGCAACTACAAGTGCCCATGTGGCTAAAATACTTTTTTTAATGGTTATTTGGTTCTGGTAACGTTGATAACATTGAATTTTTTCTCAAGACCCTATTTTTTGAATTCTTGGATGCTACATAGTCATTTAAAATTTCATTATATGTTATCGTGATATACTAGGATCTCAATGTGTCACAATGTATTACCTATATGGTTTCATTTTCATTTCTTTTCTAGCTTAAATGTTTTTACTAGTTACAATTTTCCCCTTCATAACATAATTCAGATCCATTTTGTCTATTGAGCTTATTACCTTTTAAGAAATGAAAGGATCTATTCAGGTTTACATCGTCGCTACAATACTGTTTTTCATGTCCATTTGTTTATTATTATGTTGATAGAAATGATTTTTTTTTGAATAACATGGGGTTCCCAACATTGCAACCACCAAATGCTTCGAACACATTACTCATCCAAGGCACGCTTCATTGTGGCATTCCACCTAATGAAATGCTCCACATAACACTTATTGTCCACAACCTTCAAACACGTGATAATACTACCTCCAACTTCAAACTCATCTTCCACTATGAATTCCCTCTCTTCCTAACATTGACATGCCCTCCACCAAGGCATCGACACACTGCAACAAAACGGGTAATTAGCACCTAGTTTTTAGTTTTTAGTTTTTTTTTTTTTTCATGGTGGATTTCCCAACACCAAAATTGATAGTTCATATTTTTCATTGGTAATCACATAAGATTTTGTGCTAAATTTGTCTTGAATCTACTTTGGCATCATAAACAATGTCAACTAACACTATTGCCACCTATTTTAATGCTAAACAATACACTTGATATTGCACCTGAGTTAGCACCTAATATTGCTCCAAATATAGCTTCAATTTTAGCACCGAAATTGGTTCATTTGCACTAGGAAAAATTTCCAAAATTGCTTCCACTTCAACATCCATTTTAGCACGAAGTTTTTCTTACATTGTAGCTTCTAATTTAATGATTATTGTTGTAACATCTCAGCCTCCTAAGATGGCCACATCAATACAAAACTCAACTTCTATCACTATGATACTCTTTGTAGTGGCCCAAGCTCACTACTGGACCATGCTACTTCAAAAATCCTAGTGTGTGGATACTACTTATAAAGATCCCTATTACAAGTAGACCAGAATAACTATGCACATCCTTAAGGTACTGCGCCCAGACCCAAGTTGGGACTTGCTCCAAGAGTATACCTCTTTTAATAAAATTATAGAAGTGGAATAAATGTTACAATTCTACTGCACACTTACCCCTTTAGAACACATATACATTGTTGTGCGTGCAAACACTCTTCACACATAATACTACTGCGCACTCAATCAATCCGATATTGTACATAGATTCTATCACCTTCATGCACGTGAATTGCTTCACAATGTGTTCGTCAATTCATACCTTGCCTTGGTATCTTCTAACCATACCACAAAGTTGAACTAAACATGAATATTTAATATTTGTCATACTTCTCATGTGCAACAATATTATACATATTAACCATACATTTAACTAACATGAAACACTTATAATTGTCTTGCTTGCATTCTCACATCTTGAATCAAGGAGTATTGAATCAATATATACCAAGTCTTATAAGAGAAGCTTAAATTATCATTAAGTGTATAACAAAATTACATTCACAGATATATACAAGCCATAGAAATAGCCTTGTGTATATTATCGGATGAAAAAGTACCCATAATGTCAATGCATTATATGCATAATTACATGTTCAACTATATAATGTACATCTAACTGTCTTATAAAATTACTATTTGACATCATGAATTTCTTTTAGTCTTCTTTTGTGCTTTCCAGGTCCTAAGTAATTCATCCATCTCCATGTCTTCATTTACTGGGTGCTCTTCAACAACTGATGTTGTTTCAGTCCTTTCACGCTGAGTACGTTTGGTCTCATACTCACGATGTGGATGCTGCTGTGAGGGGCCATCACCTACAAAAATAAAAAATATTAAATTTATATGGCCAATTTTTAAATATCATTGAAGTAGTTCATTAATATTAAAAAAAACTCTACAATGTAAATTATTTACTTGGTCCTCTAGTCGACACCGTTGGAATGGTTGCCGGTCTATTCACCTAATCTTTAGGTCGAGGAGGATCAACTATGACATTCTCTTCCATTGAAACGTCAAAATTTATAAGTATATGATTAATATATAGACATTTTACCATCATGGGCCTCAGTCATAGGAACATCTTGGGACTGCACCTCACTGGGATGGGGCTGCTGGGGAGCACCATGATCTTCTGTCTGCATTGCACTATCAACGCTTTGTTGTCTAGTACTAATGGTTTCATTGATAGTGTTGTTCCCATGATTAAAACAAAGTAAGACATTAAATTATGGACGATATCAAACATTTACGTATTTTATAAGTAATGAAAGGTTAATGTGGACTGATTTTTATTTACCTTATCCCAGAAATTGGATCTTGGGGTCTGCCCCATGCTTTTCCTACGATCAACCATGACTTTATAACCGTACTTGTAACCAAGTTGGAGGTCTTCCTCCGTGGTTTCAGTTCCGAAGTCGTCGCTTTGCATTGCATAAGGGTATGTTTTTTTAATGTTTTTGGCTGCAATTACCTTAAAGTTGTAAGGTGATACAAATAATATTCTTAAGATGTTTGGGTACTTACGATTCGTGACTGTAACCTCGAGTAGCCGCCTTGGCCTAGCTTGTGTTGGCCATGTTTGGAAATCCTTGCTTTGGTTTCCTTCGAAGTGTCAGGCAACCTATCATAAGAATTTTCAAGTATGTTATATATAACCACACTTTTATTTAGATCTAAAGAAAAATAAAGCTGGTATTAAATTCAAAAAATTGTAATTTACCTTGGTGTACCAGTTATTTGTTCTCCTGATTTTTTCAAAAATCTTCTCTTTTGCGTCATCAATGATCTCTTTCCACTCCCTCTATGGAATTGATGGAGGATGCTCATACCTAGTAGTTCCTGCCATGCTTTGTCTGTAAACATCTCACGTATATTTTAAATATTCACCCACTGCAGATGTGACAACTTTTTTATTGAACATGTATACTCCGAAGAGGCCTTCAAGATAATCCATAAGTTCCTTTTTGAGGTTGTAATTTTGGAAATTCCACCTCATGCGTAAGGTTGCCCCAAAAATAGACAAGGTCTTGCTTGCTAGGTGCCTATAATAATTATATATGATCATTAATAATCTGTATGAGGACAACATTAAACGATTAAAATATGAATTAAAAATACCTGGGAGTCTTGATTGTTTTAATGGAAGTCCATTATTGTCGACCAAAACTGTGCACGGAAGGGTACCCATGCTTGTCACACGTCTAGCTCTAGGAAATGCAACCATCTCAACCACATCACTATGATCTTCATCTCTGCCACCATCTCTAAACTCTGACCGAGGTGTGGATGCCTGACGGTGCGTGTCATGGCTCCTATCTAAATTAGGTGTGGAAGATGGAGAAGTAAATAGTTCTCTAGCAGCTGTATGACCGCCCGCATCAGGACTCTGTAGCGTCTATGTAGCGCCACTACTACCAACACTGGGCTGAACAGGATCCAAAAATTCCTTTATAAAAAAGAAAATGTTTTTTCGTGAGATAATGTAAAAGTTAAAGAACAAAGTATCATAATTGAACATATGAGTACATTAAAAAAACACTTTAAATTATGGTTATTACCTTATATGTGTTAAGTTGTGACATAAGGAGCTTGATCTTTGCTTTGACATCAGGAGTTTGTTCTGGACGATCTAACAAGCTAGCAAGTTCCTTGTTAGCTTTAATGAATTTCTTTTTATTAATACCATCAGATCAACACATGAATAAAACCCCTCCTCATTGGTGGAATCACGATCCACATAGCCTGCAAACTACATATAATTTCAACAAAAAAAATGTTATTTCAATAAAATTATATAAACAAATAATAAAAACAACGTAAAATGAAAGTGGAAATTGATAATCATTTACATGTTCTACAACTGGTCCTTTTCCACAATCATCCTATCACATTATAATATAATTAGAACCCCCAAATATTTAAAAAATTGTTAATGATAACAAAAAAACAATGTTAAAGATAATATTTACAACAATGTTAAAGATAATAAAAAAATATAATGCAATAAGTAGGGGTTTCTTAAAGAGGTGTTGCATAAGAACCTGCACACTATTAGTCAATGTTTTTATTCGATTCAAATGGTAATCCACTAATAACTCTTCCCCGGGAGCTATCTTTTTTATTGCGCACAGGACTACTCGATTCTCTTCACATCCCTCATATATGCAATTTGGTTGTTTGTTTGTTGTCCAGGATCGTGTGTTGTTTATAAACCCTGCGATATTGTCAGAAGCTTTAGGCCTTCCATCAATATAGATAGTCACTCCCTTATTTTTATCCTTGTTTATTAGTTGTATATAATTTGTGGCAAGCGCATATCTCTGCATACTTCACATGTATCAGACCAACCACATCCAATCGTTATAATTGTAACACGGTCCGACATAGTCCATCAATTCAGTTATTGTATTGTATTTTACAATTATTCCATCCATGGAAAATAGCCCCAAGCCATGCAGGGAGGATGGTGCAATGCGATATGTCCTATTGTTGACAATGAAGTCAACATCTATAGGAGGTAGTTCCTTAGGTACCCATTGTTTCACCAGATGCTTATACCTGAGTAGAACATCTATGTATCCTATGCTCTCATCATCATAAGTGCATGATCCTCCTTTAGCAAGAAAAAATTTCACGCATCTACAAAATTTTATTCTGACTTTTTCACCTCTGGTCCTTGTTTGCTTATCATATCTACTAGATGCAGTCACATTTCCGTCCTTTATTTGTCCTAATATTTCCTCACTCGATGAAGAAAATATTTGACAGGTACCTATTTGGTTGTACCTTCAGTTGCATGTGCATGTGTTGTTAGTTAGTAGTCCATCATCATATTCAAAGTTCTAAATAATTTTTTTATATCTTTAGTTTTGGATGCACAATTAGACTAGGGTGCAATTACCAATATTAGGGATCAACCACCTAATTGAATGTGATATTCCTCTTGATTTTGGACATATTAAGGACATATTAATGTGATAACGCTAAGGACATGATAAATTTATCATATGGATCTAAGAAAAAAATAGTAGTAAGGTTGTTGTTTGTTGGATTTGTGCAAATTAGAATTATTATAAGAAATGTCCATTGAAGATGAGGGTCAATGCTATGGAGTAAGAAATCCAACCATCAGTTGGTCATGTGTTGAAAATCTTGGGTGCTTTAGCTGGAAATATGTCTAAGGAAAGCCAAGAGTAGAACTATACAAATATTACTTTTGTTCGATACAAGAGTAGAACTATACAAATATTAGTTTTGTTCAAGCCAAGATTAGAACTATACAAATACTAGTTTTGTTTCAATCCAAGTTGAAGAATAAGTTAGTTATGGAGATAAGAATAACATTCTCCATTGACCTTGTGTAAACCATTCCATTTGGTGTTTGTTGCACTAAGTGTAAAGAACAATGTTGGAGAATTACAAGACGTAAGTTAGGTATGAGCTATTTGTTACCTCTTTATTACCTTTTATTTTAATTGTATCCATATTTTGTATTGATCAAATGAGGAATTAACCCGAAACTGATGCCATTAGACACAAAATAAATCATAAGGCCAACTAAGGATAAAAAACAACACATGCTAATTAATCTAGGAGTCAAGCATGCAAACAAACCTTCTCCCAAAGAAGCGCTAGTTGGTGATGGAATCCAACATCGCAGAATTGATGCCCGAAGGAGCTAAGTTTCTACGGGTGGGAAAGTTACGTTGACAACCTGCTTAATGAACTAATGCCTTGGTGCAATTTACCTCACCGACCAGTGGGAAACCTCCAAGGAGTCTGAGTGAGTCTAGCTAACGTCGATCCCAGGTACAACACCACCTTCCTTGTGCTGTCACCTTGTGTAGGAAGTCTAAAAGATTATGGCCTCTATGGTACCACCTAATATACCAAAGAATATGGGGGAAAGTCAACAGTAGGCACCAAGACCAACAAATCAGGGTTGATTACTCTGAGGGCCCCAATGCGACCTCGTGATTGACCCTTGTGTTAGAAGGGCTTCCCAAAGTCAGTGATATAGTAACTGGATTTCACCCCCTAACTCAAGGCTTTATGTTTGTTTAGAATCTTTGGAAAGTTATTCTCACAATCTTATTTCAAAGCTCTACACCTAAGCTAAGATGGTTTTGAAGAGCCCTAGAAAAGTTGCTAGATAAATTTTAATTAGAACTTGATTTTAGGCTGTTGTTACTCAAAGGAGTGGTCGTGAAACTGATGGCATTTTGACTCGACTCTTTAAACCATGAAAGAGGAAAATGAAATGCAATAAATTCAACTTCGATGAAAACTAGCTATGGGAAGGAGAAATATGTTTTAAGCAAAGAAATAATTTCTTGATAGATTACTATGTGTGCAGTACTGCAAAATGACCCAATTTTTAAATATACCATGCAAATGTCATAGTTCACTTAGTACACCTATACAACATTGAATCAAATGTCATCATTTATAGCATAGTAAACTTTTATGATTATAGAGACCACCATACACATCTTGAATACTCATAAGGACTCCTTCATCCCCTCTCTTCTCTACCTCCCTACTTTGTTCCCCCACTTTAAATTTCATTTTAATCCTAAGCAATTAAGCAGGAGATCAGGGGTATGCTTGATGATGTTTACCTGGTGTTCAAGGGTTTCCACAATTTGGGCTAGCATGTTGTTAGCTTTTGGTAGTTAACAATAAGTAGAGTGTGTGCACTTTTGAACCTTCTACTTCATTTGTACTTTTCCAATAGTTTGGCTTGGGTAATCTCAATTGAGAGAGGCTTAGAAGTTTGTTGTTTCCTTGAATGTTGGTAACATGATTAATGTTGCATGCCACAACATCAATGGTTGAACTTGTGAAGTGAGAGGTCCTCTGCCAACATGGAAAAGAATGATCAAATAAATCATCATCAATACCATTTAATTCACCCTGACTATATTTGCATGAAATCATTTGATTAATCTTTTCTAACCTTTGATGAGGACAATTTTGGGAGTATATTTAGTAAATTATTATTTACTTGGTGTAAGGTTTGGCAGAGACTGATTCAGATGTGAATCATGGATAGTGTTTTTGTGGTGAACTGCAGAAAATATGTCCTTTGGCCATATTGAATTTGAAAATTAGTAAGTTTCATGGTTTATTGGCTGTAATTTTTGGTAGTAATGGTAAATCCAAAATACTGAGACATGGGATGTCATCAATCAATAAATCTTACTTGCATAAAAGATTAAAGTTTGATTGTGGTAAGCAAACTTTATGTCTCACTATCCTCATTTGCTAGAAGAGAATCTGGGGTTATTTCATTGGTCTATTATTTTAATTTTCATCATTTCTTGAGAGATAGATAACTATCACGAAAATTATGTATTTTTGCTCATATGGAATCCTTAAATATTGGGGTTTCCAATCTGCTGATGGTTCTTTCTCCCAATTGTTCTTCTTCCTTTCAAAGTTGTGAAATGTGGGAATCAAGACAAAATAAGCATCAATCCTATTTCTTTGCAATATTACAATCTGGCATAGATAATCTTTTATGTCACTCTTTCTTCAACACTGTACTGTACATTTTTTAGATTATGCACATTTCCATAAAACCTTTCAATACTACCTGGTGAAACCCTAGAGCTCTGTAACAATGCATACATTGTTGCATGCTCTGACACCAGTGTTCAGTGACAACGGATGAAGCTCTGTAGGTAACGGCTTCGCGAGATCACTGTGCATCCAGGATGAGTCTGGAAGAGGGGAGGAAACCCCCCTCATACAACGATATCACTGCCAATGACAGAAATGGAACCCGTGCCAAACGACCTGCATTTGAGCCACCGTCGCACCTGCAAGATCAACTTTTCATCCAGGAACAAGGGCTCAGGAAAGAGATGGACGTAGAACCCATCACGTCTCATCTAAAAGCTTCTAGAGGATGGGAACTAGGCAAGTGTATACCGCAAATGGACAAACCCCCTCACTATCACATCAAATCAACACGGGTAGGGGAGCACACTTAGTTTATGATGGATCATGCTCTAATTGGAAAATGTTTAGGGCTATGGTCAACTGAACATGATCTTACAAGATGGATCAAGGACTGGTGGAACCCCAAAGGAGACTGTGAAGCGCAACTCAGCTCCAAGGGTTTCTTCACAATAATCCTGTACAACCTCGAAGACAAGGACAAAATCTTTGATAATGGACCGTACTTCTATAACTCGACGGGATTGTTTCTATGATTTTGGATAGACAGATTCAGCCCAGTGAAGGAGGACTTCACAAGAGAGCCAGTATGGATTCGTCTGTACTCATTGCCCCAGGAATTCTGGTTGGAAGAAATACTCACGGGTATCGGGAACACAATGAGGCGATATGTAAAGGCATCAGAGGCTACAAAGATGAGGAAGTACACCTCATATGCCCGCATATGTATCTATATGGACATCTCAAAGGCTCTTCCAGGATCAATCACCCTAGAATATCAGGATGACGACTGGAACCAAACAATTGATTATGAACATATCCCCTTTCATTGCAGGAAGTGCCATGAGCACAACCACCTCTTCAGAGAATGCCCTCTGAACACTCCAAGCACCAAGGCTAATGATAGTAAGAAAAAGGATGGCTTCACCAATGTCACAGGTAGGCGGAAAAATCCACCAAGAAAACAAAACCAGAGTACAGCTCCAAAGATCCCAACCAAAAACTCCTATGAAGTTTTGAACCAGCTGCCAGAAGAGGAGGAAATACAAAACCCTCACCAAGAAAAAATATAGGAGAAGGGTAAAATCCCTAAGGAACCCAACCTGACTCAAGCCAAATAAAAAACCCAAGCAGCTCAAACAGGTACAGACGAAGACACCACCATGCAGATGGATGAAACTGATATGGTAGACATAGATCTAGAAAAGCTGGAGGAAGCTCTTAACCAAAAAGACCTGCTACACATCTATGTGGACCAACTCCACAAAGTCCATAAAGTGTTCACAAATTCCACAGTAGGATCTACGGCCAGACTGGGCATAACAGCTGACCCAGGAAAAAACCCTAAGAGAGAAACCAAGGAAAACAAAAGAAGGGGATGCAAAACAACCCAACAACTTATCAAAGAAGCAATAAACTTGATGATAAACTCAGGCCAGATACATAGGTTATCAGAGGGATACCTCCACCCCCCCCGCCTTCCTCATGATGAAGACAATTACTTGGAATATCAGAGGGCTTAATGGTAGATCCAAGCAGAGGATCCTCTGAGATTGTATTAAGGCTGAAAACCCAGATGTCCTACTCCTGCAAGAAACTAAATGTGCAGGATAGGAAGCTAAAAATATATTCCGATGAAGCTGGAGAGGCTGCAAATTCTTTCATCAAGATTCAGTGGGAGTTTCCATAGGATTAGCCATTCTCTGGAACCCACACACGGTCACTCTGCAACAACCCTTCTCCATGACGGGTACTCTCACGGCTTATTTCACGGTAACAGGATCTACCAAGGAAGGAGCCATCACAAATGTCTATGGACCGCAGACCGCACAATAAAAGGAAAGCTTCATACAAAACCTACAACATGTCAAAACCCTTCTGCATATTCCCAACTGGATCATGGGAGGGGACTTCAATATGATCCTGACGCTGAAAGAGAAAATTGGCGGAACCAAAAGGCTGGAGCAGGATAGCGGTAAGTTCAAAACCCTAATATATCAGTTAAATATGGTAGATATGGAAACCATAAATGGAATCTTGACTTGGTCCAATCGAAGAACAGGACACCAACACATTACTTGCATATTAGACATATTCCTGATATCTGAAACACTTATTGAGGGCGACCCAACAATGGAAGAAAATATAATGCCAAAATCAGGGTCGGATCACTGGCCTATTGTCTTCTATCTGGATCCTGGCATTATTCCCAGACCCAAACCCTTCCACTTTGAAAATTTCTGGCTCTCCCACCCAGACTTCCACCAGCTATCACATACTTGGTGGATCTAGGCTGAAGTGGAACATGGAACTCACATGTACAAGCTCCAGCAGTGCCTCAAGAACTTCAAGCAACAACTGAAGAGTTCGAACAAATCCACTTTTGGAAACATTTTCCAATGGCAGAAGGAAATTGAACGTAGGATCGAAGACCTGCAAAGAACCTTCATCTCAGGAAGCCAAACTCTAGATCTAGTGAAGGAAGAAGAGAAACTCCACGCGGAAATGGAGGAACGGAGAGAGCAAGAAGAAATCCTCTGGTGACAAAAATCCAGGGTTCAATGGCTCAAAGAGGGTGAGCGAAACAAAAAATTCTTCCACAGAGCAATGGTACACTGTAGGTACATCAACCGCATCACTCAACTGGAAGACACTCAAGGAATTCCTATAAGAGATCATGACCAAATAGCGGAGGAACTCAATTCCTACTACAAAGACCTTCTTATGGAGACCAACGAGAATAGGGAAGAAGCAATCCAAAAAATAATAAAACACATACCCACACTAGTCACCCCTAAGCAGAACAAAGCACTCCTAAGGCCCATCACTCAAACGGAAGTGGAACTAGCAGTAAAGGGAATGCCCCCAGGAAAAGCACCAGGCCCGGATGGCTTCACCACGAACTTCTTCCATCACTATTGGGATCTGATTAAGGAAGAGGTCCGGCTGGTGGTAGAAGAATCGAGAATGTCTAGCCAAGTACTCTCTGCACTTAATGCCACTTTTCTCACTCTCATCCCCAAGTAGGAGTGTGTTACTCACCCTAGGTAGCTTAGACCAATTTCTCTCTACAATGTCATTTACAAAATAATCACAAAGGTCATTGCCACTCACCTTAAACCACTCCTACCTTTTATTATCTCCAAAGAGCAAGCTGGATATGTGGAAGGGAGGCAAATCATGGATAATGTTATTTGGGCTAATGAGGTGATCCACTCTTTGAAAACGACCAAGATACCAGGTATGCTTATTAAACTTGATCTCTCAAAATATTTTGATAGATTAAGCTGGAAATACTTGCACTCTGTCCTGGAATCCTTTGGTTTTGATAAACTTTGGGTCAACTGGGTTCTCAAGCTTACCTCCTCAGCCTTTTTCTCCATCCTAGTCAATGGAATACCCTCCCATCCCTTCATGCCCACTAGGGGAATCAGACAGGGTGACCCTCTTTCTCCCTTACTCTTCATGCTAATGGAAGAAGGGCTAGGGCGCTATATCAAAGCGATGATTCTGGAAGGATCCCTCAAAGGACTGCCCCTTCATAATATCCATCTGGCACCTTCGCACAACCAGTTTGTCAATGACACTCTACTAATGAACACCCCTACTACACAAGAAGCCACCAAGCTAAACTCCATTCTCTATGACTTCACGGAAGCCTCAAGCATGCTATTAAACCTGGACAAATCCAAGATTTACTTTTTCAATACGCCAGTCTCAATACAGAACCATCTTTCTAGAATTCTAGGCATTTCTAAAAGCTCCCTTCCCTCCATTTACCTAGGCATACCCCTCACAGGGGAGCCGACGCGTTCCATTTCATGGGATATCCTGCTCCTGTCTATCTCCCACAGGTTGAATAACTGGACCTTTAGACCTCTTAATATTGCTGCTAGACTGGTGCTCCTCAAGTCAGTCCTGCAAGCAGTGTCCACCTACATTTTCACTGCTATGGCAACGCCTATCTCGATAATTCGAGCAATCAGGACCCTCCAAAGAAATTTCCTCTGGCATGACCACCAAGCTAATAAAAAATGGGTGCTGGTCGGTTGGGGTAAACTTTGCAAACCAAAAAAGTTTGGAGGGATGGGTCTTCGAGATCCGAGAAAGATCAATCAAGTCATGGGGGCCAAAATGTGGTGGAGATGGTTACAACATCCGACATAACTCTGGGCGCAAATTTGGAAACAAAAGTATGTCCCGAATACACATACCAACCAACTAATCAGATTCAACGACCATATCCATGGATCCAACATCTGGAATACGGCCTGGAAAAATCACCCTCTCATTCAGAAGCATGCCTTCTGGGAGATAAGAAATGGAGAAAGTGCACTCTTTTGGCAGGACTCATGGCAACAACTACCCCCCCTCAGTGACTTGGAAGATCTCAATCCTCTCAAATAGAAGCTCCATCTGAATATATTTAGGAAATTTAGAGATCTCTAGAACCCAACCCACAGGAACCAACCCTGGAGACAATGGAAAACAAAGAGAACAAAATTACAGCTCACGGACGACACGAATCTCCAAACTTGGAAAGAATGCATAGCCCATCGGAAAATACCAATCAAAGAGGGACAAAACATCCTTAGATGGGGACACTCTACTACAGGTATTTTCTCAGTTAATGAATCCTATTACCTACAGGGAAACTACCAAAATCAAACCCCAGAAATAATCTGGAGCAAAATCTGGAAAAACATCCTATGGCCCAAAGTCTCCATTTTCCTTTTCCTCAAAGCTCAAAACCGCATCCTCACGTGGGATAATCTTATAAAAAGAGGCTTTATAGGCCCCTCCAGGTGTACCCTATGTCACCAAAAAGAGGAAACCATGGAACATCTCTTCAACAGTTTCCATTATAGTCAACAGATCCGGGACTGGGGGGCCCAAGCCATGAAATGCTCCAATAGAAACATAAGTAGCATTAGGAATACGATTGCAAACTAGGATGCAATCTCCTTCCATAACCTAATTCTCGAATGCATTTGGTAGCTGCCCCTGGGGTTCACCTTATGGGAAATCTGGAAAGAAAGGAACAAACGAATCTTCCATTCGAAAACTTCCCTTCCTGCTATTACATGGGAGCGGGATGAGAAGTTAATTCGAGAAACGATCAATAACAAACCTTGGAACCATGAATATTTTCAATGCGTTCCCGAGGAGAAAAACATTCTTAAAGGATGGAATATGCAAATCCAGGTCTGCCCTCTAATGAAGGCAAAAGGAAGCTGTTGCAATAGACCCACAATTTGGACCCCCCTTCCATTAGGCTTCATCAAGATAAACTTTGATGGGGCCTCTAGGGGAAACCCAGGACCGATAGGTTTCGGCTCAGTCCTTCGAAACCATGATGGTGAAATTATACATTTGATGGCTAGTTTCCTGGGTGAGAATACAAACAATGTTGTAGAGCTTTGAAGCCTTATTCGGGGTCTCCAGATTGCTACTTACAATCATCACCAACAAGTCATAGTAGAGGGAGACTCTCAGATTATCATCCAACTCATTACCAAAATCCTGCACGAAGAAAATCCACGATGAATCTCTCCTAGCTGGAGGCTCTCGGGACATATGGAATATTTTGGAGCTATCGTCCACCCCAACCTCACCATAATCCCCCCTCATGTGAAACGAGAAGTAAACAAAGTAGCGGATTACCTAGTGAATGTGGGAGTTGAGACCAAGTCAGAACTCATACATTCGCAAGCCAACCTCTTTGATGAAACAGATCTCTCGAGGAGATGTAGAGACCTTGCTAGCAGAGATGCATGGGCCCTAGATGGGGTGACATGTAGACCTACATGGCCACCTGGCTTAGCACTGAACCATGACTTAAATGCTGCAAGTCTCTCCCCATCTCTTTAGTATTAACAATGGGAGTAGGCTATTACAGAAGTCCTACGGATGAGAGACTTATCCCTCGCGCGAAGGAGCCGACACTGCAAATATTAATTATGGTCGAGTTAAGAAGGAGCCAGGTGCAACTGTCCCATGAAAATATGATAGCAAGGAGGCCTGGACACAGCTGAATCATTCTTGCGCTGAACCTCCCTACCGACTGCAAGCTCTGGTGTGTCTGTATCTGTATCGCATCAAATCTGAGGGAATTTTCTATTCACTCCTCCTCCACAATGCCAAGGGAGTGAGGAAAGCCTCGCCATGGTTCAGCTTGGCACACTCATGTTTCTCAACGATAGATAAGGCAACACATGGATCGAGCACTCTCACTAGCAAATTCTATCCTTCGACAAAGAGAGAGAGAGTAGCCCATCTTGCACTCCATGCCGCCGAAATTCAGTCTGCAATGGATAATAGAGCTCAAAACCAAGCAAGTAGAAATTCATGTAAATGAGCCTGCATCACAAGCTGGAAGTAGCTTGAGGGAAAGGCGTGAAGAAGCTCCCCCAACCAAAGAAGATAACATTGCGAAGACCCTGAAGCCTCAAGTGATAGACACGAAAAAGAGGAGGCTATGGGAAGACTACCCAACCTACTATGTCGAGGAGGTTCCATATGAGGATGAGGTATTGAAAAGGACCTATGCGGTAATGGTGCACCACACATATATTGTCGCCATGGAAAAGAATGAGGCCTGAGCCGAAGTGGAGAAAGGAACCTCAGGCGAGGCAAAAACAAATGAAATGCATGTTCCACTCCTTTGCGCAACACACATGGATCTAGTGTTCGAACTCTAAGGCCAAATGGTAGACCAGGAGCACAGATCCTTCCTCATGGGACAATGCTTGGACCTGCTCTTGGATGCTTACTCCAACGCTCCATCAAAACGAAAATGCCCAATGTGCGTACAACCGTTTGTCATTTAGGCCAAATCCGCGTGTCAGGAGGGTGATGGTGACAGGTCACTGGGTATTTGAGATTGTCTTTTTAGTCTAGTTTTCAATCTTGTTGTTCAGAATTAAGACGGTATACTACCATCTATCCTGGTTTCCTTTGGCCAGGATAGATGGCGAAACAATGTTTTGGCTTATCTTCCTAGACATGTTACAAGTACCCCAAAATGTACTGGTTTCCGGTAAAATGGAAACACATTTGGTGGCAATAGTAAAGATATATCTCTCTGTATTTTTGTCAACTTAATATAGTAGGTAACACCACCTTTTTTACTTAAAAAAAAACAAAAAAACACGGTACTGTACAAAGCCTCAAATTTTTATCAACAAATCAAAGAAAACAATTTTTTTCTAATGACTACATTTCCAACTGGTGTGGTAGCATTTGGACAATAAAGAAGAGTCAAAAAATTTTCTGGGACAAACATTCATATTACTGTTGGTGTGGCAACATTTGGGCAACACATGAGAGTCAAAAACATTTTTTTTAACATATATTCTAAATTCATATGCATGACATTGTTTGGGAAACAATGGCAATGGGAAAACGTTTTTTTTTAATTAATGCAAAACTTAGTGCATGCTATACACCATTTTGTCTAAAACAAAATAGTGAAGTTTCTGGGAGATGACGATATATAATCAAAATTTCCCCCCCGCAGTGAACAATTGCAAGAAGAAGAGGACATTGGGGAGATCCCAGAAGAAGATTGGAAGTAATGTCAGTCCATCAGTATCTTTGGATGCCCATAACATAAGAAGGTTTAAAAATTTGGGTCCATTGAAATGGTTGATTATGAAGATGAAGCATACATGCATGCTCAGGGGAATGAGACCTACATTGGACATAGAGAAGAAGAAATTTGTAAGGATGCCTCAATGTCTCAGATTTGTAGTGTGACGAAATGGTATGGCCCCAAGATTGCAGAAAAAGAAGATGAGAACCAGGCTGCGAAGGTTGTCACGTACAAATAAGGATGAAGAGCCTCTGAAGAAACTTATTTTTCCTAGAATGGTGGGAGAAATGAGTATTGATATTACCAAGTATTGGTGTCAGAAATATCAACTTTTTTGAGGTTTGATGAAGGCATTAAACCAGATGAAGATGCACCAAATATTGTCATTTTTTTGGGGCCACAAAATGTGGATCTGGATCAACTTGTTGAGCTATCGTGGCTTTCCAGTCTTCCTCTTGTAGTTGAAACTTGAGATTGAGAAGGATTGTGTAAATGGTAGATTGAAGGCCGTCATTTCTCACTTTGGGGATATCTCATTACCTATTGGCATTTGACATGCTTGATGCAAACATGCGATACTAAGAATGGCTCTGTATTGATTCTAGGTCTGTGAAGGCGAGCATATATAGAAATGTATTCTCTTTCAGGAAAATGAGTTCAAAAGCTTGCTTGTTGATGATAATGAAGTATACTCCATGAATGATTAATGGATATTGGAAAATCTATTGCTTGTTGGGAGTTATTAGCTGTGAAACTATGATAAGTATCTAAAGCAAAGTTTAGGATATGTTTCAGGTCCATTCTACAATCTTGAAATTTTGGATGTAAATTGAAGCCTTCTATGATCCTACCATGATAATAATAATAACCAGAGTATTAGGCACATTGGTCCACTATGTAGTGTTGGGGTTCCATATCCCAAGAAAATGTCATGCAACCATGCTGGAACAATGATTTAAGATTGGAATGATTTATAGGTTTAAACAAGGTTTAGTCAATCTTCCTTTAGACGATAATGAGACAGTGGAACATATTTTTCCATGCTTGATCCATGGAGAACAAACAGCCATGGAAGTCCTTGTTGAGCATTTCAATCCCTATTTAAAGGATTGGACTGAATTTGATGAGTTATAATAGAAATGTCAAGAAAATATAAAAGATGAAAGTTTAGCTAAAAAGCATTGAATGAAGGCTCTCAGTCCATAATTTTTCAAGGTTTCAGAATCAACCATGATAAATTCATATGGTAAGAGGCTAAAATATATCATTGAATAAGGAATTGTGTGAATGGCATGTAGAATCCATCCTTGTGTCATACTTTTTTGCTGTTGAAAGAGATACTTTAACATGAGAATTCATTGGAATGGCTATTACTCTCACCAGCTCATTGGAATGGTTATTACTCTCACTATTAAGCTCAAGCGTATGAAAAGGCTTCATGAAGATTGTAAAGACATTGTGATAAAAAAAATTGTACATGTAGCAAAGTGTTGAAGAATCAACATTCAATACTGAACACATTTTCTTGAAGAATACTTCATATAATGTAAATATTTTTCTGAATTGACGTTGAAGGTTGATAGGATTAATGGCATAATT